>OZ022583.1:23064240-23401740 GCA_963669155.1 Arbacia lixula | reverse complement strand
TTGATAATGACGTGTTATTTCAATAATACTAGGTGTTAATTTTTGTTTGACACTTTCGAAAAATAATAAAAAATAAGTTACAACTCGAATAAAGTTGGAATTGACACAATATAAAAACAAGGGATGCCAATTTGTTTAGAAGCAGAATACTCCTGTGAATATTTAATGAGATTTTAACTTTTGGACAAATTTGGATCTTAAATTTTTTGTATATCAGACAATTAATTCAGAACACAACAATAACCATTGTGCATCACACATATCAACCAACAACATCTTTTGTACCATAAGCATCATGCGTCATAAATGACGCTGTGATGGCAGTTGATAGCCGATTGACAGGTGTGGTACACAATTGTCATTGTTGTGTCCTGAAGTAATTATCTGATACACACACATTTTGAGATCCAAATTTGTCAGAAGAGGTAAATCTCATTAAATTTTCACAGGATTATTAAAAAAAGGCAATTGATGAAAGGTCACAAAACCTGCATCTAAATCCCTTATCTCAAAATTGAGGGTTTTTTTAAACACCTAGTACATAAAATGATGTACTTGGCCCCTGTTCGCCTATCTCAAACCTATAAATTGATCAAAATTGCTTACATGCATTCATTCAGTTCTCATTTGCTGTATTTAATCGTATCAACCTTTGCTTATGCTCGTACAATGTGGAACGTGCACGCACAGCAAACGCCATGTAGCACGCCACGCATGTTTTCCACCTGCTTGCCGCGATTGTATTTTTCTACATTTTTATCGCTATTGTCTGTGAGCGCGTTTGAGGTTGGTAGTTACATTAGTGGAGTTTCTTCAGGAAGTGCCTCGCATGTTAGTGTGTATGCTTCACACCGGATTAGCTACTACCACCTGTGCATTCAAATAACTACTCCAATATTGGTGTTCGTGTATAACTAATGCGATATGTACAACCTCCTGTTACGATGGTATTGAAATGATTATAAAGAGTGCAAAAGGTAGATGATTTATAGATACACAATTAACCAACTTTATGGACTTCCATAGGATAGACCATTTATATTTCAAGGAAGTTTTTGCATCAAAGTTATATTAAGAAGAGCATTGCAAATGTGAGGGCATTTTCAATTTGATTTAAAATAGCTCTAATTTTAGACCTCGCATATTACTGGTATGTGTGTCAGTATTAAAGTCTCAGTTGCACTGTACACCCAATTGGTCTTGCATTATGCGTACTCTGTTCATGATGTTAATGAAGAGTAATGTTATGTATGTTTTAATTTTTAATTTGTTTTCGATGTACCTATTGGGAAACTCTCTTCAGCTGCGAAAGAACAATGAAACTCAAGAGCAATTTAGATGTAGATGCCTTCATTGCTCTTCGTATAAATGCGCCAAAGTTGAAGGCCAAATTTTAACTTGGAAATGTGGGATGCATTCAATGGAATTTCTGACAGTGCTTTCCTATAATGCAACTATTAAGATGTTTGTGATGAGACGAAATAATGACAAAGGAAAAGGAGAGATAGGAAGGTAGAGAGAGAGAGAGAGAGAGAGAGAGAAAGAGAGAGATAGAGAGAAAGAAATTGTATGTGTGTGCGTGTGTGTGTGTGTGTGTGTGTGTGTGTGTGTGAGAGAGAGAGAGAGAGAGAGAGAGAGAGAGAGAGGAAGATTTTAGGTGGGCGGGGTATAGGTATTTCAGTTTGCATTTTGCAGAGCGACATGTTCACTCGAATTATGATTCATGAAGACTTTTTTAGCATTTTTTCCTGCGGATGATTTTCAAGGTTAAATTTCTCTTCTTAAGGCAAACCAGTGTTAGATTGGTTGCATAATTCATCTGAGTAGCGTAACGAACAGGCGCGTGGGCACAACTTGTCGTTTTTTACAGGCTCCCCTCTCGGTGCAGTGGTATCCATAGTAACAGATTCAGCGAGATTATGTCATCTTCCGGAGCTTAAGGGAAGACTCATCCTCTTCTCAAGGGCGCAGTTAGGTGAGATGTTGCGAGAGAGTCACTAGGGCTTAAAAGTAATCCCCTCAAGTCATTGATCGAAGTATATGATATGCATGTAATCATGGTAATGTCCGCTTGTGGTGGCGGGGAAGATTCAGAGATCTAATATTTGCTTTCTCGTCGTCGATGCCTAGATCGACAGGGGCCGAAATATCTGTCATCAAAATACTGCTACGTGGTAGATGGATTGCCTGTATAAAGTTTAACATCTTTTTTTTTAAAGATTTTGTTGACAGTGTTTTGTCTTAGTAATGTCTTTATGAATATTAATGAGCTGATTGGGCCTTTGAAGAAAGTTTTGAAAATCGGTGCACACATAGAATTAGAGATGGGGAGAGGGGTGGGGGTGGGGTGAGATAGAACGAAAGGGATGTATAGGTGGAGGGAGAAACAGAAGGAGAGAGCAGGAGAGAGAAATGGAGGCAGAACGAGAAAGAAAGATTTAGGAATAGAGAGAATAACAAAGAGAGAATGGGTGGGTGGATGGAGGGGTAAATAACATCTCGAGATAAAAACTGAAAGAAGACCTTCAAAGATTAATAGAAAGGTACATTTTATTATTCCCCTTCCCTCCGTTTTCTGCCTTTCCCCATCTCCCCTCCCCCCCCCCCTTTCTCTGTCTCATTCGCTCTTTTTCTGTCTCTCTTTCATTTGGTCCTGTCTACTGCACCATTAACTTGGAAAAAAAATGTTTATATCTCTTATTCAAAACTCTAATGTATTGGGTATTTGACGAACAATATGCATGTCTGTCTGTCGCCCTCTCGTTTAAATTACTATTCAAAAATATAACACAGCGTATTAATTGTTACTAATGTCTACTCATATTAATGGCAAATGTTCAGCCCATGAGAAATATATTTTAACCAACTACGGTGTGCTGGTATTGTACATAAGGGCTTTTCTAAAGTAGATGAATTGAGTTATATATATTTTTATTGAATCCACCAGCTAGTGAACATACGTGCGTCCATGTCTAAAATATTAGGTATTAGATATCCAATATCAATATTGAGCGGGTCTCACAGTCTAACTCTTTGACTTTTATCTATGCTGAATGATATATCACATCTTAGCGCTCAACATAATCTGTACATAGAACTTTTGAGGTGAAGAATTCCCAGATGTTTCAAATAGCAAAGGGTGAAGAAAAGAAAAAGGATAGGCAGGCACGTCTTCAAGACAAGATGAGGTAGATCTATTTGAACTGGAATAAATCAGAAAGCGGGGTGGTCTAAATTTAGAAAGTAAAACGAAACGAGAGGCAGGGCCCAAGGGAACGCTGAAGAGCTCTCGTGCCGCCCCGGAAAATTACTCTTGATATCTCGTATCTGATTTTTCATTCTACCACCACCGTACACCGCAACATCGACGTCCTGAAATGCTATCGAAAATGTGCCACGCTCCACATCAGGCACCCTCATAGAACGGGTGATATGCTTTATTCCAAAGGTTATTTCGAATATACACATTTCGACTATCTGAGGGTTCGCTGGTCCGAAAATGAAATAGGGTTTGTTAGGCTATCCGAATATTTGCAGCATTAATTCGAAGGTTTGTTTATTCAAAAATGAAATAGGATTGGTTGAACCTGAAAATAAAATATGGTTTGTTAACCCCAAAATGAATTTAAACTTCCTTAACTTCTTCTGTGCCAGGCCCCAAACTGACCTATTGGAATGATGTGTATTACAAGTGCAAAAATGCCTGAATGGCGTATTAAGAGTTACGTAAAATACAAAGTGTGATAATTGTTTTTGGATGAACGATCAATTTTTTCATTTTCAAATTAAATACATTCCTATTCATTTGCGGATTAACTAACCCAATATGATTCTTTTGAAAAACCGAGTTGTAACCCATTGACCGCTGGTTCCGATGGTTCATTTTCATCTGCATGAGTGTAAATGTATCATGTAGTATTGTGAAATTGCTCAAATGCCAAAATATACGTTTTCACATCTATATCTATCTGTATCTGTATCTATCGCCGAAACAACATTTTGAATTCTTCCTCTATATAAATGTTTATTTGTTTATTATACCCTGCTGAGTCGGCATAAAGTCCCTCCTTTACAAAAATCACTTTCGATCAGTAACAAGTTCACTGTAAGAATTGTCCTGCATCATAGCTTCACCTTGACCTTATCACCACTAACATGCAAACTTATCTGACTTTTTGTTTCCTGAGATGTATAGGGATTGTGCGTCCTTAACCCATTGTGTGCTAAACATTATGCAGCTCTATGTGTGTGTATTGATGGTGATATAATTCACGTGTGGCGCGTAAAATGAACCGTAGGCAACGCATGGCCCTATCCCTGTCTATTTGTGTGTATTGCACGTGCAACTATGCGATGATAGCACATAAAATGCTCATAACTCCGTTAATCGCCCGGTCGTTTATCTCTTATACAGTTTAAGTCCTGGATTTAGAAATGATTTTCACCTTGTGACCGGATGTTCGCTCTCCACCAGTGACTATGGTGACTACAGTACATGGGAGGTGAACAATACGGGGTCAACTCCTTGAAATCGTCTCGCCAGCAGGGCGCATGTTGAGAATATCTCCTCTGACCTTTTAAGAGAGCTAAAGGAAGGTCTTATTGATTTGCCGTCTTGCCCGTGTGATATGTTTAGAAGGGTGGCGCTTGACAAATCCCTTCAGCCATTATCACTTTCTCTCTCTCTTCGATTCTAGGACAAATATTAATATTTGCCACCACATTTTCGCCTCGGACGCTCAAATTTCCGCTGAATTCAATTTCTCTGTCTCCAGTGACTCGCCACGTGGGATGGGCGGGGTGAAGAGTAAATGTCTCCTTTTTTTTGGTGTAGCTTATTTCAAGGATTTATGAGCGTGACAAAGTATAAAACTTTATGTACTCAGTTCAATTGTTGTAGGTTTCATACAGATGAGGAAGCGCATCATTACTGGTACGACTGGGTAAGAGGCTAACGTGAATCTTTTTGCTGCTGAAGAATGAAACAAAGGAACTATGTTGAGGGTGAATTTAAAGCACTTCAAAATAATAATTCCATCGAAGAAGCTGACCTGGCACAGAATACGTGACCCTAGCGAGTTGGAAGATATCATGTTGCTTCGCCATCATCATTATTATAAGCCGTCTCTATGGTGTCTATATTGCCTTTCCTTTTCCATCAGAGTTGAGAAGTTATGAAAATCCTTCGTGAGAGGCAAAGTGGAGTGAGAAAGCGGAATAGGGAAGTAGAGTGAGAAAGAGAACATGAGTGTGTATGTGTGTGTATGTATCTATGTGTGTATGTATGTGTGTATGTATATGTGTATGTATGTATGTACGAGATAGATAGAGATAACGACGGGTAGATAATGGTACATATAGAACCAAAGTACGGGGGTGCCGATATTGGAGCAGAAGGAGAGAGGACAAGGATAAAGAGGGTGAGCAAATAATGAAAGAAAGATATGGATTCTAAAGATGAGTGCCCGTGTATCAAAATCGAGATACATGTAGATAGAAAGGAGATGAGCAAGTATACTGCAAGATAATGTGGAGGAAATCTGGTGTGTATACTGTGTGTATGTTATACACTCTGTGTGCATGGCACTGATTGCTTGAACTGTTAAGTGGTAGAAATATAAAGAGAGAGAAAGAGAGACATAGAGAGGGAGGGAGGGAGAGAGAGAGAGATAGAAAGAGAGAGAGAGAGAGAGAGAGAGAGAGAGAGAGAGAGAGAGAGCAGGTCTCTGGTCTTTACAAGCGTGACAGGGAAGTTACAAAATTAAAATACCACCTAAAGGAAACTCCCTATTATTAGAAAGCAGCCCACTCGACTCAACTCACAAATACATGCATCAACTTCCTACCAGGCACTTCGAGGATAACTTTACATGCTCGCAAGATATTGGGCAGCGTTTGTTTCTATATCAGTCAATTAGGAGATGAGTAAATATTCACTCGCTTATAGCTGTACTGCCCTACTTTGACAATAGGAAGCAAATGGCAAATCACTCAAATTTAGGTTATTGGTACCCGTACATTGTACTCAGCATTCCTTCCATACAGATTATGGAGAAGAAATATATCTTGCTGCGAGATATTGAATTCAACATGATGTGGTGTTGCACTGATGCCAATGGAAGTGACATATACATTTTGCTAATTTACATGAAAAGGCTCACTTGATAGTTGCTTCTTTTTGTCAAAGTAGGGCGGTATAGACGATGTGATTACACCTCTTTTTTTGCACAATTTCGTAACTTGCCTTCGTATCTCACTGCAAGCGTAGGCTAATTACATATTCATATGTACACTCAAATGCATCTCTCTACTCAGTACAAAGTCTTAAAACCACGTATGTATTTTTGACAGCACAATTTTTAAAGGATAGGAATGCGGAAATGGTTTTCTTTGTTGATCTTTAACTTTACTTTAATATGTTAATAACAAAGTTATCCCCTAAGCAACCACGTATTGTTGCATATATTTATGTATGATATATGTTACCATGGTAACTAGAGAACAAAGTCTCCATACACCCCTCAATATCGAGCGGGTTGTGCTCATGGAAGGTACCATGCGGTTTATAATATGAAGAAACAATCATGGTAAAGGTAGTAACACGCACAACATAACCTCGATGTAAATACTGTCCGACTGCTGTACGGTCAGGAAAATCTTTGCATAGCCGAGGTGACAGTATACACACATACGAGCAGCATAAATAGAAAAGTGGATAATTAGGAGTCCGATATTGGATTATTGGACACAAAATGCGGCATCTCGTAAGTTACACTAAACCGCTAATGTTATGCCAGCCTTACCTAAAGACTGCCTCTCACAATGGCTTTATCGTCGTGTGGTTCTTGACGCAAGACAAGTATTAACACTGTCAAAGCGGGGCTTTAACGTGACTGGCTGAGCACCAAAGACTGGAATTGTACGTTCATGAATATGCATATATGACTAAACATAAATGGAAACAATGATGATATTTAAACGTTCTGGTGTTACAGGTCTATGTTTAAACCTTTCAGAACGAAGCTAGGAAAAGCCGATTGGCTTAATACACATTTGCAAGTACCCATGATATTATGAGGG
Organism: Arbacia lixula; assembly: GCA_963669155.1. NCBI lineage: Eukaryota > Metazoa > Echinodermata > Echinoidea > Arbacioida > Arbaciidae > Arbacia > Arbacia lixula. The sequence continues at coordinate 23,394,660 of OZ022583.1, read as the reverse complement.
TTAACAAACCTCGAGAGTGAATCTTTAATGGATCACCACCAGCGCGGCGCCATAACTCCACGTCGTGCTAACTCCCAACAGAGAGGTGTAAGGAATGGAGTCAGCACGAAGTGTAATTTATTCCTACAGCAGTCGCGTGCATTGATATCAAAATGGAATATTTGACGCGTTTGGCTCTTTGATCGAGGGAGATCCGCCGCCAAACAAGCATGACAAAATGTAGGATGCATTTTGAGGAATATATATTCTGTATGAACTGAAGTGCATGTGCAGTAGTATTACATCTTATAAAGATACGATTCTGTGAATTTCAGATTTTATTGTTGCTTCGTTTTTGTGATAAAAGGAGAATACTGTAGAAAACATGCCAGAGAAATGCCTCCACATCTCAACATCTCAACAATCTCAATTTCGTGTGCGGAGGTGTCCGGAAAAGTTACGGACCAAATTCTTTCTACAAGTTTTTTCAAAATTCCCCTTCGCTCACCCCAAAACTAATTCACAGTGTGTGTAAATAGATCAGCTACGAGCTCCCAGCGAAGGCTGAACGGTTGACATGCTTCTCAAAACAGATTGTCTTTTATTATTCAGAGGAAGGCACTACCTAATTAGAAATACAGCTAATTGTTTAAAACACCTGAATGTCTTGAATTGTTATGAGGCGGCGGACCTCATAGATCAAAGGAAGTCTATCCGAGCGCAGTCCATCCATGATAGGTCCATGCTCCCAAGAAGTACCGTGGTTCCCTGTTATATTAGGTGCATATTAGTCCGACAGCTCTGCGAGGTATCGCAGCGCGCACACAACTCGCCAAATGCGGGCGGCGGGCGGGCGCGTCATACGCCGAACACGCATCGCTGCTATCTAGCTCCGAGATCGACTCTCTGATTCCGTGACAGCGCATCGACTCACGCGGCAGTCGCGGGATCGTTCTCTCGTCTCGACAGCCTGCTTTATCTCTCTCCATGTCGTCTTGATTTAATTTCATCCCTGGCGCTGGGATAAATTCTAACAGTCAGGCAGTGAATCACCTCCACAAAGTCTCGCCAGGCAGGCAGGTCAGCAAGCTGCTCGAGTCTCTGCTCAATCTTGATTAAGTTTGAAAATGCATCGGATTTTGTTCTCCCTCTTTCCCTACGCCAAGTCACCGACTCTCTGCTTTAATTTACGCTTTTTAATTTAGATTCAGGGCTGCGTACTGCATCGTATTACACGAACCAAAGAAAGAGGGGAACCGTTTTGTCGACACTTGCCGATGAGTTTGAGTGGAAAGTCTTTTGACGTTGGTCGCTCTTGCATCTCTCTCCAGTGTGTCCGATAGCTGAGGAATAACACATAAATGATCCACGGTTGTTTCTCCGGATAACAATGCACCAAATAACTGCAGAACTTCGGTTGGCCTAGCACGGCATTGGTTAAAGATGTAAGCTCACTCCTCTGTCACAAGTGGAGTGTGAAACGAAAAAAAGGGATATTTTCAATAAAGGAAAGTAAAACAAAACTGTCAGTACCTGAGATGGAGTGTAACGCTTGGAGCTACTACGACGTAAGTTAATCGATGGCGTAAAGTGAAATGTGTATGAACCAGCTGTCACTACATCCCTGGATGCTTAGTTTCAACATACTTTACTGGTACACGCTCTGGCAACGCTTGGAACTGGGATGTGATAGGCTACAGTGTACTCGCATTAACGTTTAACAGTGGCGAAATTCATTTGAAATTTGAAATCCAGGATCTACTGTGCTGTTATCTTTAATGACATGATCATACCTGTATTCCGTCACTCCATGGTAAAGATTTGCTGCTGTTACTTGGTGTATATGCGGATCTGATGGTGAAACAACGTTAATGCTCAGCTTTCCTAAAATTTAAAGGATTCATATCCTCGGCCACCATCTTGTGTGTACTGTGTTGAGCTAGTGTTGGTGATCAAATGGCTATGAAACACACACTCCGAGGAAAAAAAGTAAGCTTATATATCATACTTTAAACAAAACTTTACTTTATCGCATTCAGCTCACGGTGTTCAATTCCTGCGGATGATACGGTGCCCGACACCTCTCACCTAGTATTCACATACCTTTGCCTCGAAAGGTGCACTGGAGGTGTCTTCTAGATTCATGAAAGGTCTCTCCTCCTTGTGTTGGATATTTATACCCGGATGACCCGACGGAACCTTGTTTGCAGGCCCGAGGGAGAAGGAAGTACTCAGGAAATTGGGAGATAAAAACGGTAAGCCGCCCGCCTCTTCTTCCTTAGCACGTCTCACATTAAAGGATCTCACGTTTAATGTTGTATATCTCATTACGCGTCGAATTATATCACGCTTTGCTCGTTTATAAAGTCATACCTGTCTACAGTGCCCGCCTAACGGGAAACTAATAAAGTGGCCTTTATAAATACGAGGTCTTTATATACAGGTGCAGTTAACGTAGCTGACTTGAATAGACCCAGCCTTTGATGTTTTAAATGTCATGACGCGTCAGCTTCTATCACACATCTCTTGCGTATGGCACATTTGCAAGTATAGGCCTGTCTTTAAAGACCTCCCCACGTAATGAAAAGCGGTCTGTACGGATATGTGGCCTTTATAGACAGGTTCACTTACATGTAAAGTGCTAAGAAGGGATTCAAGTTAAGTGTTACAGACAGGGGGCCTAAATAGACAATGGTCTTTTTAAGCAGGTTTGACTTATGTAGTTGTAAGTTATGAAACTTCAGAATGGCTTTAAACGTGTATGTCTGTCACAACAGCTACGAAAGTGTCTCGGATCTTCTTATCAAATGCAAAAATTTAAAGAAAAAAAAAGAAATGTATACGTCATCCTTCCATAATTCTGTACTGCCACATTTGTGTCGTATTTTCTTCGTTCAGGTTTCAATTATTATGATTGTTGTGTATACATGAGTTGACAGGTCAATTTTTGTCTTTATTTACCTCCTGTATATATTTTGAATGTTTGGAAAGATCAAATATGTTCCGTTCAAAAGGCAAACTCGCATCGCATCAAACGGAGATTGATTAAATGAAATAATGTTCCCCGGCGCGTTAACGGAGACAGGTTCACTGATCGTCTACCTTCTAAGAAAATCATGGAACTTGTCGAGTCATGTTCTTGAAAGCCGACATCACTCTATTGGCACGAAAGTTTCTAACTCAGAACTTTTAATCAACATGATCAAATACAAAGTTTGGACAAGATAAATGTATGCGCTGTCCTTCTATAAATCCGTAATTTCATGTCGTATAAACTACATAAAGACTTTATATCATTGTTTTGCGTATATGGATATGTAAGCCGACCTTTGCCTTTATCAAGTTTGTGTGCACCTTTGAGAAGAACATTATGTCATGTTCTTAAGGTAAAATTCGCATCGCATCAAACGGAGATTGATTGAAAAGGGCGATGTTCCCCGGAGCGGTGACGGAGTCTGGCGCGCTCATGATCCACCGTCTCAACAAACTATGGAACATGTCGATTCATGTTCTTAAAGGCCAACATCACTCCGTTAGCACATTGATTAAGCCCTCTTATCAGTTTAAGGAAAATCAGATGAATAGTAAGTAATATTGTTTGACAATTATAATGTGTAGCCATGAAACCTTGCACATTTCATTTTCATTTTCAAGTCCGTAGACAAGATGCTACCTCTGCTCGGCATAGACTTGTAAATACACACAATACACACAATACACACAGAATGCCACATGCTAGCACTTATGTGTGCGTGTCTAACTTTGTATGTGTGTGTGTATATACTTGTTTAAACTTATTTTAACAACATTAAACAACTTCATAGGTCATTAAAATATGCTAATCAATCACATGAACTGAAATACTCTCTGTTATAAATTGCATTGAACGCTTTATGTTCTTCCCTTGAAAGGCCACGCACATTCCACATAATATAAAGAGAATATTAAGTACTTATTTGAGGTACATATATTGCTTCGGGAGTAGAGCGAATTAAAGCACGTCTCGAAACAAATTCTATCGACATTTTATTTGGCCAATTTCTGAGGGTACGTAATACATCCACTTAGAATGCCCCGCAGTAGCATATTATGTAGAGAACAGGTGAAATCTAATAAGATGCAAAATTCAATTTTATGCATTGCAGCGTCACACGCAAAGGTCTGTCTTAAAGGCCCCATCACATGGAAATGCACACTGACATACATGTATGTTGGTGCGTATGAGAGATTTCTGTGTATGAAGGCATGTATGCATGCAAAACTGTTCAATGTGAAAATATTTCATTACATTTTTTGTTAAGTCTCATTTTGTCTCCACTCGAAGAGCCCCGCGTCCAAAGCCCCATCCAGGGCCCTGTCTTATTACGAATTGCGATTTATTGCAATTAGACTTTTGATTTATATTTTAATGTCAATTTTATATATTGGAGATAAAAGGTCGGATTTGTGACTGATGCAGATTAATTGCAATTCTTTGTAAAACGAAGCCCGGGTCATGCTCCTAATACAATAACATCAAAGGTAGCGATAAGCTAAAGTGTTGATAATTAAAAATTGTGCGCCAAACACGTTTAGTGCAACGACTACCTGCACTTCCGCACAATATCAAATTACCAGCTTCGGTCACGTGTCACAAAAGAAGAGTAGAAATCTATTTATAGTTAGGAAGATCGTTTAGATTTATGAGGTCACGACTGAAAATGAATAGCTCGATATATATTGCAAATCATAATGAATTGGGTGTTTTAAGCAATTCGAAAGTTGATGAAACGCGGTCCTTCAGCAAAATACCATGAGCTTCAATCACGTGATGTCAGAGGTGGGTGCGCTGCCTGAAGGGGATGGGGGGGGGGGGGGGGTAATTGTTGCGGGTGTTGTCCTTCGTAGGATGTGAGATCCACATGAGTCAAACTACAGAGATCCGACCTTTCCACTTCCCTCTCTTACTCCATAAGTCATCGTCGAAAACTTTTTTGAGTGCTCTATACGAAGGAGAAACCACGGCGTTGTCAATTTCGATGTTATCTCTCCCCTACATACACACACATACTCACACGCACACACGCACACACACACACACACACATACACACGCGCGCGCACACACACACACATACACACGCACACACATACACACACGCCCCAATCTCTTGGGGCTCCTTACAAAATCAGAGAACGATTGTAAATCGTCGGAAAGACCGCACATATTGTGTTGAGACTAACCCGCGTGACGGCTCGCGTTGCGCCAAGTATTCGCTGCTGATTTGACTGGGATCTCTGGCAATATTGCGTCTATGAAGGAAAGTTCCCACTGGAGCGGTAAGCTGATGCCACTCGCTGTCCGTAATTCTCCAGCGATGTTTAACACATTGCGTGCCTTACTGCTCCTGTATAACACATGGGCGTTTTTTTTTTTTTTTTTTTTTTTTTTTTTTGGGGGGGGGGGGGGGGAGTGGTAAGGCGGTCTTTAAGATGGGCGACCTGTTATTGGTAATTTTTGTGTCTTCCCCCTACCCAAAGCACACCCCCCTTGGAAAAAGCTGGTGACGGCACTGTAGGATGTATGTGTGAGTGATGCTTGTGCCAAAATGTAATGGAAATTAAGGGTTAAACTTAAAGGGATAGTCCACCCTGAAGTAAAATAGGTTTTCATCAAAGCAAACATATGAAAGAAACATATTAGTGAAGGTCTGATGCAAATCTGTCAAAGGATAAGAAAGTTATGATTTTTTAAATTTTAATTTTGTGACATCGCGTGCGAGATGCCCTCCCATATGTTGTGTACTATTTGATGAAGGAATAGATCTTCCACATTGAGGTATGTGTGTAAAAGCGTTTATGATATATCAGATGCACAGGTAGAATGATCTATATCCTTTTGAAAAAATACAATTTTCTAAAACAAGGTGTACACAACATAACGGGAAAGAATCTTGAAATTGACGTCACAAAATCAAACTTTAAAAAATCATAATTTTCTCATTCTTTGATGGAATTTCACCAAACCATAAATTATGTTTCTTTCATGTTCGTCCATTCATCAAAACCACCCAATTTTAGGGAGAACTATCCTTTTAAACAGCGGACACTGCTTATTGGTTCTCCAAGGTAAAAACAATGATATGAACGGCCCGATATGATTGCCGTTACGGCAGGAGGTGGGCCGCGGCGGCGGTGACACACCGCGTTGATGTGAACGTTCCTTTGGGGACGTCATATCGTGTTTGGTATCATTTATCATTCACGCTCTTGATTACCAGAGAGGGTGGAGCGGTCTAATAAAAGAAGCCCCCATATCTAGCGTCACATCCAGGCACGCAGATCGAGACGTCTTCGCTCTGTAACGCTGAGCTGCCGAGACAGGGCACTTGAGTGGATGTATTTCCTGTATAACAGAAGGGGAGGGGTACCCGTAATCATTTACATAATTGTGGGAATATCGTAGAGTAATGTGAAAGTGCTGTTTACCCCTTACCAGAATATTAAGCTTTGGGAGTAGTGTAAGGGGAAGTGGTGGAGTGGACAGACAAATACTGCAGGTCGTTTACTGATATCTTCACCTGATGAAGAGCGAGAGAGAGAGAAAGAGAGAGAGGGAGGGAGAGAGAGGGGGGAGGAGATGAATAGAGAGAGAGAGAGTGGAGGTAGAAAGAGTAGAAGAAATAAGACAGACAGAGAGACAGAGAGACAGAGAGACAGAGAGAGGGGGTGGGTGGGGTGGGGTGGAGAGAGACAGAGATGAGGAAGGAAAAAGGAAATAAAGAAAGTAAGATATATATTTAAGAGACAGTTAAGAGAACCGTGTTTAAAGACCCACTCTTACAAAAAAATATATCAGTGCTTCATATGCCTGATATAGCGCCACCTAAGGATGTTTGTGACCAGACATCAGCTAGTGTAGGAGTGTGTGTATGTGTGCGGGAAATTGGCAGGAAGGGGGGGGGGGGGAGGTCATAATTTACATCTCTTTAAAACGGCCCTTGTATTTCAGTGTCCATTTCCTGTAATACTTCCAGGCAATTTTGTTATGGATGTAAAGCAAACTAAACAAGCCATGGAAGACGTACACAGTATCACGTAGGCCAATTTATGGTCCGTTAAAAACCTTCGATATCATTTCACTTCAGAGTATCATAAATAGAACGTCAAGTGCCTAATGAGAACGATGCATTAGCTGAAGTTATCTAGTCTTTTAAAAGCTTTGAATTGTGATGGAAATAAAGAAGTACCTGGCTCCATGATAGAAATATTCATTGGTTGTAAAAGTTCATTAAAAGTTAATCTAACATGCGTATCATTTGGAACTTCTCAGAAGATGGAAGAGAAAATGACTGGAATTGACAAACTTCTAATTGGGTTAAAAGGAGGAAGGGCTAGTTATAACACGGAGTTGAAATCATTCAACAAATCCTAGGCTGTATAAAGATTTCGAAGGGAGCTTTAAATGCTTTCGATGTTATCTCTTCGCATGCCCTGAAGACATACAGGAAGCAGGATAAAGAATGAAGTCTTTTTGTACCATATAAACTACTACTCTATGGGATTTGTGTGTATTACTCGTGAGAAAAGTCATATTTGGCATACTAAGAGCTGAGGGAGAGGGTGGATGCACGCCAATCCCCACTAAGATATCCTGAATAAGGTGGCCTGATTGGACATGAGACTCTCGGAAACGCACATCTTTCATCTCAATTATGTCAGTGTGAAAATGAAGAAGACCCAAGTTTAAAGCCGATGATACTCGTAATACTAGAACATATGAACATACTAGAACAGGACTTAATGACACAAAGAGATGTGTTCAGATCCCGGTAATCAAGCAATTCCATCAGTCAAGCAACAAAGAATTTTTGAAAATGTGAATAGGGCAAAATATTGTTAATTCATGAGCAAAATCCAGGATCATGCATATGTTGTATAGTTCAAGATAAGAAAGAATTCAGTCATTAGAGTTTCTAATAGAGTGGGTGTATGCAAAGACGGAAATCTTAGTTAATCCCGATAGAGCACGTTTGACAAATAATTTTATATTGACTTGATGCACAAAGCACTTAATAGGGCAATGCAATAGTCATATCGGGAGGTAAATAAACCTCTCACCGAATGGTAATTTGTGTGATCGTTGCAACCGCTGGTGATATTCATCATTCATACCTACCAAATTGATGTATACATTTATAATAATATGTAAAGTTCCTTACTCACTCCTGTAACATGTGTAATGTGTTTTCATGATATTTAATTCGTATTGGGCATTGTACAACAGTGGTATGATCACCAGAATCATTACTGTTGTTAATTGTGCAGTTGAAGATGCTAATGAAGCAGTACAATCTAAGGTGATCCAAACTTACTGCGATATAACCCATCGAAAAGAAATGTTTCACATCGATGTCCCTCCCACTCCTTGTCAGAAGAAAACACCGAGGAAAGACAAACAGCCACGAGTTTGCGCAGACGGGCTCGTGACATACACCGGTGTCTTCCCCGCACCTGTATCGATGCCAATAGACACAAGTTTGATTGCCTTGGTAACCGTAACCACGCCCACCTTGATAAATCCTAAGACCTTCAATAAGCGTCTAGATGTTTTCCTTTCTCATCCACTCATTAACGCCCGGGGCTACTATGCGAGTCACGTCGGCGCGCAATTATTGTAAGATCTCCGCAAATTTGGCTGGAATAAATTTGCAAGCCGATTGGCGCCTTAAATGGATATGGAGTCGAGTGTAAATTTGCTGAATGTGCCATGTTCCTGATTGGAGTTGGGAGAAGGAGGAGAAGGAAAGAGAGAGAGAGAGAGAGAGAGAGAGAGAATATGATGGTGCATGCCGGAATTTTAAAGTAAAATTATTTCCCTATGTTCTTTTGGAGTGTTACAAGTCAAGGGAATCCGGGAAAATAATGTAGTTTATTGAAAAAGCCCATAGAAAAGGAGGGTCGGAGATTTGATCCTCTAGGTACTCTGCGAGTAAGGAAAAACAAGGGTACTGGTTGTAAATTTAGACAACAGGGTCCATTCCCAAGCTGAATAAGCGGCATTTCCTTTCTTTTTGATGGGTAAAATTAAAAAAATATTTATATTATCTGTCCACTCCTTTCACTCGTTATTGCTACTTAATGGCTTTCTGACTAATGACGTAAAACAGAACCATTTTTATATTTGTTTTTCCAGTACATTCAGACCGGAGTTAAGGCTGAATTCAGATGGGTGCGGTCGACAGTTTCAGATAAATACGAGTCTGTAGAGCATTTGATCGACCTATCTTAAAATAAAACAATCACACATCCTAATAACAATACGATGAAAATACAGCGATGAGTTGGTAGCATGATCATCAATAATGAATGTTATTGGATGTTTATTTATTAACATTCTTGCCGGACGAATTATGCTCTATTAGGGTTTGGGTGATATAAAGTGCAGATGTAATTATCGTGGCGGTTCACATGTTGCCTTGTACAATGTACGCAATCATTACATGGTGCATCTCATTACATGGTAATTATGATAATGCATACAATTTCTCTTACATGAACACCTTCATTCACAATCCATTACCATCGATGAATTGACTCATTGATGAATGTAGTAATACTCACAATCGTGTATGTCAGCCTCGTAATTAATGAATCATTCACCCAATCAGGTAGACATAATAATTTTACACTTTGACCAGACTAAAAGTGCAAACAGCGTTTAGTATCGCACTTATGGTTCCCATTATCCCACACCCACTCGGCAACTCGCTCTGCATAATGACCTTGGCTTGTACTTGGCTCTATGTTTACTCTTCCCATATAACCCCACGCGGCCCACTGCCGTACGCGCTTGATCGGTCGTCCTTTAATTGACACCGGAAGGAGTTGTCAGACCACGTTTCCGGTTTGCTGCATCAATTGTCTTTGGTATCTAACTCGCTCCCGGAGCGCAGATTTGGGTTAGAATGAACCGCGAGTCGTTCGCATGCTGTGGACAGAGTAGAGAGACGCTGTGAAAGCAGGGTCTATTTGAAAAGCACGGTGTTCATTTCATGGGGTCCTCAAACCTCCAGATAAACAGCAACAAAAGAAAAAAAAACACGAAATAAGATCAACTTCGAATGGTCAGGGTATCAAAATAAAGCAATGGATACGGAAAGTATTATCATATAGTCTCAATGCCGCTGTATAATGCAACATGGAGATGACGGTCTACACGAACTAACGCACGGATATCGTAGTTGCTTGTTGCAGGAGTAGCTTTTTGAGTTTTTGTCACGCATGGTCAAAACACGAACTTGATGGGATAAGAGAGAAATGATAAGTGTGATGTAAACTATGTTGAAATATACTCCGCAAATTCTACACAGACGAGATCAAATGTCTCTTTTTATATCCTGTCGTGTCAAACCCGTGATGAGGTGGTGTGATGTTAGGAAAAGACAACACGCATCTCGCATTTCCTCAACCAAGTCACCTTGAAAACAGGATGTTCGGCCCTGAGTAGTCATTGTTCCAACGGGAAAGTTGGTAGTGCATACCAAGTACATAGCTTCACGGTGTAATTACCAGTTGCTTCTATAAAGATACCACCTGCGTTTTATCTGCTTAGTATTCATGAGAAGTGGTGATATACTTCTAGCGCAATCGTCTATTACCTCATGCAAATGATGCTCTTCGTTAACTTCTTGTGTGTCAGAGGTGTGTTTTATCACAAATGATGCATACAAATCACATTGAATAGTATGCTATCTGGCTCTGGAAGGGTTTATATAGAGCTCCTGAGCAAAATAGACCGCCCTCTGGACAGGGGATGAAGGCATATGTGGTTACTATGGTGACGAAAGGAAAATGTACATGACATGTGACAACGAACCTGTGGCATTTTAAGCTGTTCAAGGTTTATAAATCCGGACCAAAATATGAATTGGAAATGTGAAGAATAACGAATCATCTATTTTCATATATGCATTGCATACACATGTTTTGACACTGACTCGATGCACTGAAACCCTCTCCCCTCATATGAGCAAACCAAGCAAATAGAAACTAGAAACAAAGGGAAATAAATAAGTTTATCACCAAACTGATAGTAATACATCCATTATAACTTGGAAGAGGATGACAAGAATGACAAATAATTGACTCTAATTTGTGTTCAATGAAGCTGATTCCCCTTTCGATCAAAGCCGCCTAAAATTATACAACGACGTTTGTTTAAAGGAGAAGAGCTTGAGCAATTATGATGTTGTAAGTAAAACCCCCCAAAATATTGCGTGAGAGAAATTTGCTATCATCATTTCCTCATGTCTTGCTGATAAATGTAAAACTAACCACACACAATGAACGTGAACCAGAACAACAAACTGGCTCGATATATACCATGATATTAAATAATTCAATGATTAATGCAATAACATAGCCAAACCAAAATCACCCTTTTTGCTAAATGGACTGTTAGTTCCTGCAATATCGATTTAGGGCTGATGCATTATTAAGTACTTTCATCACTTTCTCCTCTTAATAATTATATGAATGATTGATTATGGTAACGATTTTAACGGAATACGAGGTCATGTGGCGTCTGTGAAGTGTACTGAACTCGTTAATTTTAAATTTGCAAATTGGACATAAAAACAGCCCGCGTATGAATATGACGACATGTATGAGTCTGAGAGGCGGGACAGTGTCATACAGTGACCTAATTACAATCGGTCGTGAATGATCTCTAATGGTGATGGTAGCATTATTACATGTCAGATAAGCCTTATATGCTATCACCATGACCTATCAAAATGGTTATGATGTGAGCTTCATATCTGACTCATATCGCAATATATGGTAAAAGACAAATGAAAGAGGTCAAGGAAAGACAATGGCCCGTATTAACAACGGTAGTTTAACAATAATATAATAATTTAATAATATGTGTACTTAACCTAGATTGACTTTATGGGCGCCAAGTAAGACAATATGAAGCATTATATTCCACATACTAAGAATGTTGCCATATGATTGGTCAAGAGTTGATCACGTGATGAGGCGTAGTTTTTCCTATCAGCTCACCTGGGAATAAAAGTTCGTTACACTCTAGGTGATAGTACTTTTTGGTTTCGCTGATCTCGTCACTCCTCACAATCCTAATGCGTGATTAATATTTTGAGTACGCGCGAAATAAAAGTGCGTTACACTCGGACTATCACTTGACATCTAACGCGTCCTAACGCGCGTCCTAATACGCGTCCTAATGCGCGTCCTAATGCGCGTCCTAATGCGCGTCCTAACGCGTGTTCCCCCTTGGCAGCAGCTCGGGGTTATGGAGATAAGTAAACATTACCTTTTTAAGTCAAATTGTCATTTTTGGTATAGATAGTTGGTTTCAGATGTGGAATATAAAGCAAATAATCAACTTTTGGTTTCAAGCAATGAGACGAGCTATCACTTCCTCGGCGATCTGAATGTATACGCTATCTTTCCTCAGCTGCGCTTCGGAAAGATAGCTACATCCAGATCGCCTCGGAAGTGATAGTTCGTCCCATCACCCTCACCAACGCTGATTATTTGCTTACTATTATGGCTTCAATATAATTGATATTTGTTCTCGGAATCACCCTGACTATGGTATGTTGAGTTTGTCCACATAATAATAAGAATGACTAATGGAAATTACCCACTGTTGCGATTCTGTGATGGAAATCAATAATTTTGTGACAGCATCAGATGATTTATGTTACGCTCCATAAAGTTAGTCTACGATAACTGCGCAGTCTAAGTTAAAACACGTGTCTTGGTGTTTTAAAGTGAAAGGTTTCGTTGAAAAAAACACTCATGGGAACAAGAGTGAATATCGGCACAAAAAGTGCTAACACCTTCTCTACCCGACAGATCATACTTCTGTATCTTGTCTGTAGAATGTGTGTACATCATGATATATTCATGCGGGAGGAGACACGCATAGAGTAACATTGTGTGTACCTCATCTAGACATTGTGATTACCGGCTGGTCATAACTTTGCATATTTTTGGTCACTTTGTGGATGCAGTATAACTAGTTTTGAGGAAAAGTAATGATGAAATGGTTTATATTGATCCATGTTTGGCTAACATGATTATGCTGGCATCAAAAGATCAAAAGAATACTGTACCTAGTCCTACCCCAAACACATTCTCTGTAATAATAACACTATGAACATCGTCTTTCGTTACGCGGGCAACATTTAAATGGGACCTTTTGAAATGTTGTCCGGGTAACAAAAGATCATGTTCATAGTGTAATATTCTTCATTGTATATTGTTGTTAATTGTTTCTTAGTTGATCTGAAGAAAATCTGTGTCAAATGATATCGAAATATGAGTAGGTCACTGACCATGCAGTAAGTATGTGTGTGTGTGTGTGGAAAGGGACGGAAAAACATACCACGAACGGGCTTCAAACATTCTCACAATATAATATAAATCAATTCAATGACTATCTGTGAGTACTGAAGTATTGTGCACAATGGAAATTATGTACATTGAACAATACACAGGTGTGATTGTCATTAAATACATTTTAATCCGCCAGCTCAAACGACGTAACCATGGTAACTGACATGTTATTGAGTATGTTGAAATATGCTGGTATATTTAGATACACACACATCCAGGCCTAGAGTAGTGCAGGTAAACTTCTCCTCCCATTCTTGGATTTTAGTGTCAATGCTCGGTGTTCTTACAAAAACCTCGGCGTACATAAACAATGTCGTGAAATGTAACGTTGAGCATTGCCGCTTTATCCCACCCACACACTCGCAACCAAATGATTTTATAATACAGTGTTATTATGACTTCCACTGGTATGCCTACTAATGTGATTCTATCACTACTATTTCTACTGCTTCTACTACTACTACAACTACAACTATTACAACTACTACTGCTACTACTGCTACTACCTACTACTACTACTACTACTATTACTTCTACTACTACTACTTCTATTAGTACTACTTCTTCTTCTACAACTACTACTACTACTACTACTACTACTACTGCTTCTACTACTACTACTACAACTACAACTACTACTACTACTACTACAACTACTACTACTACTACTACTACTACTACTACTATTACTACTACTATTATCTACTACTACTACTACTACTACTACTACTACTACTACTACTACAGTACTACTACTACTACTACTACTACTACTACTACTACTACTACTACTACTACTACTACTACTTCTACTACTACTAATTTGTCATTTAGTGCTTGTAAACGTGATAAAATACATGCGGACAAGCGAATACGCATTGTATTTTTCTTAATGAAAATACAAGTTTGGGCGCGGCTGTGACATTTCTCATAGTACACATCTAAAAGGGAAATATCTTATTGTACCGGTTCGGTTAAACTTCAGTGGAATATAATACGGAGCAGTATGAAAGTGATACTTTTTACTGCATTAATGAAATTACGTTTAGAGCATGTATCACTTCTATTGGAACAATACTTCACGATAAAATCTTTGTGGATGCATTGATAATATCAGTATCTTAAAACTGCGCAAGCATTTAGGCTGAGTATCTTTTCCATCAATCTTCTGCTCATTCTATTTTGTATATGCTCCAATCCAAGCCCAAATCACGGAACGAGTGGGTAGAATCGAACATGGGACCGAAATAAAAATCCATGTGAAGCTTTATATTGTGACTTGAAGGAGAGCACGATGCGTCTTTGTTGATTAAACGGCTGATATTACTCAATGACCTTAAGCTCTCGTATTACCATTGGCATGAAGATGTATATTAAGTCATTGAGGTTTTCAAAGCCCGGTTATACATTAGATGGATCTACTTGTAAAGTTCACTACATCATGAATGCATGAACCAAAGGCCAGCTGACCGGCGGAAAAACACACACCCCCTGCACCTCCTTGTGATTTCTACCCCAGTTTAAATCATCATGATTATTTAGGCTGGTTGCTGTAGGGCAAAGTAACGAGATACCCGCCCCAAAGTGACAGATTTATCAAAATACACAGTCCCTTGCTCGTTGCTCATTCACATTTGCTTTTCCGGCATATGACATTATTGTAAATGAACGTGAACGCGGCAAAGAGAGCAATTTCCGTCATGTATTGAAAATGGTCCTCTCTGGATTCATGGAGACGGTAAATTCCGCTCACTTGATGCATTATACATGCTGCATAGCTTTTTTTTTCTGCTGTAGGGGAACGAAATGAGATACCCATGCATCCTACAGTAAAACAACACGTTTTAATTGACAAGCCATGCTTCAGGTCTTGACCATGCTTTAGGGAATACATTCTTAGTATTCTGGGACAATGCGGAATACAATGCGGAATAAACATTTTTCGTTATATTCAAAACTTTCTTCTCTCTAGAGCGTGCACCTACCTTTTAAAAAAAAAAATGTAATATGATATTGGTTCGTCCAATCAACACGAAATATATCAGCTACCGATGAAGGGCAAGGCACAAAAGTTGAATTTATATGTGTGTTTGTAACTTAAGTATACCGTAAACTTCTATAAAGTTGAAGAACATAATATCTGTGTGTTTGTGAAATGGTGGAGTGCGTGCTCTAAATAATAACTAGATCAATAATATCATCCGTCACATGATATTTACGAAATTCTGGAGACTTCCGATTTCATACCTGCTGAATACAACCATTTTCTTGAGTAAATTGTATTGATAGTCTTTGGTATTTTCAGCTTTCTCGTCTCCAACCATTGGCCATGGAAATCAAGCATGGCGTCGCCGTCTTGCCCGTCTGCTTCAATCTATTGCTGACGAGATGCTGTTATCGTGTTAAGGTCTTCTCAAGTTAAAGGCGAATGAAACCCTAGTTGGCTCGAATAAACAATTGTGTAAAGCTTGAAGGCCAAGCTTGAAAAATCCACCATGTGTATGTCAGACGTTCTGCCGATAACGGACATTGCTTGTGCAAAAATACACCAATGGCGAATAAAGAGTTAAAAGGATAGTCCACCCTGAAATTAAATTGGTCTTAACAAAAGTAGAAACATGAAAGAAAGACAGAAAAGGTTTGATAAGAGTCCGTCAAAGAGTAATACAATTTCGATTATCTTAAGTTTTGATTTTGTGACGTCACGGGCGTGATGCTCTTCCAATATGTTGTGTACTATTTTTTGTTAAATGTCGATTTTTTTTTCAAAAAGGATCATTTTACCTGTGCATGTGATACGTCACTAGAAACACGTTTTTACATACATACTTCCATGGAAAAATAAACCTTCATCGAAACAGAAAAAGAGCAATTCATGGACTTATACAGCACTAAATATATCGGAGAGCACCTCGCACGTTATGTCACAAAATCAAGATGTTAAAAGATCTTATTATCTTATTGTTTGACAGATTTTCGTCAAACCCTCACCAATATGTTTCTCTCATATTTCTGCTTTAGTCTAAATCAACTTAACTTTTAGGTGGACTATCCCTTTGAAGTAATTCCAAGTTCTCAAAAGGACTTTTCTTATTGATTATGCCAATGATATCTCAAAGCATTGCTACAGCACAATAATACCAAGGCTATTGTATGTATCTGAAAAGTTGTCTCGACATGAACTCGTGGAAATTTGTAACGCTTGTCTAACATATCAATGGAAGTACTGTTCAGAGCATTCGTTTAAAGAAGCAATCAGTGAAAGTTGAGCAATACTTCCTGCAAATTCAAGTGTTTCTGCCATGGCTACTGCAAAATAACATGATCATAATCATAGATTTTTTTTTTAACTTAGCTTAGCTATCAAATTAAAAGGGAAATCTTTGCTTGTGAAAAATGTATGATAAACAATCTTAACATCATAACATTCTTCGATTCAAATATAGATATCAAAATGACAAAATACATTCAGGGATGCGTTGTATACGCAACACGATATGTGGCGAAATAGCAAACACTGATTTTAATCAACAATTATCACGAATTGTAATGATTTTTTTAGTACGTAGCTCTTCTATTATTGCCTATCTGGTTTTGTGATTTCAGGGAAAATGGGTCTGCTATTCCTCCAATACTCATCAAACCACGTCTCTTCTCTCAAGCAAACGTCATTGATGTGTCCCGTCCTTTAATCAACGTTTATTGGGTGGGAGAAAGCGATTAATGCAACTTAGTAAACCTTCCTCCCTTCTCCCACTCTCTCTCTCTCTCTCTCTCTCTCTCTCTCTCTCTTCCTCTCTCTGTCTCACTCTCTCTTCTTTCTCTTTCTCTCACTCTCTTTCCATATTGCTCTCTCTCTCTTTCTTTCTTTCTCTCTCTCTCACCTCTCTCATTCTCCATATTGCTCTCTCTCTTTCTTTCTTTCTCTCTCCCTCTCTTTCTTTCTTTCATTCTCTCTCACCTCTCTCACTCTCTCTCACTCTCACTCTCTTTCTACCCCTCTATTCTCTCTCTCTCTCTCTCTCTCTCTCTCTCTCTTTCTACCCCTCTATTCTCTCTCTCTCTCTCTCTCTCTCTCCCTCCCTCCTCTCACTCTCTCTCTTCTTTCTCTTTCTCTTTCTCTTTCCATGCTCTCTCTCATTAGCTATCTGCATGCTTTCTCTTTCCATATTATTCTCTCTCTCTCCCTGTCTCTCTTTTTCTATCTCTCTCTCTCTATCTTTGTCTGTCTCTCTCTGTCTCTCAGTCTCTCTGTCTCTCTGTCTCTCTGTCTCTCCCTGTCTCCCTTCCTCTCACTCCATACTCCATTCTCTGTACCCGAGGTATCGATCATGGATGGGGGTGGACGGACGGAAGAGTGACGCCGGGAGGAAGTCAAAACAATGAAAAGAGCGTCTTTAGAAGCGTTTTCTTGTCGATATTTGGCAAGCTGAGAAGCTCTAGCTCGGAGAGCCGAGTCGACATCATTGTTCGGCTGTCACTGATTGATTGCATATGGACTAGATGGAGGAGATGCTGGTTTGCATGGTCATTAGAGGTCCGATCATATTCCCACTTTCTCTTCTCAGGAATATACCTAGAGATTCTTTTTAAAATCTTTTTAATACCCTTTTAGTTTACTTTCTTATTCTCTCTTTCTACCCATCATCATCCCTCTTTCGATCTATCTATCTATTTTTCTATCTATCGATCTATCTATCTATCTATCTATCTATCTATCTATCTATCTGTCTATCTATCGATCTATCTTTCTATTTATCTATCTATCTATCTATCAATCTCTCTATCTATCTATCCATCTATTTATTTATCTATCTATCTATTTATCTATCTATCTTTCTATCTATCTATCTATCTTTCTTTCTATCTATCTATCTATCTATCTATCTATCTATCTATCTATCTGTCTATCTGTATGTACGTATCTTATTCTCCTCTCTCATTGCGTCTGCATCCATGTCTAAAATCGCGCTCTCTTTCTTTCCCTCTCTCCCTCTTGTATTATTTTTTTATACGATATCTCGTCATGCTCCCTCTCTTACTCTCTATTTCTCTCCCTTCTCTCTCCCTCCCTCTTTCATTCTCGTGCTTCCCCCGATTGGTAACCGACACCTACACCAATCACCTTTTATTTATGTTTTAAACACAAGAATTTCTTCTTCCGTTCCCTTCCTTCAACCATAATGTCATTCTTCGGTATTCCTTAATGTAGAGATGAGGAGATGGGGTGTGTGAAAGGGCATGGGGTGGGGGTGCACTTTGCCATTCTGCGGGAAAAAACCCGCCGAACAATATTAGTAACACATCAGTACCTGGATGAGTATACAACAATGATTGAATTAATACACACATGAATATATAATCACATTTGTGAACAGCTTGAGAGGTAAAGTAGCCTTCCCCTGTTTCTTATATTGAATAAATGTAGATATTGTTCACTTCAAGAAAGTTATTCTTACTGCTAGAACACGCGGATTGCTTTACCTTGAAGTCAATAACCTGTCGGAAATAGCAATCACGATGTTAATACCTTCAAAAGGCAACGACGACGTTTGGTCCTTGGAATGACGGGACTAAGAATAAACTGAAAAAATAAAATACGACATTGATTCGATTTGTAAGATTCAAGCTCGGATCCTGACTCTTGTTTTAGGGGGCCCACCGCTTTGCTGGGTTTAACCATTCCAGTGCTAGACGAACTAGACTGTTTGCGTAATGTATTAACATATAACTGCGTATCAACCCGTTTGCATTCACCTGTATCTGGTCATTCAGATTTGATAGATGGAATGCACTTTGAATCTATTAGTTGTCGCTACTTGGACGAGCCTCGGATAAGCTATGGGTTTCCCATTAGTAATGTATTGTTTGTATAAATGTAGTATATACATATAAAACATGGTCTACCAATAACAACATAATAATCACGTCAGTTGTGTTGAGGAAATGTTCGTATTCAATCGAACGAGTGCGGGTGGTTGTGCATGCATGACACCACCATTAAACGAAAGCCATCTGAAATATTGGAGTTCCGTCGGCAGAAGATGAGATCGATTAGCAGATGGGTTTTTAGAGCGACAATCTTCTTGGCCGGCGGTGGGCGATAGGGCGTTACCAAAGTCAGTTACTATGACAACGTTTTGCAAATAGGTCAGCATTCTTTCCCCCATTTAGAGAGCTGGTCAAGTAAACCCTGGAAATTATGACAAACCGTAAGAAAGATGTCAATTTGTGAAATTGCGATCATCTAGCCAGATCGGCTTCTGTCGTGGAAATGATGCCATTGGCCTGATTATTATGCTCTAAGAGGAGGTGTAACTTTGTTTGTGGATCGGAGTTGCTTCCAAAATAATATCGCTCGAATTCTTCTTTAATTGTTGAATATACTATATACTGTCTATATACTGGACAATGTGTGTCGGCATTACAAACCGTACGAGTATACAGAGCACCATGTCAACTGGAATAGGAGGTGTTAATGATGATTCACTTCATTTCAATTTCGTCTTTCTCCTCCTCGTCGTTCTCCTCGTCCTCGTTCTCGTCCTCGTCGTCTTCGTCCCCCCCCCCCCCTCCTCTCCTTTCTCTGTTTTCTACTCCTCATTGTCCAACTCTTTCTTCTTTCTTCTTTAACCATATGGGTGCCATGGCTCCATTAAATTATGTATAATAACAGAGTTGGTTGTTCGTAGCTTGGTGCTGAAGGGGTTAACCCTCTCCCGCCTGGTATAAAAAAAAAAACATTCCCGTCTCTGATCCTACCCGATCGTATGATAATCACACCGAGATCGCGAATGACTTAACAGATCACCGCAACTGCTTCCATAATTACTTGAGATCTCCATGGCTTAGAGACATACCAGAAGGTCATTTTCTCCGGTCGGTGTGGTGGGGGCGGGAGACGGCGCGAAGAAGTCAATTTCAATGATGACACGTGGAGGCAAGATGACATTTCGAGCTGGAATCGTCATAAAACGTGATTTTTCGTCACCCTCGCATTTCATTGAAGAGATTAACTGTCAAAAAGAACGTCTGTCGCTCATTATTTAAAGAGCGCAGTCACGAAAGTAGGTCATCCACAATTAGGTACAAACTTGAAGAAACTAATATTTTTAGCGAAAGCAAACGTGTCAGAATAGAATTATGGAGTTTTGCTATTTGTGAATTTGACAAAAGCGACTTGAAGATGTAATATCTTGCTTCAGCAGGACTATTAATTAAGAAATACAGAATGACACACTTCGGTCAACCAGTCAACCGTACCTTATTCAATCGTAAAAAGCCATCACATGGAGAGAAACGGTTTCCGTACCGTCCCTACTCTTCAGCCCCCCCCCCCCCCCCCCCACCCACCACCACCACCATCAACGTAGACGCATTTCTACTCGTTAGCTATTAGTGTAAGAAGGTATGGGGAAAACAGCGGGAGAAGAATATTTGAGGGATCTCGGGACGCAAAAAGCGCGAGAAGCATTACCGTCGCGTGGAAGGTTCCATCACACGTAACCGAACACCATCCAAAGTGCATTTTCGTCAGTTTTCTCTCTCTCTCTCTCTCTCTCTCTCTCTAGTTGTCTTTCTCTACCCATCTCCCTTCCTCCTCTCTCTCTTGCCCCTTCTCTATATTCTTGTATATTCATCTTAACGTCTGTATCTCTCTTTTTGTATCTGCATATCTCTCTTTCCTTCATTACTTTATTTCACTTTTCAAGTCTTCTCATTTCTTTTCCTTTTTCCTAACTCTAACCCTTCTCCTCATTTTCTTTTCATTTATTTTTTTTCTCTCTCTTTCTTCATCCTTTTCTGTTAGCACTTATGTCTTTCTTCCTCTTTCTCTCCTTTTTTTATCAGTTCTCTTTTATCATGTTTCGACTTTAAGATGTATTCTTCGCTCTCTTTACAGTACATCGTTCTACACACCTTTTATCTCTATTCTCTCTCCCTCTATATCTATTCTCCTCCACCCCTCTCTCTCTTCCCCCTCTCTTTCTCTCTCTTTCTCTCTCTCTTTTATTCTCTCTCTCTCTCTCTCTCTCTCTCTCTCTCTCTCTCTCTCTTTCTATCACTCTCTCTATCTCTTGTTTGTATCTTTTCAAACGTCACGTCATCATTCTCCCACTTCCTTTCCTCCCCCGCTCTCCTTCTCTCTCTCTTTCTTCTTCCCTCTCTCTCTCTCTGCTATGTTCCCCGGGGTCCCATCGATCGGCTGAGCATGCTTGCATCGCGGGGTCAAGGGAAACTCACACCCTTGATCCGCTCAGAATAGGCTCAAGTATTTTGGGCGAGAAACCGCGGATGTGGACGTGAAATGACGTCGCCCCGACGTGTGAGCGCGGACGCCACGCCACGCAAAGAACGTGTTGAGCTCGGCTTTACGCTGATTGCACTAGCATTTTGGGTGGATTGGTTCAAGAGTCGTAGCCCCAATCATCTACCACCCACACCCTACCCACACACCAGTAAGTGATTGACTGAAAATAGCGTTTATGAAAGGAGATGTGCAAGATAATGTCAAACTTCGAAACCAAAAGGTGCAAGTTCGACCATTGTATAAATGGCGCCAAATTTCAATAACCTTTCTTTTCATCCTTTGTATCAAGACGCAACATGCTGGTCATGTGAGATCATGAGTGTCCCACACACGTCGAAATATGTATTCATGTGGGTGTACCATTAACCTTATATTTTATGCTGGCATCAACGATTAACTGAATATGTTCAGAACTGGTTAAGTTTAACTTATTAAATTACTAATTCAATCAATTGATTCAGCAGTGTTTGTATTGATGATGGGAATATTTTTTTTATTATTTCTTTTTGTATAAACACTGAAACGCAGAGACAACAAATGTATAACACTTTGCAAGGAACGTTCATTAACACATGACTTTGATGAAGTTATGTAGAAAAATAAATCTTAATAATATAGCATTACTCTAATATCCAGAAAACCACTGCTGTGTGGAGTATAGCCCTTCAATTTGGAACAAACAGCAAACTTGGAGTTGTAGGTAATCCATCCCAGCACCTTAGGGAACACCAAACTGGTTCTTGCGACTATTTTCGTTTGGCCTTGACCTGATGGTAGGGTGAAGGCGACGGGGAGGATGCAGGATGGGGTGGGGGTGGGGGGAGTGGGAGGAGGGGTGCGCATTCTTCTCATCGTGTCGCGGTCAGTCGATACCTGTGAATGAAATTAGGTTGCCTGGAAGGGATGTGAATCGAACGGGGAGAAGAAACAAAAATGCCAAGTCAAGTCCGCGAAGTCATTAAGTCAGGGGAGGGCGTTCGCCTCGTACCTTGACGTCAGCTCTAATTAGACCGTCCGACGGCCTTTGAGACACAGGCGAACAGGTGCCGCGCCGTGGGCGCTGCGCGACCGATGCCCCTCCCCTTCCCGTTTCCTCGTACTCCTGCTTGTCCACATCTCTCACGTCTTCTGACCCAATCTCACAGTCTCATTATGCATGCCTCTACCCCTCTTGCTCCATCATTCTAAATTCTCTACGGGCCGGGCCTCTCTCTTTGTTTATTTACCTGTGTGTCAATTTATCATATCCGCACTCTTTAACATGACAGGACTTGTCCCGTGAAGGAGCGAACAGAAATATGTCGTTCAAATAAGATTTGAGCAATGATTGTTCAGATTGGGTAGAATATTATTGGGCAGAACATCGCCCAGTTTGGAATATTTTCGCCTTGTCCCCCCCCCCCCCCTTAAACGTGAAAAGGGCGTTTTATCCGGCTAAACCCAATGTTTCTCAACATGTTGGTAGACTATGGTTTAATGTTTTCATCTCTTTATCTATTTATTTAAAAGCCTATCTATACGTATATTTATCTATCAGTCTAGCTATGGAGCTCTGTTATCTAGTCATCTCGCTCTCTCTCTCTCTCTCTCTCTCTCTCTCTCTCTCTCTCTCTCTCCCTCCCTCCCTTCTTTTCATACATGTCGTGTACCTTATATCGATCTACCGCTCGATGTAAATCTTTCTCACTCAGTCAATCAGTCACGGTCTCTTTTGCACTTCATTTTCATGTTTCTTAACTGTTTGTTACATCTCATCCTATTATCCCTTTCGGCCTCTCCCTATCTCTCTGCGCCCCTCTGTCTCGATATCCTAGCTCGATTCTCCCTCTCTCACACCTTTGTTGATTATTATCTCTCACTCTCTCCATCTTGTCTTTATTCTCTCTCGATCGTCTCTCTTCTTCTTTCCTCTTTTCCCTTTTCCTCTCTCTCTTCCCCTATCTTTCTCCCTTTTTCTCTGTCTGTCTGTCTTTCTGTCTGTCCCTCCCTCCTCCCTCTCTTTATTTTTTTTCTCTCTCTTTATCTCTCTCTCTCTCTCTCTCCTTCTTCCTCTCTTCTCTCTCTATTTCTCTCCCCCCCTCTCTCTCCATCTCTCCCTCCTCATCCCTTGTCACTTGCTCTTGAGTCATCATTTATTCATTAACGCGTGTGCGCATTCTCCGTAGAGCATTGCCAAGTGTCAGCCATTTTTCATCGAGTATAAATAACCGTTCTGCTTTTCCACATGTTCATTAAACTCACACCCTCATGTGAATTACAGGTGAAACTGTCACATCGAATAATGATATCTGCCTTTGCATGCATTATGATTATTTGTTTAAAAAAAATCATTAATTCAAATTCATGAATTTCATCAAACTATGGTTAATATTCTAGTTTTATTTATTTTAACCATGGCTAAAGAAATGTCTCAGCCACGACTTTTCTTTCACAGCTCACTGTAATCACTCTTCAGAGCGAAGATGAAGGGGGGTGCTAGAAATATAACAACAGTGGGGAGAAAGGGGAAAGGAGAGGGAAAGTACCACAAGAAGAAAAACATGCCGTGTTTGTTCTTCTTTTTCGCAAAAACACTCGAATAAAATCGATTCTAGAACTTGCATATCACCTTACTTTACCCTCCTTGCCTTATTTCGACAAATGAATGAAATTATTGTATCCTGTTTTCTTTACCTACGAATTTTCGGTCGAGCTAAAAATACATAGAAAAAAGTATTTCAGTCCCGTCCTCTCACGTGCATCGAACGCTAAAGTGAATGCGAGCTTGAACCCCGTTTAACCCCTAGCAGGCCACGCAGGCATACTCAGTCAAGGCCATTCACAGCCTGCATGGTATGATGCGAGATAGCGGGGATTCGCTGGAGCAGCAGAGACCGTACTCCACGTTCATGGTCCCTCTCTGCTCATTCGTCGCTGTGTTGCTCCCGAGTGCAGACGTTCTCTGATCCGCGCGGGACAGCCGGTGTCTCGTCCTCGTATGTACGCACCTAGCACGCGTGCTGTAGTCCGAGTTCTTAATCGCTAATCCTTTACTACAGCTGATCTACCAATAGACAAACCGATAGGTTAACTTTCATGTTGTTAGCTCATCAGTGTTGCCGTTCTGGTTCGAGAGATAATCCATCGGACTTTGGCCGAAGCGTGGGGCCAGACACGCACGCCCGATACATTTGAGTTAGTCCTCGCCTCATCCCAACCAAGTTACTAGTGTTGATGTCAACCACCAGTGACCACTGCATGTGGATGTTGCTGCCGATAGTCGACTGGTGTTACACTCATGTATGTGTGTGCTTCCGTTTTCGATACACTAAAGTTTTACAGTTGCTACGTGGATCTGTAACTTTACCGGAATATCATTTAGGATTTATGCCAAATTTCTCAACGAGCACGTAAGTACATTGTAATACAACCCTACAATTTATCTAGTCTTCATGTCATCTGTCTATTTAAAGAA
Organism: Arbacia lixula; assembly: GCA_963669155.1. NCBI lineage: Eukaryota > Metazoa > Echinodermata > Echinoidea > Arbacioida > Arbaciidae > Arbacia > Arbacia lixula. Next base: position 23,369,507 of record OZ022583.1, on the reverse strand, counting down.
ATTGTACGAATATGCCAGCCTGACACTCACGGAAACAATCCAGACAATACCATTAAGCGTACTCGGGGACAGATTACGTGGAGATTTCCTCAATCAATAGTTGGGATAGATCGATATCAGCTTCATTCCAATCATCTGTCATTCATTAGTAAAGCCTATTTGCTGTTTGCTCGACAAAACTCTTCGTTTCTATCGCGACATGATCGTTGAAGATAAGTGATTTCTGATTTCTGGCTGAAGCTCTGAACCAATTTCCTGTGCCGATCCCAAGCACGTATCTGGGGACTCGTTGTTATTTATACCTCCGTCGTGCTCGCATGTGCGTCTATACGTACATACAGAAGTTGGCAATGTTTGCTTTGCTATTTTGGGAGAATGACTGCGCCCCAATGTTGACGCATATTTGGCAATGGAACGAGAAAGGTCCACAGTAGTTCCATGGGAGTCGAGTCGTCATTGATATCTTTAGAGCGGAAGTGAGAATTTTGAAGGAAAAAAAAGTTATTTGGCGGGGGCGTCGTTTTTTTTTTTTTTTTTTTTTAAAGGGGAAGGCCTGGCATAGGAACCCTTCGCGCTGTGATTTATAGCACAAAATATAACATGGGGGTTGATAATTACAGCAGGCCACTCGGACAATATCATACCTCCCTACCTCCCTCACCTCTTTGGGGTTAGGTATGAGAAAGGTGGGTGTTAAGACACCTTAGCTTAACGAACTTTTCTTTCCTTTCACCTAAAAGGAAAATAATCACGAAACTGTATACAAAGAAGCCGTATAGGAAAGATATAAAGGCTGTTTTCCCCCTGAAAATAGGTTTGAATCGATTCATCAAATTGAATACTGTTTTTTTTTGTATGTGTATGTGTCTGCGTGTAGGGGAGAGGGGGGGGAGGTGTCTCTAACTCTCACAAACCCAACATTCAGCTTGTTGACAAAACGTGAATATATTCTCACGTTATGACGTCACAATACACAACGAACTATTGTCCATAGACTGTGTACAACGGATAGATCGTCCGCTCACAGCGATTCGGAGACCGCTGATTGGGCAATCGCGCAGATCACGTCATGACCACGTGGTTGCCTTCCGACTGCGTGTGGAAGTATCGATAGCGATAACGATATCCGGTCACATTGTGTACGCAGGAAATGGTCTTGGTTCGTGATCGGATCGCTCCAGTATCGATCGAAAATTATCGAAACTCTGCAATTTCATGCATATTGACTGACGGTCCTAAAACCCGGAAGCCAATTGACTTTGTACACGTTGCGATAGACTCTACAAATTCCAACAAACACGATGCGGGGGTGACGCTAATTCGTACGATTTTCACGAAAAAGCAAGAAGCAATCGAAATTCGCTTACCTGTGCGGTATCGGTGAGAAAATAGATCCTCTGAGAATACCTTTCAAAATTCATATAAAATATAGGAAAGTGAAATTCTAGGTCGATTTTGGTACGAGGTGATAGAGAATTTTACACTTGTTTTGGTGGAATACTGTGTGGGGACATAGAAGGCTTGCACTGCGCATGCTTACTATATTTTCATTCATAAATTGGCTCTCGGCAGTGGCTGGATGACATCATGTAATAAGCAAAAATGGACACGACCGCTAGCGACCACGCTCCGCTATCCGTTGTACACGATTGTTCGTTGTGCAATATGATTTGATTTTAGGGCATTGGTGTGCGAAAAGCGTGACATATGCACGGCAGCATCGAGGAACATTAATGTCTACCCGTGACTGTGAACAAATCAAGGCGGGTAAGCTCACGGCTCATGAAACTTGCATAAAGTGCGAAGGAGCCCACCCAAGGCCCTACGCACATTAGTACGACGCGACTACGTCTCAGTCATGTCAGGAGACCAGTTTATAACGAGATGATTGATAAGCTTGCGTGCCTAGAAATGGGTCCCGAAGATTTAGGTATTACTCGGGTGGACAAAATGCTCTCTTGTGGTTGAAACCACGAGCACGCTTCGCCTATAGTAACCACAGTAGCTCGTGTAGCTCGCTCGTACTAAAGTAAATTCTCTCGTTACCATCGACATGAAGATATAAGCCAAAGTGGTTTTTCAAGCCATGGTAATGTAAGAGTTCACACGCAGTATAAGGAGTAGATAAGGATAGCACTGTACTGCTGTGATAATTCACCCGTAGAGAACCGTGATTATGACAGTGTATGAGGTTGAATAATGCTGGCCCACCAAAGCGGGTACCCCCCCATTGCCCCCCCCCCCCCCCCACCCCATCCCACCCCCGCTGCACCGCGGGCCTCAAACGCCCTCTCTGGGGATGTACCATGCGTGAGGCGAGTATTAACTACTTATTTCTATGTAAGGTAGAACATGGACAAAATGCTGCTGAAACATGGACACACTCGTTCCCAGATACGATTGTGTTATTTTTACTGGAAGCATAAACACATATCTAACACTTGGCTAAACCCCCCAATGACTGGCTTCACATACAAACATTACATTATCATATTTATTTATGATTTTAGATTAATTACAATGATATTAGTCATGGTAACCACGAAGCTCGTTATCTATACATGTACACCAATCTCTCTCTCTCTCTCTCTCTCTCTCTCCCTCTCCGTCTCTCTCTTTATCTCTCTCTCCTCTCTTTGCCTGTCTCTGTCTCTCTCTCTCTCTCTCTCTCTCTCTCTCTCCATATGAAGTGGAACTCATCACAGAAGCTGGATACATAAATTACTCCCACGTATTAGGAATAATATGCAGGTACTTATAGTAATTGAATGCAATTATGAAACGTTCGTCTTTCCTCGATTTAGGCGATTTCGCCTCATTAATTATTCTGCAGCGCGATTTTTTTCTCCGTCATCATGCTTCTATCCATACCCACATAATTTCTATAATAAAATGTGATGTGACGAGGTTTAAGTACATCATACACCACTCATTGATACCAAAAAACACCGCTCTGCCATGATATCAGTCTGTCGAGTCAACATAGCATCGCACCGTGTGGCATCGGCGCATTAATGGCGTATGGAATTGTGATATGAGATTGACGACGGAGTGAATGTTGAAACTTCGTCATGAATAGTGATTGCTATTGACGCACAAACAGTGATTATAATCACCATAATTTCGACATTTAAACGAGGGTAGTTGGCCACCGTTGCGCTGTTTTCACACAATGGGTGTCCGTACACACAAGTATGGTCTACTGACATGATGAGGAACAGGCGAAAGGAAAGTGTCGAAGTTTTAATGATATAACAAGTATGCGATATAGACGTGACAGACGTGCAGTTAAGTTTCGGTTCCCTGAAAACCGATTAAAAAGTTGTGATTAATCATTTATGAGATACAGTCATCTACGAGTGCATGTGCTCTTCGTGTTGGCTGAATGCTATAAAATATCTTAGCGAATGAAAAGAACGTTTAATCCCTTAAATGCCAGACGGAGTTCTATGAGTTAAGTGTGTATTACTGAACTCGTGTAAAATGCATTAATGGCTTAGATAGAGTTAACCGGTTAGATTCACAAAGTGGGATATATTAGTGTTTTCAAATTTGATATCATATGTGTGTCCAACTACCTTTCATGTTCATGATGTTTACGTTGCTCTCAAAGTGAGCTTGCACTTGAACATTCTGCTGTGCTCTGATTAACGCGACAAGTGCTCCAGCGGTGTTAACTATAAGATATATGAGAAAAAAAAAGCTTGTCACTGAAAATTTGTGAAATAAGCCAGCAGGCATGCACCCATTGATACTTTTGCCGGTGCGTGGTTGCTCGGGATAGGTAGAGTTTCGTTTCTTCCCATGGCCTCACCGCGGTCCCCCAATATCTTTCCCTTCTTCATGAATGTTTGATTACACGAGAACCAATATTGACAGTCGCGGCAACATGAGACCCCAAGTGCAAACCCCGTCGTTTTGATAACTCGAATGAGCTGCCAAGCGTTGAGCGCCGCATCCCTCATTTCTGTCTCTCTGTTACTGCAGTCCCTTTCCCTCATACACCCCTCACTCTACCTCCATGCCCCCTCTCCATGTCTCCCCTCATTCTCCCTCTCCTAATCTTTTACACCTTGCCCCGCCTCTGTCTGTCTGTCTGTCTGTCTGTCTGTCTATCTGTCTCTCTCTCTCTCTCTCTCTCTCTCTCTCTCTCTCTCTCTGTCTCTCTCTCTCTCTGTGCCCTCTTTTTCCTCTCCCCCTCACCCCCCCTCTCCCCGTCATTCCCTTCTCCCCGTCATCCCCCTCTCCCCACTTTCCCCACCTTTACCTGTTTACCCGCCTCTTCCTATTTCTCTCTCTTTTTCTGTCATGTATCTCGTCTCTCTCTCTCTCTCTCTCTCTCTCTCTCTCTCTCTCTCTCTCTCTCTCTTCACGCAACCCGCCTTTTTCTATACACCCTCTCCAATTCTTTCTCTTTTTCTCTCTCTGTACGTTCTACGTTCATGTCCCTCCTCCCTTTCTCTGTCTTTCCGTCTTTATGTTTCTCCCGTGCACTCTCAACTTCTCCCTTCCTCCCTCTATTTCTCCCTCTCCCTCCCCTCTTAATTCTCCAATCCGTATCTCAATCTCTGTCGCTGGGTCGTGTGCGTATTCAATGGAGAGTCCACGTCGCAATGTACCTATGCCATTAATCGTTGTGTCAGCTATTCATGTGTTTAAAGTAGAGCGGAATTTTCACTTTTCAATTCAATCGTTTCCTTCATGTGGAGTAAACAATCGTGATTTCTTTCAGATCTATCTAGGTCATCTGCGTCACACTTAAAGACTAAATAATGTATTGTACGCCCTGTTAACGTGTACATGTTATTCCCCATTTCGTAGTGGGAACCATGACTGCTCTTGTACATGTTTTGAGATAAACTTTCTCTGTAAACATTGCAAAGATAGCTACTTGCATATTATGTTTGTCTATCGCTGATAGATTTATATCCCAGGCCGTAATATCTATATTTTGGCCCACATACTTAATCAAAAACTGCACACTCGTTGTTATCTAACTTCCGGAACAACGTGAATTTATCCAATTTAAATGGATCCATTCTTTCTTTTCATCTTTCCCTCTGCATATTTGCTTTTTGCCCGTCTTCTCTATTTTACTCGTCTCTTTCTTTGTCTTTGTCTTACTCTGTTTAGCATTCCCTCTCTCCGTCTCTGTCTCCCATTCTCTCTGTTCTCTCTCCATCTATCGCTCTTTATTTCTTTCTTTCTCTCTCTCTCTCTCTCTCTCTCTCTCTAGCGCATCATCTTTTACCTCTCCCCATCAATCCATTTGCCTTTTTCGTGGAATTCACACCATTCAATCGGTACACATCCTGTAACCTCCGTGTTCCTCTTAGAACTCTGTTTGACCACCGATCAACCAATCAGGAACTAAGAAAGTGGACTAGGCACCCTCGCCCCCTCAAAATCCCCACCCCATCCCGGAGAAACTCCCCCTTATGCTCCCTGGCTATTGCCATGAGGTGTCGAAAACCTTTTAACCCTTCCTGTGCCAGATGGAATGCTGTTCAATGGGATTTTTGTGCATTATTTTGGACAAAATGCATACCTGGCACACGAAGAGTTAAAGAACGTTCCGCATCAAAACGATGGATACTGCTGTAGCATAATAGTATCCATCAATGTTTCCTGTGCACAGGTGTATGTTTCAATTAATCCCTCATCTGTTGCTTTTATATGTCCTTGAAGATTTCCTGTTTATGCAGGTGGGCTCAGCTAAACATCCTGGCAATTACGATATTACCAGCAAAATAAACAACTTGCAAGTCTAGCGAGTACTCAGGATGTTTTCGTGAGAGAAATTTAAAAAAAGGTAATATCTTACAAAAAATCATACAGAGTAAACAAAAGGGAAGAATGGAAAAACAGGTGTTAGGAATGTGTGTTCCATTTTGTGATATCGTTTAAAGTGAAACATAAAGTGACATAACGATAAGTATGTATAAGTGTACGTATGCATATATATACATATATACCATTCTACGCTCTTTCTAGACAGCTAGAAGCATATTTCAAGGACTAAAATCAAATGTTCTGACTTCATTATGCTTTTCGTAAAAGTAACTATTATTTCCATCTCGGAAAACACTACGTTGAATGAAATTTGAATCACATTGTACAGTTAGGATAAAAAAAAATAAACAGTTATGCGTTTTGTTATCGAACGTGATCTTTGCGTCATAGATTTGCCTGATAGAATCCACGAAGGTGATTTTTTGTAGTAATAAAAGAGAGTAACAACTTGACGCTTATACTGATAGCTATTATATCAAGACTATCTAATTAAGTCCGACAGTCCAAGTATGGAAGTATGTAACAAATGTTATGTCTGTCTTTCTCGTGTTTACCTTTTTGTCTCCACATTCCATCGTAGTTAATAATCAAGCGACCTCTGGCATAACACATAATTGAGTTTTCCGTCTTAAAAAAAGGTACTCCACCTAGTGTGGATAAATGGCTGATGTTGTTTGCACAGCAGAGACAACACTGAGATAATGACACTAGTAAGTGATCCGCGAGTAGATATTCAGGATAAGTTCGTGTCGAAAGAACTTGGATTCTTTTGAAAGTAAGGTAGTTACGTTGCCGGTTGTAAAGTGTGCCTGATTGAAGTGCTAACAAGGCGAAGTAATAATTTATGTTCCACCTCATCTTTTAATATACGTTAATCCTTTGTGTGACAGACAAACTGCTGCTCTATGGGGTTTGTGTGTATTAATGGTGAAATGATCCACAAGTGGTACGCTGAGGGTAAAGTCTGGATCAGCCGACCAGGGGTAGATTTCAGCTCGATCGTATATCTAGCATGGGTTCTCCGCTGTGAAGTGCGTGGACATTATAAAGCGAGCTTGGTTGGAGTTCCAGCTTGTTTCATACATCCTTGAATACTACTGCTTCACAATTACAGTATGTCTGGAAACAATTAGAGTCTGGAAACATGATCTAAGCCCTGTAAGAGCATCATGCCCGAAAGAGGTATTGGTCTATGTGACTATGTTTCCAGACAATTAATTTGCTGTAAAGCAGTGGTATGTCTATGTGGTAAATGTATGTGTTTACGCACAGCCTATATGTCGACCCTAGGCTATTGGACTGCACACCCTATCCCCCTACTAAAACATGATGTATGTTATGTAGTAAGAGGCTCAGAAACAGATTTACACTCCCCTCGCTGTCTCCGAACACTATTACAAGAATTAGGATAAGAAGGCGTAGTCTGACTTTAAGGATGAGTTTTGTACGATGTAGTTGTCATATCTAATTTATCTAATCGTTACTAGTGTCTATGTAATGTTTTTTGATTGATATATTCAGGGCCCCGGGGAGAACAGCGCCTTACTCACTGGTGGGTTACCCTGGAAAAAAAGACTGAAGAAATAAATGAATGAATAAAGACACCCCTTCCCCTACCCCTCGTAATCAAATAAAACAGATGTTCCTTGAATGAATTATAAACATGTCTTTCTGAAGTAGATGAATTGGTGTCCCGGAAAGCTTTCGTGCATATCCTACGCGGACATTGCAGAGAACGGTATAAACATTAGTATCGTTGGTATGAGGCCCTAATTGACATCTGACTCTACAGCTTGCAATATAAATGACCAACATCCTTATAACCCAAGCTCGATGAATTAAGGATTTGGGAGAGGAGGGAGGAAGTGGAAGAGAGAAGAGCGAAGACTGGACGTGTATACTTGAAGAGTAATCACCGTCACAAATTGCCGTGCTCGTAATTATCCCTGTGCACTGAGGGAAGAGAGGGGCGCTATAGGTACATACTTCTAAATTGGGGAGGGGTGTGTGTGTGTGTGTGTGTGTGTGTGTGTAGGGGGGGGGGGGTGGAGATTTGGTAGTGGCGGCGACAGCCTGAATTTGCCGATGAGCATTTTGGTGAGAAAAAGAGACCACGCCATGTTGCATATCTAGGTTTTCAATTGTTGTAACTTACTACCATGGCAACAGCCAATGAACTCTCAGTGATGCTCATATTGCCAAGGCAGTTACCATTGACGGTAAGCTACGAACATTGAAAACCTATATATGCAACTTTGGCCAGAGAGCAAAAAAGCATTAAAGTGATATTCTATTATGTAACAATGTTTTGATACACTATGCACTTGTCGACATCTAGGTTAACGCGCTACAAATCATTGCGAATATGAGATATCACTTCATGGCGGGTTTCGGACTGAGGAGTATAACGTGAGACGGGAAACAGGTGGTAAGGGTGGGCGGGTGGGTGAGAGGAGGGGGGGGGGTGATATGCATTGCACTACTCCTCATGCTCTTCGGTCTGTATTTGAGCCTATACACACGCCGAGGGTCTTTAAATGAATGAAAAACCCGAGAGATTTCATTATTCATGTTTTGCACCTCCGTTCCCCTCCCCTGACACCACATAGGTCTAATATAAGTATGGTAACCATGGCAACGCTGCTGAGGCATTGCGCTGAGAGTTATGTAGGGGGTAATTGACTATATACATCATCCCCGATCCGGGCTCATCTCGGCTGGTCACGGTCTAGCGGGTCATCCATAGAAGTTCCGTGGATGTAGACACTTCAAAGACAACCCGCTCGTGTCATAACACGCCATTCCCCGCCCGTCTTATCACCCGTGACGGGATGCCCTGAGATGAGGCCTCCATCATCCGGTAACCAATGGTAACCGTTTGTCTGGGATGTCGTCTCAGGTAGCCTCTTAAATTAGGGGGTAATGCTGTTATTACCAACATAAAAAAAACAAGAAAAAGGGTGAAATACAACCAGTCACCTTCTACCGGCCCCATTCACGTCTTCACCCCTCCTGTCCCAGTTAAATGCAGCTCCTTAGAGCATGTAGAATGTGTGCAATGCTTATGTTTTACTGACACATACAGAGCGGCCGTCTTGAGACGTCTTGGTAAAGATGGAGTACCAGGCTGAAGTAACTTACTTTCATTTACGGAACGAAACATAAGATCGGGACAATTTACGCCTTAAGCTCCAATGACGATTTTTGTGACGATATGTACTTGCGAGTCGTTTCCACCTAACCGTCCTGATTCTTAGTAGTTTCTTGAACATCGTGCATGAAATGCATGCGATTTTAAATGGTCGAAAATGTCATAACCTCCAAAATACCGTTCGTTGGTTTAACATTACTTTGAATATTAAAAAATATTCATCCCTTAACATTACAGAGCACTGTTAGAAACGAGTATTTACATGGCGTGTACCTTGTTCTATTCTGCTTGACTTACTTACGAAAAACATGATGAAAATGTCCTCTCCGACCAAAAGCCCCGAGCATTGTCCAACTGATGCTTTAATGACGTCGAAACAGAATCCGGATGATCGAGAGAAAAAAAAATGCTCGTATTCAATCGGAGAAATACATCTACCTGATCTCACAAACACTTTCCATGGTAACGCGGGTATAATGCGACGTGTTGCCATGGCGACTCAGCTGCACATGAAAAGATTATCCGTCTTATATCGAGCATTGATTTCAATAATACGGGCTCCATAATGTTCAATATATACGGGTTTAGCAGCCCATGGAGCATCTAATTGAACAAGTGGTATTGATTTCAGGAGAATCACATGTGCTGTCGTGCATGCTGTTATGGTGACGTTTTCAAATAAGTAGAAATGTCGTGGATTCTGCTTTAATGCAGAAATTGTCTATATGAGACATCACTGGGACAAGCAATCATGTCCATTAATGGGTGGAAACATCCAAACATTGTATTTTGTCGTTGTTGCGCAGACGGTGGGAGGGGGGTTGGGGTGGGGGGTTGGGGTGGGGTGGATAGGGGTAGAAGTAGTGGCAATTGTGCGTTGTTTATGTTCTTTCATATATTGAGAGGTAATCATATATTTTCGTAAAGCCATTTGCCTACGTCATATCTTTGTAGTGCTTTACGTGTTAACGTTAGATGCTCCGTTCCATCAGAATGCGTTGTAATTGGATGAGTATTATGATATTTGTGTACGACTGCAAACCCCTCGTATCTGGAGGGTAATTAATTATTTCTGCAATATGGATTAGTTATCTTTGATTTTATGTATGGGGTCATGTTTCTATCATAAATTATTTGAGAGGAATAGAGAGAGAGAGAGAGAGAGAGTGAGAGAGAGAGAGAGAGAGAGAGAGAGAGAGAGAGAGGGTGAGAAACCCTCATGAATGTGTGGAGAGCGATTGGAGTTAGGTTATTCTAGACGTGTATCAATCAGACGTGATTATTCACGTCTGGGACCGCTAATTTTGCGTCATGCATCACGGGAAACACAATGCCCAGGTTTCAACTCCTTACGAGGCCAACCCCTACCGTCCATTACGCCCACAGACGCCTGAGCCCAGGGCCCCGTCTCATAAAGAGCTACGGTTGATCGTACGATCGACAGATCAACAACAACGGATATTGAACGTAACTTGGTGGATTAATTGTAGCTATCCGATCGATTGCAAACTTTTGATAGGCTTTGGCTTGCAATGAATAGCAGTGATGGTTTGCGATACAGTAAGTTGAAATAGATAGCAACTTTGAAATTGATTATAAAGTTCCAACTCACTCTTTGCTTGTTTTGGGATACGTGGATTGTACCTGGACAAATTTGGACCTAAATATTTGTGTATGTCAGATAATCCATTCCGAACGCAAGAATGACCATTGTGCATCACACCTAGCAATGCATTTCAAACTGCCATCACATTGTTATTAATAACTCATGATTATTCTGGAAGAAAATACCTGGTGGGTTGATATTGTTGTGTTCTGAATTAATTATCTGGTACACACAAAGTTTTAAGGTCCAAATTAATTTTTGTTCAAAAGTGAAATTCTAATCATATATATCAAAGAATATTAAACGAATATTAATTGATAAAAAAAAATACCTCTTAACATTCTTGTGAACAAATTGAAATCCTTTGACTTAATATTCTTTTCATTCGCAGCTTGATTCGAGTTGTAACTTTCTGTAAAAATGTTTTGCAAAGTGTCAAAAGTTTTGTTTTAACGCGTTTGTTTTAAAGTTGCAACCCGCGCTCTCTCACTATTCTCTAGCTTGAACTCATTGTTTTCGGGCCGAGGAGCCGCGATTTGATCGGCGACTCCCCGGGCCAGGGAGAAACCCCTCGGCTTATCACCACGACATCGAGATGTCTCGACGTGGGAAGAAACAGAACGATATGGTCGATGTCTGATTGATTCGATTAGGCCATCTCTCCCACGGTTGATGTTTCATAGATTGAATTATGAGATTCCCTCTTGGTGTGCTGGTATAGGCTGATTAATCCGAGACCATGCCCGGTAGATCACACCAAAGATTATTTTAATGTTTTACCCCGTTATTTAGAAAGACAGATGAGAAAAAAACCTTGAAAAAAGTTGAACTTGAAGTTTGATATCTCCCCGCACAATACTTAATACCGCGTTGGTGCTGATACCAATAGTTTCATTAGTATTTTTAACAATACATACAAGCCCTGCTTCTTTTTGGACCCCTCCGCAAAAAATAGCTCTATAAATGAATTGTTTTTATATTTCTTGTTTTGTTATAATTGTATTCGAACTTTATGCATGTATTTTGTTTTGCTGTTGTTGTTTTTAGTGGAAAATAAAGTTGAATCTTGAATCTTGAATCTTGAAACCGTACATAGGATGGTGAAACAAGATTATAAAGTGGCATATTCAACATTTTTTAAATATTTGTTAAAATGTAAATGTATGCATTTGTGACTATTCTTTTGCGTATTGCATGTCCATGTATTTACTTGTATAATGGTTTAATGCGTTGTGAGCTCTGTGTGCCTTATGGAAAAAGCGTGGTATAAGTATCACGTCAGAATGATAATTCATGATGATAATAACATCATGATGTTTGTAAACATTAGGGTCAGCGTATCCACACAAAAAATCAAGAGTAAAGATCAAAAGAACAGAGGATTGAAGACAATGCAAGACACATGTCAGAGAGGGACTCAAGACAGGACGCACGTAGGCCGCTACTAGGCAAACCTCGGGGGTCAGAGGGTGGGAAGAGACAACAAGAATTTGGAATTTGAGCGGATTCATAGGGAGAAAGTTTTCCGTGAGTCATGACGATGATTTGTCATAGAGGAACCACGTCGTTTAGAAACAAGATGAGAAGAAGGACAGGGGGTAGTGGTGGTACAGCAGAGTTAGTGGTACACTGCTGTGTGTTTGTGTGTATGTACGTATGGGGGAGGGGGGGGGGGGGGGGGCTGCCGACGGTAATGGTTATGTTCTAAAAAAAAATCCTGATAATCCTAAAGAGCGGTACGTAACATGGATAATGAAAGGGACACGGGGTAGGGAATTGAGCTGGGGAGGGAGGAATCAGCAATCGAAATAAAAATGTTTATAGTGCCCATTGCTTCTCATCATTTTTGTATAATCAATGTATCTATAGGGTGTTATAAGGACGCAAGTCAGTTTTCATGACACGTCAGACGTTGACACGATGGTGGAGAGAGAGAGAGAGAGAGACGGAGACAGAGAGAGGCAGAGACAGAGATGGGGATGGTGCGTGTTCATTTGCTCGCATTAAGGCAGGCAGGAAGTATATTTGCTGACAACAAATACATTTTTATAAATTTAGTTTACACCATGATACCCCGAATACGTCACACATCACGTCTACCATTGTCGTTGGCCTGTCGCCTATAATTGCGAGAACGACCTCTCCGCAAAACACCCCACCAATATTATATTGACCTCGCATGACATAATTAGTCTCAAGAAAAGTATACAAGATTTTTCACATACGAAATTGATTACTGTACATACATATACGGATCTAGCACGCCCCCCGTCTTCGATCCCATGGCATTAGCTGATCGTAATAATTATATACAATGTTTTTTTATATGACTGAAAAAATATGACTGAATTAAATCCGCTGACGTTTGTAATCGGGTATGCATCTTTTCTCATTTGTGGCTCCCTGTTTTCTAGCCGTTCCACGCAAACACGGATATTCGCGCCATCCTAAATCTAATTCCATTATTAATTAAAGAATCGAGTGAAAGCTACAGTGGTAATGGGGCTCATCCATTTTGGCCAACCACACGGTAGGTATGGTCATGATGGTAGGTAGTATGCTTAGGAGAGACCTTCCCCCTTGCCCAGCCGACCGCGTGTGACAGATGAGTATTGAATCGGGAGAAAAGGAGAGAGAGAGAGAGAGAGAGAGAGAGAGGAAGATATGGAGAGAAAGAGAGAGAGAGAGAGAGAGATGCGGAGAGAGAGAAAGAGAAAGGGAAAGAGAAAGATGCTGACAGGCAGACAGAGAGAGGAGATATGCATGGTGAGAGAGCAAGAACGAGATGGAGAAACAGAGAGAAAGAATGAGAAAGAGAAGAGGAAGAGAAAAATACCGAGTCTATTCTTAATGAATATTGATGCACGGTGCGCACTGAGATAATGGATGGTCTCGATTATCTCCCATGATGCAACGCCCATTAAAACGCGCGCCCAAATAAGCGCGGGAAAGAGAATTGAAAACAAGGCGGGCGGACCGAGGAACCCGTAAGGGATTACGACCATATTTAACGGTTTAATGAAGACATTCGCAAGAAATCATTAGCCCAGTTTCTTGGGAGGATGTCTGCCAGCAAGAGGGAAGTACGGAACCAGACTAATCTGTGAAGGGGGAAACTTGGGGCAGGACGGAACTACTCGGGAAAGAGCCAACTACGTCACCAGCTTCATCTTGGCGTCTCTTCACTGATTCCGATCACGACCTAAACACTAGAGGCATTCACAATGGTTGTGATTAATAATAAGGAGACGCAAGCATATATTTCGAACGAAGCCGGCGAAAATTGTACTTAGAAATGCAGATTTTCCAGGTGACGTCATCGTAGATGCTGCTTGAGAGGTTCACGAGTCCGAGAAGCTGGAGAGCGCATCAACCCGTCTGAACTCTTGCAGTTCTTGACAAGGAAATTAATCTTGTGAACCGCCTCTTGTGGCTTGAGGTCTGGGCTCGGAATAAGCATGCAGTACGATTATAGATTTAAACAGATTTGCATTGTCTCCCAAGTAAACGTTATCAAATGTCTGTGTATGGGAGAAGTTCACTGAACGCGGGGGAGGTTCCACCTCGAGATTGGCTTGACTTTACAGAGGGTAAAAATATAAGACTCGAAACGAGAGCCTGCTCGGGAGGAATCCTCAGGAACGAAAGGCGTCTACGCATAATGAAAGAACTCTACAGATCCTGGCTTATATGCAGGTGAATCCTGGCTAATTCTGTCTCTGCATCGTCACGCGCTACCTCTCCCAGAAGGGTTTAGACGATCCTGGCTTATTTGTAGGTGGAACCTGGCTTATTCTCCGCATCGTCACGCGCCATCTCTCTCGGAGGGATGCCGACGACCTTCATTGATCTTCATAAATTCTTCATGACAAACTCGCAAGAATTAGCTAAATTTAACATTTGCAAATGTCAGGCAGTGCTTTGTGTGTGTGTGTGTGTGTGTGAGAGAGAGAGAGAGAGAGAGAGAGAGAGAGAGGGGGGGGGGGGGGTGATGGTGATCGAAGCTTTCATGCGTGCATCTCACGGGGATCTTCCGTCAGTCATTTATTCAGAAGGAAACGCCAAGAAACGTAGCTTGAAGAGTATGAATCATACCACTTCAGGAATGGCGTCAGTACACGCATAGCCTACATGTTGGCCTAACCTCACGGCGTGGAAGAACTTAGAGAAAATTGGGAGTGTTTTGCCGGGCGGGAATGCGACTTGGTATCTTACCTCTTATATTGACAGGTGTGAAGCACGAACGTGGTATCTACTCGAGCCAAATAATATTAAAGAGTAAATTAAGATCATACGAACATGAAAGTGTTCAGTTATGTGTTTAATGAAAGTCAAATTTCACTAAATTTACTCTCTTCCTGACCTACGAAATCGCCTAAGGGAAAGTGGCGTTGTGTGTACGTCACAGCCGGGATACGCTTCACAATGACCATTGTGTATCACACCTGTTAATCCACTAGCAACTGCCATCACAGTTTCATTAACAATGCCTGATGCTTCTGGCGGAAAAGAAGCTGCGGACTGGCATGTGTGATGCACAATAACGCCTCCCGTTTCTTACGTCAGACCTAAAGGCCGTTTCGGATGACAGTAGGTCAAATTTGTCCTCGAGAATACGGTGATTGTTTTCACCCTAATTTCACTTTTTGGAAAGTGACATATTGTTTGAATGTCATACGAGCTCATCGTATGGCTTATAGGCTGTCTGTAGATGAATATCTTCATTTTTTTGGATTTTCTATGAATATCACCTTTAAGGAGACAGCCTATCTTGATGACAGTCGCGCAAATACAAATACATATGCATTAATGGGTACGTTGCACAGCGTAAAGCCACAATGTACATTCCAGCTGAGAACCCCAGGCAAGAAAAGACCTTGGCAATGCTTGAATAATCACGATCATGCTGCATAATTGTTCAGTTATGAAGTAAAAGTATATTCTGATGTGAAGACACACACGCACACCAAAAAATAATGTGGAAAGCAGTAAATCTGAGAACGCCCGCGTCACCCGCTGCAGTGCATTAAGGCACATCTACTAGATTTCTCCGGGGTTTCGCGTCTCTAATTGCCCAGGCACCTCTACCACAAACCATCTGCAAAGGCGGGAGAAAACCACTGATGATTCTGAGGAATGATGCGCGGGGCGTATTGATTAAAACCAGTCATTATCAGAGCGACATATTTGGAATGAATTTCCGCCTGAAAGGTTGTCACATTATCTCCTTCTTCCGCACATGTGCTTCCTTCTCCTCCTGACCCTGAGACATGTTAACCCTGGGAGTGCCAGAGGATCTGCTGGTCGATGGACCTTACATGCTTTAGTCATCCCATAAGGTATCGGTAGTGCATGGAAAGTTGATTATGGAGAGGAGCGTAGAGGAGGCTGCAGGCTACCCTTATCCTAGCCCTGTAACGATGTATGTGCCAGGCACACTGATGGACTTTGCGTGCATTATTGTGCCGCAAATTGCTTCACGTGCATACAAAGAGTTAATCATGGAAAGGGGCGGAGAGGGGGTTGTAGGCCACCGATAACCTTGCCGTGTGCAGCTTCGTCATGTTTAAAACGGAATAACTTGAATCCTGTGTGTCCCATAATACATCCATAACACACAAAGTGTTGATTATAAAGTGTGAATAGGAGCGAGAAGGGAGACAGCATCCGTTGACCCAGCCTTGTGCACCTAAACAAATGTTTAACACGAAACAAGTTTAACCCTCTGTGTGCCAGACAGCTTCTAGTCTATATGATTTATGCGCATTATTGTTTCACAATGCATCCATGGTACTTAAAGGGTTAAAAGAAAGTAACATCGTTTCTTGTCAGGAACAAGCTACAACTGATCAGTTGACGTGAGTGGGCAAAGCAACACCAAGGCCGTTGGTATGAACTGTACGTTGTACATGTAATCTTCTTTCGTTTTCTGTTTTGATTGCAGCAATCGGTACCGTTCTTCGTCATCATCATCGTCAAGCCTTTCTTCACTTATCTTCCATTTATTCTTCTTTTCCAGTTTCGTTTCCTTTCGCTCCATTTTCTTCCCTCATCCACCCCTTCCCTCTTCTTTTTCTTCTCCATCGCCTCTTCCTTCTTCTACCTCATTTGTTGACCTTCCTCCTTCAATCCTTCGTCATCTATTCCCTCGTCCTTACAGTACATTCTTAACATCTATTATTAAATTTAACAAACTCTTCTTTCTCCATCCCTAATTTCCATTTAGATTACTCCAATAATGCCTTGTCACCTCGTTTAAATCTCCCAATCTAATCAAACGGCAGTAGCCCCACCGAAAATGAAATGGAAAATTCCTTCAACAAGAAAGACAATGAAAGAAGTGGGATTTGAAGGCGGATAGCAAAAATAAAATTCGCAAATCCACAGGGAATAAGCGATTAGTTTAATACCAATAGATGGGAATTGAGGTCAGCAAATATCGGGAGGTGAAGTGAAGGTAGCAAAAAACAAACAATAAACCTATAAGACAGGATTTCATTGAGAAGTGCATTCAATTTTCTGTCTGATTGGATAAATAATCATCCTCGATGTATCTTTCGCGATAAACCTACGCTTTGATAGATTACAACCAATTAACCCACTCGCACGTCCAGCTACACAAGAGCAATCCTCTCTTAGGCACAAAGACGTAAAATTGATTTTATACTGATGATTATCATCATCACCATCATCATGTATAGACACACATATGATTTGAAACTTTCTTCAACATTGGTAATCAACATTTTGACATAAATTATTAGCATATGAATCAGTGATCCCCACTTTGCCGTCCAGCGGTCATCGCTTTATAGTGATCTATTCTCATGATCAAAAAGTGTTCAAAGATACCACTGGACCTTTCGTAACACACAGTTCGCGAAACTTACATAGTGGACTAACTTCATGGTCAGCAATGTTTACCGATTCCCCATCTTTTGTGTTCAAATTTTCAATTATATGGGCGGCTGGATTTCCATATATCATATCACATAATACAAAGTATTCTTTAAGACAATGACATTGCTTTCTCGTACTTTCATAACTTTGTAGAAGATAATTAAGATATGTGACGAGACACGCTATATGGTGTGCCACAGATCAGACAGTAATGCGTGAGATTCTGGTGTAACCATGCTAAATACACATCACTGCACAAAGGAGAGTGTCATTAAATACGCTTCAAAAGAAACTTTCTTAACTGGAAAGTTTTTCGTTAGTCATTGGTTGTTCATTGAACTGCTCTTGATGTCACTTAGGTTTATTAATGCACGTCACGTCTGTTTGGCCACTGACGTTGCACCTCTATCTCCCTTTAATACCCCGACAAAAGACCAAACGGGATCCGAATCAAATATAGCTGTTTGAACATCGCCCGGATTGGCAGGGGCGTGCTGGGCAATCCATGATCAGCTTAGCCGGGGTTACCGGCTGGAATATCACCCACCACTCGTCCCTCCCAATCCCCAACATGGCGCCTCTGATACATCTAAGTGGATTCGCTCTGCCTCGTGGGTAAGCAAACACGCAGCCAGGATCGACTCGACATGCCGTGGCTTCGTCCTCCTGTTGATTACAGACCACTTCCTCCCATTTGCTAGCTGCTCAAGGTTAACCCCGGTGATCGAACATGAATGCCTGGCCGCGCCGCGTGCGTGAATGATTGAGCGGCGAAGGTCCGCGCTGCCGTGTACCATCCCGCGCATTAATGTAAGCAATGGTAGCTTCTCGTTGCGGGCCGCGGCGCCGCAGGCAGGATTCACGGGAGAAAGCCGCCATGGTTACGTTTGCATTCGCGCAGCCACTGGCCTCACGAAGTACGCCAGTCCGTTCCCACTGCGGCAAAGCAAACTAAGTTGTAACACGCTTTAAAGTTCAAATTTCAAGCCGGCTCACCACTTTGCTCGACTAGAGAAACCACATGAACGACTAACTACGAGTTTCACTATGGTTTCGTTAAACCTGATTTAGCGATCACCTGTATAGAGTGACTACCTGTCTCTTAAAAACACAATTTCTTATCTCCCCCGTGTGGTCTTCATAATAACACGTTTCACTGTAAAATGGAGTACTAAACCATACTTGTCTAGACGCACCTGTATATGTGCCTGCTGGGCAATGATTAATGAAAGCATGGCAGCAATTATTTTTGGTTACAAAGCACAAATTAAGTCTTTAAGAGCCACTGACGCATTAGTGGCAATGAAGTACCATCTGTATCTGGCACAAAGAGGGTGAACTTGTTGAATCAATACAGCCAAATAACCCCAATTATGGACTGGGTAGGATGAGCCGAGTCAGATTTATATACAGTCAGTCATGTACACGTGTTACATTTTGAAGTTTTAGCTTTACGTGGTGAGCGATGTACCAAAAATGGTAGGCATACAATTATGTTCTCTATATGACATAGACGAATATTTATATAACCCTATTATCCGATTTCGTTCAATTTCTACTTCAAGTGATGTACCCTACAACGTGAAATATTTCGTTAACGAATGGTTGACTCACTCATGGCGTATTTCAACGGACCGTATAAATCGGGATTAATCCATTAGAATGACAGTTCGTGTTGCGAGTTCATTTTGTCAGCGTGCTCTGAAAAACGCACATGGACGTGAATGAGGATGACGGGTGGAAATACAAGACAGAGATTTAGCATGAGAATAGAAGAGTTATGTATCGTGAGCATGTACGTATATAGTCAAACCGTAACCATAATATGTTGATTTGATATGAATTTTGCACAGTGGATATTGACTAAACGGTTACAGTTCGATATTCCGAAGGTTCGTTTATTCCGAAGGTTCGTTATTCCGAAAGATCGTAATTCCGAAACACGTAAATTGCCTATACCTCGATGCTCGTTTGTCCGAAAACGAAAAAGGGTTTGTCGATCCGAGCATTTGTAACTTAACGTTCGGAATAACGAACCTTTGGAATAACAAGTGCTTCCCGACGAAACAAGTTAAACAGCTGGTCATCTAATTAAATGTCCAAATACACATGTTGGTCAATACACACCTTTATATACTAACCAATTTTGTATAATTTCTCATGAAACAGCTGTCCATCAAGTATATGACATAGAGCGGCAAGACGGCACAGTGATCATAGAACAGGAAATAGTATGACGTATTGGATACATCTGTTTCTGTGATTGATATGTCTTCTGAAGTGCTTTGTTTATTTTCCTGAGTGGTAAGTGTGTGACTGATGCTTTATGCCGACTCTGCTCAAACAAACTTCTGATAACCCGGGTAATTGTTTTCATCTGGAACTCCTATCGGTAAGGGTTGCCCTCATGTGAACCTCTCGATAAACAATAAATGGTTGTTTCGTTATGTGGAAAATACGACAAATCGTCGAGCTCATTGAAAGATTGTACATTTATTATGTTTATCATCTAGTTACTAGTTTCTGCTCTTGTAACTTAAAGATTGTCCGTCCCTTTTGCAAGCTTAAAATTTGAAATCGTCTATCACGATCGTAAATTGAAGAAAGTGTGATTCAAGACCATTTCTAAGAATATAGCATGTTAAAGCTTTCTGTATATGTAAAAAATTTCAGCCGTTAAATTTCAAACCGACTTTTTTCGTACCACGAAAAAAGTATTAGTCTTTGTTACAGTATCTATGTGGTTATTATGCGTGTGTGAAATCCTAAATTTATGAGTAACTACCAAACTTTGGAGATGATTCCTTCCATAGAACATTTTTTTTCATAATGCGTTTTATAATTTAATAAACAGAATAATCAATTAAGCAGATATTTCAACACAAACTGCTAAGAGCCTGAGGTAAAGACTATTAATCAGACGTTGTTTACGTGCATTATTTGAATTTTACACTACGTATCAGTTTCAAATTGTGAATATAGAGTTTGCTAATAGTTCTCTATATGTTTTGCCAATGTTTCGATGGTTTTGTGGTGATCTGCAAAAGGGACTGGCTGTCTTTAAAGGCAGATTCATGGTAGGAAATGAATTGCGATGATTTTTCGTTCAGCAAAATCGCACTCATCGGTGTTAATTTGATCATGTTTGCAGTCAGTGTACATGTCGTTCCTCACAGACCACCGGAAAGTTTTGCTTCCGGCATTATTCAATTAATTTTGATTTTCTTATTAGTGTGATTCACTTTAGATATTCGCAAAGAAGAACACTTTCCCCCTGAAATTTCTCAGCAAAACAAAAAAAACATTCATCGCAAATGGATATGCATAAAGCTATCATGGACTGTCCAATTCTTACTGTGCCGGGCATGATATTCCTCCAGTGCCGAGGGTTTCGCTAGTGTCGAAAATTTAGCGAAATGTACTTAACTCTTTGTTTGCCGCTGTTACATTTGTGCATCAGAGAGGAACTCGACTTGCATGGAGGAGGATTTCGCACGGCACAGGAGGAGTTAAATGTCCCGTCTGTTTTTTTTTGTTTGTCATGTAATTTACATGGTTTGGACGGGGTTAATGACACGCGATAGTTGCTGTTCTATTTCTTGTGGCAACAATAATTGATCCCATGTCACAGTGCTAACGGCATGGCAGATACATTTGCATTTGCTCAATAAATAATCTCAAGTGTTGTTACAAACTTTGTACTCCAAAGAGGGCATTGTGAAAGCGAAGAGCAGCGCCAGGGACTCACATAACCCCCCGTTTTGCGGAAAAACGATGCTCACAAATTTACCTGCGATCTACACGTTGCGCGTATAGGATGTATCAAGTTGTACTTTATTTCTCCGTACAGTGCCCGTTCTTTCTTTAACTATTCGTGTGTGTTACGTGTGAAATCTATTGCTTACTCACAGATTCCACAGAACAGCAGATTATCTAGCACACGAAGGGCTATCATCGTTATTGCTAGAGTAATCCGTAAAAGGCTTTTGTCTGTGCTATCATGGAGTAATAAAAAGTTATAAGAATGGGAATTAGGGTGATAGGAAAATTGCGATTTAGTGAGCCGGGGGAGACATAGATAAAGCAAAACAAAGAGAGTGAAGATAATGACAGAGAACGAAAATAGAGGTAGAAACGGGAAAGAGGAAGAGGAGGAGAGTGAGAGGGAAAGGAAAGAGACAATGGGAGTGAGGGAGATAAAGAGAAAGGAACGAGAGAAGAAGAAGAGAGAGAGAGAGGGGGAGAGAGAGAGAGAGAGAGATAGAGAGAGAGAGAGAGAGAAAGAGAGAGAGAAGGCTTCTACAGAATAAGATAAGCACGCTTGAAGCGCTGCTTTTGAAAGTGCACTTGCCTGTCAACTTGTGATAAAGCATTCTCAAATAATGACTGTCAGTTTTGTACGATAACAGACAAGATTGGTCGCCATGTGCTGAGACTGACGTATAAAATGTCCTCGCTCAAAGAAACATTATGAATACAGTAAGTATTCCATTTCATCAGTACCTGGAAAAGATGACATTAAAAGTAACGGCAACGATGCTAATGCATGTTTAATTATTTTGTTTTTTACAGACTAATTTGATCAGGGTAGTTCCAAGAGAGCACTGCGTCAGTAAATGATCACGAGTATTGTAGCAAATACAAGAATAGACAATTAAACGTACGCTGTAGTGTGGTTACCATAATGAGAAAAATGGTGATATCGTACATTACATGTAATGCAATTGGGTAATGCTTACATAATTATTCAGGTGAAATTGTACTGTTAATGATAATTATAAGAATCATGGTCATTGGTACAGAGATCATGAGTTCAGTAACGACTAAAAATAAAATAATAGAGCCTTTGCGAAATAAAATCATACTGTATGGGATTTGTGTGTATTACAATTTGTCTTACAGGGAAAAAAAGCCACACGTGGCATTCACCGGGTTAACAATGTTTTGGATGGCGCAAGTGATTTTATTCGACAGTACAAAATAGACAATGAAATAAATGAATTCAGTGGCAAATCGTGGCGGCAAAATTGACCGAGTCGAGTATCATGTGCGCTTGAATGGAAGTAATAATACTCGCGGGGAGGGTGAGAATGAAATGATGATCTGCTGAAAAAGCGGCTCATAAAGTAAAACCCCGATGATATTCTGGATGAATCAACTAATCTCCACTTTCCTCGGAAGCTCATTTCTCGACTGGTGGAACAATGCGAGGTAGCGCCGTGCGATCGTTATCCCACCCCCTCCCCTCTCCTACCATGCATCCTACACTTATGATCGCTGAGAGTGCAGCAACCTGTCACAGTCACAGCGAGAGAGGAATAAATAGAAAGAAAGAGAGAGAGAGAGAGAGAGAGAGAGAGAGAGAGAGGGGGGGGGGTGGAGCGATAGAATAGGGATATAGTTTATTATGTCAGGTTATGGAAATATGTATAGAGAGAGTGCTACGGGTGAGGGATATGCGGAGAGAAAGAGATAAAGGAAGGCAAAGAGAGAGAGAGAGAGAGAGAGAGAGAAATAAATCATTTAAGAGAGAAATCGAGAGAGATACAGAGAGGAAAAAGGCACATGTCATCTAGTTTGATGTACCAGTATTGTGTTTGTAAACCAGTACTGTACAATGAACCAGATGTTCATAGCTGTCCCTATCCACTCTCATTCCCACGGCCAAGGATTAGCCACTACTTCCCCCCATCTGATATGTTTGTTTACATTGCCCCTGCACCTTCTCTCTCTGTCTCCTCTAGTTTTCTCACCCCAGACTGTTACATAACATGACCACCACCAGTACTGTGTATATATGTGTGTAATATACCAGAATAAAGGCAGTTGCCACTCAGACACCAACCAAGCAAGTCCTCCAGTTTCCTTCTTCTCTCGATACACAATAATGGCGACGAGGATATAAGCGGTCGAATGTAGGACCTTCAGTGCGCGGCGGGCCCGCGCTGGGCTGCGCCGACGAAAGAAAAGGAGGAGGAGAAGGAATTCGACACAGACAACAGATTAAGACAACAAAAGAGACTGTAAGAAAGAAGCAGCAGAGACGATGATTTCTACACGGCAACACGAGCCACAACATTTTCTCCAGCCCACTGCATGCGGCTGCGAACTAAGGACAGTGTACCACGACAGAGAGGTGCCTTCGACAACGTACGAGGACGACAATGGGTGCAACGACGACTCCCTTGATGATGATGCAGCCGAGGAGATCCAGCTACACAGAGCTGTGGACAACTCCAGCAACGCTCATGACGTTTCCAGCCCTCGAGCAGCGGCTGATGAGCTGAGGCGGACCTGCAGCTACTTGACAGCTGGGTGCCTGCAGCGATGACGTACGGCCACGTAAGCCCGTACCACGACTCTGGAAGAGGAGAGACAGTGAGGACGACATTGACGATGACAACTCTGGCAGAGGAGTCCCAACTACACGAGCTTTAAACTAGATCTCTGACGACGCCGCGACGAATGGACGATGACGATTCTGGTAGAGGAGTTCCAACTACACGAGCTGTAAACTAGAACTCTGACGACGCTGACGACGATTCCAGCCCTAAGCTGCGGCTGATGAGCTGAGGACCTGAAGCTACGCGACAGCTGGGTGCCTGCAGCGAAGATGTCCGGCAACCTGCGACAAGATGTCCTCCGTGAGCCCGTCGACAATGTATGCGGCCACACTTGAGCCCGTACTGACCGTCCGGTATGTTTGAGCCACAGCCTGGCTAAACAACGTAAGCCCGCGACAACAAAAACGAGACAACCACGATGACGACTCCGTGAGAGCGATGACTTAACGACGAAATTAGCGAGAACTGAAACGACAAGGAGAACAGCGATGCCTAAGAAAGCGAGAACCGAGACGCGACAGCGAGGACTTTACGACGAGGACAGCGATTCCTGATGACGACAACAACGCAAGCGAAGACCGCTGTGACCGTACAAACAGACGGACACTCGATTCTGATAATGTTTTATGTTCTGCCTCAACAGCCAGCACGCGATCACAGTAGTATATAGTGGAGAATGAAGAATAAAGCTCACTTCCATTCTGACTCCGAAGCAGTGAAGTCATGCCTCAATCATTTGTCTAGAGTATTACCAACCACATACGGACATACACAAAAATGGCGACGAGGAGTATGGCACTAACCCCGCCTGCTCCATTCGATGTCTCGGCCAGAGCATCGCATGCTTGGTCGAGGTGGAAAACGGCTTTCGAGTATTATGTTGTCGCTACCGGAGTCACAGACGACGCCGTTAAGAGGGCCATACTGCTCCACTGTGTCGGCCCTGATGTCCAACAGCTCTTCGCCACCCTGGATGGCGGGACATCATACACCTCGGCGATGTCCGCCTTGACATCGCACTTCGAACCGAAGAAGAATGTAGCATTCGAACGACACACTTTCAGGCAGTGTGATCAACGCAGCGGTGAAGCTGTAGACGACTACTACATGAGGCTCAAAACACTTGCTTCGACGTGCGAGTTTGGAACCGATGAGGACGACCATATCCGTGATCAGTTTATTGACAGATGTACCTCGAAGTCACTCCGTCGTCGACTGCTTAGAGAGACAGATCTTAAGCTCACTGGCCTCCTTTCTATCGCTCGAGCAGCGGAAGCGGCCGATCGCCAGGCCTCAGCTATGGAGTCAAGAAATACGATCTCGGCGAGCGTGAACGAGATGACGGCCAGACAGCGATATCAGCCGCCCACTGATGGTCGAGTACGGCAGTACTCGACTCGCGATCGCTATCCTCCTCGAAGGGGGACTGATCGTGGCGAAGGAGGAAACTCACGCCAATATTCACGCCTGCAGTCTCACAATTCTCGTGGTCATCAGACTCTGACCTCATGTTCGAACTGTGGAAATGCCGGACATCGAGCTCGAGACCCACAATGCCCCGCTCGAGGACGAGAGTGCAGAGGGTGTAGCAAAATCGGACACTTTGCTCGGGTCTGCCGTCATGGCCGTAGTAAGGCTAGTGTTCATGCCTTGACGAACGAGCTCCATACTTTCCAGCCATTTGAAGAGGTGGCTGATATTCATCACGACGGGGTCGCGGAAAACCTCACCACGAGCGCTGCACATGATCAGGGCGATGATCATCTCTTCACCATTGGGCAATCGCGGACCAAAACCCGTGTAAGAATATCAGACGTCGAGATAGACATGCTGATCGACACCGGGGCGTCGGTGAACGTGATAGACGCCCATACGTATGAAAGGATGAAGTGCCGCACATCGAAGACCGACCTCCGATTGAACCCCACTCACATCCGCCTATTTCCATACGGCGCCACAGCCCCCTTGCCGGTGATGGGTGAGTTCTATGCCAAGACGTCGTGTTCGACACAGCTTTCGGCAACCGCGCGATTCGTCGTCGTGCACGGGAACGGTGGCTGCCTTCTCGGGCGCGACACAGCAACAGCACTTCAATTAATAAGGATAGAGGACGATCGAGCACGGGAGCACGACCAAAATGCGAGCGCCGTTCACGTCGACGCCCAGCCAGTCGACCACGGCGTCGATGTCTTGAAGTCTCAATATCCCGAAGTATTCACGGGCTTCGGAAAGCTGACAAATCACAAGGTACGTGTGCACGTAAATCCAGATGTGACCCCCATTGCCCAACCAGCGCGTCGTGTGCCGTTCCACCTCCGTGAAAAAGTTGACAGAAAACTTCAGGATCTCATGGATCTCGACATCATAGAGCCGGTTTCAGGCCCGACATCATGGGCCAGCCCCTTGGTGGTGGTCCCTAAGCCAAACGGGGACATTAGAGTATGCGTCGATATGAGACGGCCAAATCAAGCGGTAATCAGAGAACGGCATCCAATCCCCACTTTGGATGAGACGCTTACGGCTCTCAACGGTGCCACAGTATTCTCAAAGCTAGATCTAAAGTGGGGATACCACCAAATCGAACTGGAGGAGGGCTCTCGAGACATAACTACGTTCGTAACTCATCGCGGTGTCATGCGATACAAGCGGCTGATTTTCGGCCTGTCGTCGGCAAGTGAAACATATCAATATGCCATTCAGACAGCGCTTCAAGGACTGGAAGGGGTAAAGAATATATCCGACGACATCGTAGTCTTCGGACAAGACGTCGACGAGCACGATGCCCGTCTCCACGCCGTACTGGAACGACTGCGTGAACGCCACCTAACAGTGAATCCGGAAAAGTGCGTTTTTCGGGTGCCGAAAATCACGTTCTTTGGTTTCGTGATCTCCCGAGATGGCATCGCGGCTGATGGCGCGCGAGTGGCGGCCATCAACGAAGCAAGGCAACCCACGAATCCAAATGAAGTTCGCTCCTTCCTGGGACTCGTAAACTACTGTGCTCGACTGATCCCCAACCTCGCGACTACCGCCGAGCCCCTCCGCAGGCTCACCCGCGGGGACCAGCCATGGGCCTGGGGAACCGAGCAGCAACAGTCATTCGACCGGCTACGACATGCCCTGACTAGCGAGGACGTGATGGCACATTTCATCACAGGAGCGAAGACAGAGCTACGGGTCGATGCCAGCCCTGTCGGCCTCGGTGCTGTCCTCACGCAAACGGTCAACGGGATCACACGCCCGGTCGCCTACGCGAGCCGCACGCTATCCGATGTGGAACGTCGGTACTCGCAAATCGAACGGGAAGCCTTAGCGGTAGTGTGGGGATGCGAGCGGTTCCATCTCTACTTGTGCGGAACCGAGTTCGTCCTCCACACCGACCACAAGCCGCTACAGTACATCTACGGACCGCATGGCCGACCACACGCTCGCATCGAACGTTGGGCCCTGCGACTACAGCAGTATCGCTTCACGATTAGGCATATGCCAGGAAAGTCTAATCCCGCGGATGTTTTGTCGCGACTTCCGATCCACCAGCCCCATCGTGATAGAAACATCGCAGAAGAGTACATCGACGCGATCGTCACTCACGCGGTACCCCGCGCTCTCACGCGACAACAAGTCACTTCTGCTTCGCAGGTCGATCCCGAAATCCAGCAAGTCATTGATGCGGTACATTCAGGCAAGTGGCCCGACAACCCGCAACTAACCGCGTACAAGAGGGTTAGCGACGAGCTATCGACCACGAATGGTCTTCTCCTCCGCGGAACTCGTCTTGTCATCCCTACTGCGCTGCGCAAGCAAACGCTCGACATCGCGCACGAGTCGCATCAGGGGATCGTGCGACTGAAGCAGGCGCTGCGCACCAAGGTATGGTGGCCGCGTATCGACGTCGAGGCTGAAGCAGTGGTGCGGAATTGCACGGCCTGCCAAGCGGAATTGCCTCCGCCTCCCTCCGTGCCTCTCCAGCCATCCCCCATGCCCCATGCTCCGTGGAGCAGACTACACATCGACCTCTGTGGGCCTCTGCCGACTGGTGAAACGCTTCTGGTCGTGATCGATGCGGCTTCACGATGGCCAGAAGTGGAAATCTTACGGTCAACGACAGCGCAGGTCATTATATCGCGACTAGACCGGATCTTTGCTCAGCACGGATTTCCCGATGAAATCGTGACCGATAACGGACCGCAGTTCGTCTCGCAGGAGTTCGCGGATTATCTTCAATCCATCGCCATCCAACATCGCCGAGTCACGCCCTACCACCCCCAAGCGAACGCGGAAGTTGAGCGCTTCAATGCCACGCTCATGAAAGCGATCAGGACAGCGAGGAATAGCGGCCGCGACTGGCATTGCGCAATGCTCGCGTTTCTTCTCACTTACCGATCGACACCCCATCCAGCCACGAAGGCGACACCGGCGAAGCTTCTCTACAACCGAGAACTACGCACGAAATTACCATCAGCACGCGCAACACCTCGAAAATCATACGCCACCGCTAAACAGCACGACCGTAAATACAAAGCTGACATGAAAGCGTATCATGACAAAAGAAAGCGTTCTCGACCACGCACGGTCAACCCTGGCGACCACGTGCTTATCACACAGCGAAAGCGCGACAAGTTCTCATCTCGCTTCGATCCCAAGCCGTGGATCGTGATCTCGAGAAAGGGTGGCAGCGTGAAACTTCGCAGGGGGAGTGAAACGGCGATGCGATACATGTCACAAATACGCCAAATCCCCGCTCCGCAAACCCCCACTCCGCAATGCGACCGCGAACAAGACAATGAACGCGAAGATCACGACGACTACGACCTTCACGACGACGCGCAGTATGACCGTCAGGCCGCTCAACCGAGCGGAAACGAACCGCCGCCGCGCAGATCGCAAAGACACTCACGACCTCCAAACAGGCTCTCGTACTACAGATCGGGAGTACTGATGCATGTCAGTAATTAACTTAGTGCATACGATCAGGCAAAGCTGTCAGAAACCAAAGACGGAAAGCAAACTGTATGAATAGAAGTGTAAATAAATGAATATGATTTCCTTCGATGAAAGGGTTTAAACTGTGAATAAACTGGACCGCAGAACATAAAAGAAAGGAAGGAAGAGAGTGAACCTGTCATTTTCATGTATTTTATTATCTCGATTAAGTGCATAGCCTTGTATTGTATACTCAGGTATTATGACCATGACTCGAAATCTGTTATTATAATCACAATATACATTTTATGTTCTCAAGTTAGTTCCACACCCTTATTAATGAGACGAGATGATCCACGTTCATACTCCAGATTTTAATGAGTTAATTGTTCCTTGCAGTCAATGGCAATATATGTAATATATCTTAAACAACTTGTCAGTTATTGATGTTCTTAAGGTTTACAACACGCACATACGATTTGTCTCGTTTCATCCATCGTTGAATCGTTTTAATATTCTTTCACTCATACTCTCGTTTTCGATTTTCAAAAATTTCCTTGATTTCTTCGTTTTACTTCAAACTCAATTGCCGACAATGCCTGGCTTACACAGTATATTATATAGGATCTCTCCTTTTGAGAATGTCTAATATATCTTTGAATTGTTTTTGTTTCTCTTCTTCCGAGACTTCTCTCTCTATTCATTCCGTCTCTCTCTATGAACTTTCTATCTAAAAAGGGGAGGGATATTGTGTCTGTGAATATGTATTTATATAATGTATGACTATGTATGTATATATGAACATTATTGATGAATTGTACATCATCCCACACGACCCATTTCAGTATCACCCTTCATGCCATGCCTATTCCTTTCCCACGATCCATGACATTCCATTCCCCTTATCACGTCCGGTCATCTCCTACAAACACCACCCCTCCAGCTTCATCTCTGTTATTCTCATCATCGCTCATCCATGCTCTCATCGGCCTGTCGGCCAGTATTATGTAACCGCCACATGTTGTACAGTGTATATGCGTTGTAGTATATAGTGGAGAATGAAGAATAAATAAAGCTCACTTCCATTCTGACTCCGAAGCAGTGAAGTCATGCCTCAATCATTTGTCTAGAGTATTACCAACCACATACGGACATACACAAAAATGGCGACGAGGATAGAAATACGAACTCAGTCTCAAAGGACAATTTCTGAACTGTATCTCATATTTCCATGTCGTAACCCTGTGATTTCACAAACTTTCAAATGTTATGGTTTGCATTGTTGAATGTTTCAGTCATAATTATTCACCCATTTGCAAGAAGAAGAGATGATATGCCACGTATACTCTATAGATTAACTCTCAACCAATGTAAATGTCCATCCGATGATATGCCTTGAGGATCGTACAACTCGTAACTATTTATATATATAACACTTCTATCTGTTGCGATTAACTCGCGAAGAATTTGAGTCTAGGGATGTCAAAGTAAGATATTCATCTTATATATACACTTGTATAGAATTAGAGTGATAAATCAATGTGTGTCTGAATAGTCGGTAGAAGTATCTCAGACATAGTTCAAGTAGATAGCTCAAGTTATGCTGTTACAGTTTAATTTATCAGTATGTTCTTTTTATAAGAAAGGGAGGGATATTGTGTTTGTAAACCAGTACTGTACAATGAACCAGATGTTCATAGCTGTCCATATCCACTCTCATTCCCACGGCCAAGGATTAGCCACTACTTCCCCCCATCTGATATGTTTGTTTACATTGCCCCTGCACCTTCTCTCTCTGTCTCCTCTAGTTTTCTCACCCCAGACTGTTACATAACATGACCACCACCAGTACTGTGTATATATGTGTGTAATATACCAGAATAAAGGCAGTTGCCACTCAGACACCAACCAAGCAAGTCCTCCAGTTTCCTTCTTCTCTCGATACACAATAACCAGGTACCTTGTGGTTATAGTTCGCTATCAAAACAAGCGAGAAGGAAATTGTGTAGTGTAGAGGAAATAATAAACGAGATTAGCGCCCAAAATACCAGTATCGCAGAGCTAAAACAGTATGGCAGCAGGCACAGGGTAAATCGATTACGTGTATTTATCACGACTATTGTTGAAATCCCTTTTCATTAAAAGTATTGTCTGGAGTACTGTCTCCTCCATGTGATAGTTGGGAAGCTCGTAATCAAAGATACAAAACGAGTAGAAAATTTTTGAACCAACTTTCCCTTATCCACATTCCACCAAATTTATAGCTTTTAACAGTAGAATAGAGGTTTGTGTGTGTGTGTGTGTGTGTGTGTGTGTGTGTGCAGGAGAGGGGGGGGGGGGGGGGAGGTCCTTCCATTCCCCACCTTCTTCCGTCACATCATATGGAAAGTGGATAGCCTGCCTACATCCTTTCTTCCAGAACCATTTCGATTTTGAAATAAAAAGTATAGTGCTCTTTTTTCGCTCTGTTTCTTTTAGTTTAACCCTAACGTTAATAAAGAGAGATAAGGAGATATTCCTAAATTCAAAATATTATGCATGCCCACATGATTCAAAATGTATGTGTTTGGTTATAAGGAATGCATTTTGTTTTTATATTTCTGACCCCCCCCCCCCCCCCTCCCACACCTTTTCCTTTCAACATCCTGCTATGCCTTCGGTCCGCCGAATGATTATGCATCAAGGAACTATTTCTGCACTTCCTGTGTTGGATGTTTAGCTCGGTGCGATGTGTGAAAGTACTTATTTTCTGGTCTAAAGACACCTGCTTTCACGCACGAGAGATAGGAAATTGGAACTCCATTACACAATAAACGGAAAACGGAATACACTTGATAGGAATTACTGCTAGCGTGCACATGGACTTTATAGATCGTGATGTATGTTGTGTATATTGCTACGTCAAGAGATACACGGGTAAGACTGCTTACTGTTTGATTAATTTGACGAATATTACAAAGAGTCTAATGATTAACGTTCATCGAAACAAAAGAGGTTGTGTTTTACCGATCATCGATATAGTCGTCATGTATTCATGTGAGTGTGTGTTTAGTTCGTGTGTGTCTGACAGCCAGTGGCTGAATGAGAGCTCGTCTGAAATGAGACTAATAATATTTATATTAAGGCCAATTAATCAGACTTGGAGGGATTATAGTCCGGGATTATAGGCAAACGAACTTTCAATTTGGGGCCGAAACCAGCCGCCAATGCCAGACTTATGATACCTTCAGTGATGACACGATGCCAGAGCTACTGTGTGTCTTGTATTTGAAGTTATAATACGGTACTCTTGAGTGCAAGATGGAGTCGAAGAGAGTGTCGACATGGTAGATGAATGGAGAGAGAAGGGCTTGGAGAGGAGAAGGGGGGGGGGGGGGAGGGGTGCTGCGAGGTGCGGTGTGTCGTTTCTATGCTTTATGTACCAGCTTGGTTCTATGAGGCTGCATAATGATAATTGAGACATGCTCAAACGCTCTCTAAGATCACCCCTTTTAATACACAATGTTCTGCACATTTACCTCCTTCCTTTCACCGTCCTTATCATCTTCTGTTTCCTTTTCTCGTTCTATTTTTTTTCTTTCCCTTCCTCTTCTTCTTCTTCTTCTTCTTCTTCTTCTTCTTCTTCTTCTTCTTCTTCTTCTTCTTCCTCTTCTTCTACTTCTCCTTCTTCTTCTTCTTCTTCTTCTTCTTCTTCTTCTTCTTCTTCTTCTTCTTCTTCTTCTTTTTCTTCTTCTTCTTTGTCTTCTTCCTCTTCTTCTTTCTTTTCTGCTTTACTTTCCCCCTCTTCTTCTTCTCTTTATCCCACCCTTTTTCATCCCTGTCATTCTCCATTCAACCCTTTTGACTTCCGTTCATGTGTTAGTTTGTGTTCTATTCTGTTTTGGTCGACTTCTCATCTTCTTGTGTATTACATTATACCGACACGAGGAGTGAGTGACCTTTCAGAGACCATTATCTGCCTCAAGTTGTCAGCTACCCTTCATTTCTTCCCCATTTAGCCCATAGATCTAAAGCAGTGCATTATTCATTTGATGTAATTGACCAGCGCATCGGGTCACTCTGCGGGCGAGTACGGCCACTTCGCGTGCGAGACAGTGTCCAGTATTTACGTAGTCGAGCTCGCTAATCGACGCCCATTTCGCTCTGCGCGCATTGCCAAGCGAATGCAAACGAGCAGAAATCCGCTGGTAATATTTATTCCTTTTCTTCCGCTTTTCGAATCTCGGAGCCCTTCAGCTCTTCACACACCAAATCACAATCACTTTCTTCAGCCATCTGCGTTTGAGACGAGAGCTAGATTTGACATCAAGAAAACATATATGTCAACTCATGTTCCAATGTTCCAGGACAGTATCATTGAGTACCGTGACGTAGTTGGAAGTAAGAACCCTTTTTAGAATGTTGTGGCACACCGCATGCGGCAAAGTCGCAGCACATCGCATTCGAACTATTGACTTCATAGACGTTTTATACCTTTATATCAATGTGTATCTTCAATTTTAGCATAATCATAGCAAAACTATTCTGCCGTCATGTCAAGTTCTAAAGTCACCGATTTCACCATTTTTTAGTTGATTCCTTCACGTGATCTAAAATTAAACGTTAGTGGAACCTCTGATCACGGCAAAACGGTTCTACCATCTCTACAGTACCGTACAATTTAACACTACCATACACTACCTTATGGAGACGTGCCCTTTATATCTTCTATGAGCTGAAACTTTCCCCAATTATTTCATTTTCCCCATTCCCCTTGAACAGTCCTGCATAACTTTGAAGACGATATATTAATAAAGCAAACGAAATGTCTCCCCCGCCTTACAGAAAACCAATTGACAGCCATTGTAAAGCATTTTCGCTTTGGATTGCGGCGCTCTACAGCGCAGGCAATCAACGTAATTAAAGAAAAATAGAATTTCTATCGGCGGACTGACAAAAACGGGCAAATACTAGTTCGCGCGGGAAGGGACACCGTTTCAGCCCACGGGTGCACCTTTGCATTGCACCTGCATGTCTCTAATATTGTTATGCTGCGAATTTACTGCACCTTTGGGGCAAGAACAGACAGAGACTGTCAATAAAAACTCTGCGAGAGTCCGCCGGTAGCTGGACTATTACTGTGCGTGGGCAGACGACGTGTTGCGCGCGCGAATCGTTTGTGGGTGTTCGAGATATCGAGACGGTATCGATCGGACAGTGCAAGGCGAGGATTACGGGTCACCGTACTATCTCAAACGGGCCGAGCTCCGAAAGTGAGAAATTTGAAGCTACCATAATCGAAAAAAAAAAAAACGAAGACGAAAAAGAAGAATGTTACATTCTTATTTTGTCATTTTGTTATATCTATCACATTATTGTGAAAGACGGCCCTGGAGAGAGAGCACATGCTCTACCGCAGTTTCCTTGGTGTTACTCACCATTTCCGCGTGTGGCGTAAAGGCTCGATTATCGAAAAACAGAATTGTGTTGCACCACTTTAGAACATTATCTTCGGATCTGGGATAATGATTATCGATTTTGTTGTCATTTTCACTAATACACATTGTGTCGTCTGGTGCGGATGTCTACGCCAGGCTGTGACGTAATGTACTTTTATAAGGTTCAACATGTTACACCGTTTTGTTTTGTGGTGTTTTTGTACCTACCGCTTGTCAGCAGCGTATCTTCCTTAACCGTCTGACTACCATTGGCATGGAGATGTGCAGTATGCCAAAAGGGTCTTCACGGCCTTATAAAGTGAGGTTTAACTCATTCCAGGGCCCCGTATCATAAATGTTTGGAATCAATTGCAAATTTGAAAGACTAATTCTGATTGGGTACTGGTCAGTCATTTGAACAAAGAGCGCATGTAACAGTGGTGTTGATTGGCCATTGCCATTTTGCGATTGATTGCGAACCTTTATGTTACGGGGCCCAGGCCAGACATTCCTGCCGCCCCGTATAGAATTTACCGGTGGAAGAATACGCCTGGGCCAGAAACAGGTTGGTTCACACCGGGTCGGACATCCAACTGCCTGACACGACGCGGCAATTCTATTGATACAAACGCGTCGTCATCCAAGAGCAGTGCTTCCTTGTAGCCTTGTTTCCAGGCTGTTGGGCAAATCTAATCCAAACTCTACATTTTAACGGGTCTGGCTGCAGCAGACTAATCACTCGCTAGTTCCTCTTGATCTCGCTAGTTCCTTGATGCGAGAAAGTGGAGAATTAGTCTTGTCAATATAACCATTACAGACCCGACGATACATTCATGATAGTCTTGATTCGAAATGTCCAATATTTCTCGAAACCAGACCATCTCCATTGCAACATCCTAGGTCACAAACCATCCATCTTGTAGCCTGAGTTCCGCAACTGTTTATGATTAACAGACCTCAGTGCCCCAGACGATTGCCCCTCTCTTGATAAATTGCTCAAATGTGATAAATGCACTTGACTAGGCCCGCATGTGGAAGTTCATTAAGTATCCTTCAACGATTAACCTCCTGAGCCCCATGGACATACACAGTGTGTAACAAACCAATGGGGTTTTCATAGCTTGGTACTGAGAGGGTTAACCTCCCCAGTCCCATGGGCACACACACGTGCAACAAACCAATGGGGTTATCTTCGCTTGGTACTGAGAGGGGAATCGAGTCGTGCCTTGTACTGCTAACGTCGGTCTTCTGGCTAAGCGCATATGCATTCGTACATTGAACATAAACTCTTTAGGTGCCATGTGCCACACGAGTTTTCCTTGTATGTTTGTTTTACAACATTATTAATACACATAGATCCGATGGAGCTTTATGTTTTCTGGCACAGAAATGGTTAAAGTACAACATATCAAATATTGATAGGAATTGGGATTTATTCGAAATATGTTGGGTGGTTGTTTTTTCTCGTGAGAAGAAGTTATCGGTACAAAGGCGATTCAAATGTTCAAGCAAAAACAAACAGACAAAAAAACACACACACAAAAAAAAACAGCCAAATACCAGAGTCGAGGATTTATAAAATTATTTTGATTGGTTGAATTCATCAATCAATTACTTTTTCGATGCCCATGGCGTCATTTTAGATAAGATATAGGTATATTGTTCTTCTTGAGGACTGTTTTTTAAAAGAAAATCATAACAAAATATGGGTAACTGTACAATAAATAGTGTTGTATTGTGGTGGTGTTGCGTATTGGGATCAATTATAAAGTCTATAGTTTGCTTAATTTTGAGTTGAAGGAGGACTAGTGGACATTACGGATTGAACAACGTTTAATACTCCTGATGAATAACGCTCTGTGTTAAATGTTTCTATATCTCTATTATGAATAATATATCTCAGATAAATCTGTCTGATCTGAACTCTCCGACCTCTCTGCTGTCTCTGTCATAAGACACAAGTAAACAATTAAAGTGAAATTAATACAAAAGGTCACAATGATCTCTTATTCCACAGAAAATTAACCTTAACTACGTCACAGTTCCAGGATTCCAGTTAATGTCATTCAGGGACTTGCCCCATAAAACTCGAGTGTCAGCAATAAATTATACCTTGAGAGTAATTCGGCTTCTGGAAAGTGGTCATAAACGTGGAAACATGAGAAACATGAAAAAAATATATATGCCTATTGCAAAAGGGCCCGCCTTCTCACACAAGAATTGCTGAGATATTAACCGAGGTCGAAACATCGGTGTTTAAATATCGCTGATATGGGATTGTGAAGGCTTATTATGTGCCAACAAATTATACATCTATTTCAATCTCAGTCATTAACCCTTTGTATGTCAGACAAAACGCTCTTCTATATGGTGTTTGTGTGTAATAGTGGTGGAATAATCCACAAGTTTTTAAGAGTGTACAGTAAGAATTAAAAAAGATGTGTATATTGCTGGAAATGGTTATACGGGATAGTTATTATGCCAGTTAGGCGTGGTTCAACCACTGTAATTGGTTTCGCGGGTTCGACGCAAAGATCAAACGACAGACGACCCGACTTTATTCAATTAGCTCTCAATTTCTGAGCAGTACGGGTGGAATGTGGGCTGAACGATCCAATATCGCAGGTACAGCGTTAATGAAACATGAACGCACACACATATAATTAACCAATCACGAACTGGGGAAGAAAATTGATCCAAATCTCTATGGATTAATGCGCTTTTGTCGGCGTAGGTTATTACCGTCCTGATGATATCTCATCATGTGCTTGCAGGCGATCACATTCGCTTTCGGCATGGTTGAGGGTGTTCTATTAAAGGAGGTGGGTCGCTGGGGGTGGGAGGGGGGGGGGGGGGGGTGAGGGATCTCACATCCAATACCATTTCCGGGAAAATAGTTTGCATGAATACATTCATGTTTAAAGTAGACAGGGAAAACCTATTAAAATGTCAAAATGTATACTGTTGCAATGCTGCACTGCCGCACTGCCATGTTTGTTGATGTGATTCGACTTAAAGACTAAATGTATTGGAGGGTGAAAGGCCAAACATCTGTAAACTTGTGATATACATGTACATGTTTATTTCTCGCTAGAGACTAAGAGACTGCCTTATTGTACCCTTATGACCATGCCAAGGAAGGTTAAAGCCGGGGTTTGTCATTCATAAGTAACGAAATCATTTCAGGAGAAACATGATATATTCTCAAAGAACTAGACATGAACGTGTTGGTCAAGATTATGAATGATTGACAGCGCAAATCTTCCGAGATCATGTTCTTCCCCCCCCCTCACTCTGTGTCTGTCTACTTTTGTCTTTGCCCTTCATTCTGTTTCAGTCTCCCTCTCCCGATATATAATTATATCTCACGACATTCTCTCTCTATCTCTTTCTCTGTTTCTTTATCTCTCTTTCTCTCACTCTCACAACAGTCTCTATCTCTTTCTCTGTCTCTCTATCTCTCTTGCACTCA
Organism: Arbacia lixula; assembly: GCA_963669155.1. Taxonomy (NCBI): domain Eukaryota; kingdom Metazoa; phylum Echinodermata; class Echinoidea; order Arbacioida; family Arbaciidae; genus Arbacia; species Arbacia lixula. Next base: position 23,331,901 of record OZ022583.1, on the reverse strand, counting down.
CTCTAACAACATCATCGCTCTTTCTCTTTTTCTGTCTCTTTATCTCTCTTTCTCTCACCGTCTCCTTTTTCTTTTACCACACCATCTCTGTATTCTCCTTCCCTCCCATTTCCATACAAAAACACGCTTTCTTGAGACCCATCATGGACACATAGACAATATTTATCCACAGGATCAGCTTCCAAATCGCGTCTCGTCTTCTCCGACTTCTGTCATCTCTCACACAGAGGCGTCATGGTGCTTCTCCCATGGCAACATAGCGGCGTCCTGGTTGTCAAGGGGGATGAAGAGCTAGAGGGGAGGGGATGTTACCAAATGAGACGTTCAAACACAGGGTAGGGATTTACGAACCCGGGATGAATCGTATTTTGAGACAGAGATTAATCGGAGGAGCCCAAACTATGTTCCTAACATGTTAATGAGAGCCCTGCACATTTCTCGAGGAAGGAATTGGAGGGAATTATCCACCCTCTAACTACCCCTTTCAGATTCTCAAATGATCGTACTCGACGCAGAGAAAGAAACTTGCCTCTTAGAGGTTGACACAGTTTTCGAATAAATAACATTCAATTTGAGTCTTGTCCCCGGAGCATTAGAGTAGCCCGAGACGGGGTGTTCTAATTAGCTGGCTGGCTAGGCGGACAGAAAACGTAGCCATCCCCATTTCTGTCCACCCAGTACTCTAAGAACACAATTATCATGTTGATGAATTACATGCATAGATCAGTATTCAGGCTACTTAACCCAATTCCTGAATTTTAATATGAATAAAAGCAACGGAGCGTTGCGTATTACGGCAGCAAAGCTAACAGCTCATTATGAGCATAATATATCTGTTTTTTGTGTGTCCCTGACGTAATATGGGTACTATTGGGATGGCTGTGAGACATGGTCACCTCGTATCGATCGCAGAATTGTGGTTGGTAGTAACGCTGGAAGGGAGATTATGGTATCAAGTTTATGACTGAAATCTTCGTAATTCTATTACACCAGGGGGCAAGATTAAACTATTGTTTGCCTTTCGACATTTGTCCGCTGCCACGGTTGCTGACGAGAAAACGAGAATCCATTCAATTGGTAGCGGCTGTGTTCTGCGTTCAACGTATTTATTCAAGATTATGAAAGAGGACATAACGAGGCAGCGCCTTCAGATTGCTCTCTAGTGACGTCATAAGCCATATGAAACTTAAATAATTCTGAAATAGGTGGAAAAGGGTCTAAACCCGCATTTTTTTTATGTTTCTTAGTTTGCGAACCTGGAAGCGGCTTATCCTTGCAATTATAGATACTCATCTATGTGACCTACATTTCTTAATATATCTTGCAGTGAAAATGCAACGGAAAAGAGGTCCTGAGAGATTTCGTATTTTACATGATAAGTAAGACTAAACGTGAGGAGTGGAATACCTGTGGTTTCAACGATAATACATGTTTCACTTATTTTCGTGTCGGATTTACAATATATTTTCTTTCCGTGTGCGACATAAAAAAAAAGAAAATTACAGATGATATCTAAATTATGGTAGCAGCAAACTGTTAATCGAGTTTGTAATATGTTTGCACAGACACAATAGGCCATAGTAAGTCTGGATAGTGTATCTATGGTAACGGGCTAGATATCAATCAGTCTGTGATACCGGAAGCTCTGTGAGAACAACACTCGGTAATATACAAAGTCCATTATCATGATTAGGCCATGCTTAGTGAGCCAATTTCGTTGTGAAAATAAACACATTTTCCCACGTCTTTCAAACAATATGATAGTTCCAAAGCCTGATCAGAGGCTTGTCTGAATATCAACAACTAACAAAGTAAAGAGTACATTCCACCGATTAAAACTAAATTCCAGAAAAAAGGTGAAAGGAATTCATTGCGTTATTTCGCAGTTAAAGGGGAACGATGTGAAAACATAACAAAAATGGTTTATTGCTGGTACTGGTTCTCGTATACTTCTGGAAATGATATTTTTATTGCGCGCCAGGTGCCCCGCACTATCATTACCCATTATAGCTCTCCATGTGATGTGCTCTCTGCAGTCTATTGCCAGTTGGCCATCAGTCCATTCCGAATCATATCTTTCTTGTGTCTGCTCAGAGTGGTTCTCTAATTTCAATCAGTTGATAATCTGTTTGACCTATCCTCTCATCATTGAGAACTCATTAAACGATATTCATAATGTTGACATTCTGCGTAGTTACTTGTAAGCATGGCAACGGGATGGATTATGGAAGCTGTACCATCGGGAGTATTTAGCATTTTCAGTGGTTTTGTGACCCTCTCACGTTTTGTTTGATACGGCGATTCATACTGTCCACCCCCCCCCCCCCCAACACACACACACGTGCTCACTCACGCACATACATCCTACTCATCATGTTCATCGGAATAATAAATAACAAACTCGAGGGAGAGGCGTGTCCACAAAACATGTCCTTGATGACAGACAGTGGCCGAATACGCTATGTCAATGCCCGACACCGCATCCGAGGATAGTAAACATGCAGGGACTTATCATTTGTATTAAAATTTCGTAAAATTAGTTCTGTCAATATCCCAAACCAAACATACAAGAGCAAACACGATTTGATTATCAACTCGCTACGTCCCACAAGGATTAATTTCTCCATTGTAATATTAGGAATTCATTAGCCGTTGTGACGTACCATGAGGGCGGGCAACCATTAGCCACTCCACTAACCGATGACTTTCTAGCCCTTCCTGGCGTCCACCCCTTATCCCATTGGTGATAGGGGCCATTCCGGCTGAGAGATAAAGGGGATAGAGAAAGCGGGAGAGAGAAAGGAAGGGGGGGGGGGTGTTGTTGTGACGCATGTAGGCCATCGCAGACGACACGGTCCGATTAGTCGTGTGACTCTGCGACCGGTTGAATCGCAGGACCCGGTCATTGGATTTGCGCGAGAAGATGACGTCACATTTTCATATCGTAGGGACCATACAGACTGCAGAATCGTGGCAAAATCGTTACGTCTGTAGTGGCCTCTCTATTGAATGGCTCATACACCGGCGTGATGATAATCGTGAAGTCCACTGGAAAATGTCATAACAGAGTTGAATTGATTGATAGCAGTAGGCGAATAACAGAGCGTGAATAATCGTATAATCGGGTGCATGGGAAGGAGAAATGGCAAAGCTTTTTCTGAAGGCCGGCTAGCTATTTATTTATCTCTTGGGGCTCCATGGGCAAAAAACGAATCATTGTGGGCCAATTATAAACTGTAACAACGAGGACACATGTACCGCTAGGTATACAGATGATAATTTATTCTTTTATTTTCAGAGAACATATCATTTTTGGAAGGTCTCATGGCAAATATGTATGATCAGAATGAGGGGCAGTGACACGCATACACAGACATACACACACACATATTTTGAAAAAAAAATGTTCTGATAATAAGTTCAACTCTCCGTAAAATAATTACATTACTGTATATACAATACGTGTATAGAATATTAAGCCTCCTCTGATTCTTCTCCATTGTCTGGTTTTTATAATGTTTCTAACCCATATTTCTTTTAAATATATGCAATGTGCATGGTATGAATATACCGTATATATAAATGTTTACAATTTCTCTTTCATGTTACCGTCCTTGTGAAGAGACAAACCACTTAGCAAAACATTGACATTGATATTGAGAAAATCTTTGTTGGGTCACTGTGTTATCACAACTAATCTTTTGTTTTCACCCATTTGTCTGTCTTTTATGCAGGTTTCGTGACGTACACGGTTATCGCAGTAAGTGTCCTAGAGCTTGGTTCATGGTTTTATTCTCAACTCGTCAGGCCCGCCGACGCATCAACACGAATGCTCGCACGTCCCACAGCCCGCCTTGCTGCGCTGGTATGTACCTGTGAAACAAAATTATCGGATGATTGATGAAAAGAAATAAAAAGAGATCAAGAGCTGGTCGATTGTCCTACGTCGACAAGAGTAGCAACCAAGGCGGAGTTTCGCTTTAAGAGCCCTGTTATTGCAAATAGCTTTCGCAGCGACCTAGGAGGGACCAAGTATGTGCGCCTCTTGTTGATAATCATCCTGCGTGAAGTGCGGTACTAAATGGTCCACGATTGTCTCTATTGTATTGGAGGTTATGGGAATAAAATTCGCAAAGTAAAGCGGAGGTGGTTGCTTGGATGAATGGTCGCAGTTAATGTTGTTATGAGGGAGGATAAACAAGTACCGTGCCGTGACGTCACGAAGAAAATATTACGAGTGGAAAGGAAGGGCGGTAACACGATGCGTTCGCGAATGTTACGTATGTGAAACTGGAAGAGAGAATACACTTACGATTACAAGATTGCAATTGGAGAAATAGACAGCTTGGTGAGGAGCTCCCAGTAGCAACATTGCAGGGTGAATGTTAACGGCTCCAAGCTGGATTCGTGGCCCGCTCATTCCAGTTTGTGTCGAGACTCTTCGGTTGATGCCACGTACAGGGCAATTCTTCAAGCTCGGTGCACAAATAATGAGTTGGGTGCGAAACAATCACCCAATGAACTGAGCGTACATATCGATTGTCCATTTCATATCTGATATAACCATTGGGAGTCGCACCGTTTCATTTGTGGATTTACAAATTGGAAAGCGCCCATTCCCAGCCTCAGAGCTGGGCGTATGAGAGGTATGTCGACGTTACGTCTGACGTGATCGTGTGATTGCTTGCTGTGATGTCATCGTACAACGATACGGAGGATCCGGGCTACAAGCCCGAGGCTCCGTACATCATCGCCGGCCTCGCCATAGAGATCCCCATCGCCATCGCGGCAACCTTCGGAAACTTCCTGGTCATCTGGGCCGTGTACTATAACAGGCGGCTGCGGTCCGTCACCAACTACTACATCGTCTCGCTCGCTATCGCAGACATGATGGTGGGCATGTTCGCGATCCCGTTCGCGTTGACGACGAACGCGGGCTTGCCGCACAACAACTTCTATGCGTGCTTGTTCACGAACTCGTTCGTGGTCGCGTTGACGCAGAGTTCGATCTTTGGACTACTTGCGGTAGCTTTAGATCGCTTCTTCGCAGTGACTCGCCCTCTGAAATACAGGCGTGTAGCTACATCGCGCTGTGCGCTGATGATACTGCTTTCGACATGGGTTCTCGCGTTCATCATTGGACTCACACCCTTGTTTGGGTGGAACATGGGCAAGCCGGACCACGGCTACTGCATTTTCGTCGAACACATCGATTTGCAATACATGGTGTATTTCAACTTCTTCGGCTTTGTCCTGCCACCGTTAATCATGATGCTGTTTGTGTACGTCAAGATCTTTGAGGTGGTTCGCATCCAGTACGCGGCCATCTCGCGGACAGTGGTGGGCAGCCAAGACGACATGTCTCGACGGAGATCGCGCCTTGCCGTTAAAGAAGGCAACGCGGCCAAACTTCTCGCTATTGTCATCTTACTCTTCGCCATCAGCTGGCTACCGCTGCACATCATGAACTGCATCTCGTTGCTGTGGAAACCGGTTCCCTACGAGGTCCTACTCCCCGCCATCATCCTCTCGCACGCGAACTCAGCGATGAACCCCATCCTGTACGCCTTCAGTAACCGCGAGTTCCGCAGAACGTTCCACAAGCTGATCTTCCAGGTGGCGCTATGCGGCATCATCCAGGTGCAGAACTGCGACTCGGAGGACCTTGGTCCCGACGGCAACGAGGTCTCGCGGTTTGCCAGCGGGTACCAGACCGTCCGGAACGGGGTTCGAAGCTCGCCGACCACGGCGACCACCACGCCGTCACCGACGTCGAATGTGATTCGGAAGTCGGGGATTTGTCTTCAGAAGATCGAGCAGAAAAAGAACGCGAGTCCTAAGACACGAACTAACGGGAACACAAGCACAACGGCTGTGGATAGATGATGAAGCTCAATCTCGCGGACGTACTTCGCTTTTTAATACCAGGGTTATTTTGTTGATAAAGTATGTACTTTGTCAGGTTTTGGTGCTGTGCTTTGCTGTACTGTACTGTGTGAGTTACTCGTAAACTGTGGTTCCTGTATTTGGTGTATAGGAACGAACAAAATGTTTTGTGCTCTCATTGAAATCAGGTGTATTGTAACTATGGTAACGCATTTTGCGCCATGTGTGTATTATACGAAAAGGTATATAAAAATCCCATTGCTCAAAACAGTGTTCGTCATGAGAGGGGTAATATTTACATAACAGACATACTGCTTTTAGCTCATAGATCTGCATCCACTAATAACATGCTTTTACAGTCATATTTTATACTGAAACGATATAAAAATCAGTGTGAACTTATTACCAGAATCATCTACTTTATTGTACTTTTACTATACCATTCTATACGTATGTGTAAACCTCATACTTCTCAAAACAGTGAAGATGTCATGACAAGTCGCATAACTAAGGGAAATTCGTGCAGCGCTCGGTTGTCATGTTTTGCAAAGAAAAGTGATACCAAAATCACGTTTAGCGCCAACCTCCTCTTACTAATGACAACACACTTCCAATCTTCCTCAACTGTCCCCTATACCGCCTTTTCTTTGACGGAAACAAATAACACAGGACATGTTTTTTATGGCCTTTATTATTCATGTATTTTTATTTTTGAAGGGTTTGACAACCCACGAGAAGAGGCAATGTAACTTCAAGCGCAATCTGTCATGAAGTTTAATTTCATTCCATAATTTTCATCTCACTGTCAACACTGCTCTCGTGCTCATTTCCTAGCAATCATCAGGATTCTTTCATTCCTGTCTTAAATCAAACCTCGCTGAATTATCTTTCTCGAAGGTCACCCGGATTAAATAACACGCGTTTCATATCACTCGCCACATTTTCATACCCGTGACGCCTTTGTACTAACCATGTAGTAATTTGTTCGATGAATAGGTGTATTTGCTACCATGTCAAAAGTTCAATTCTTAATTGACGGCTATATCTGGCCTACATAATCCAAGATTCTAGATTCAACAACGGCAATGAAACGACCGTACGCTTCTCTGGTATAAGTTTGGTGAACTGTGGAATCTTATTTCGTGTTTGCATTTGCTGGTAAAAAGCTGTTTTCCTCACTGCTCCTCCCCACCCCCCCCCCCACCCCTCTCTCTCTCTTTTCTCTTCATCTCTCTATGGTATACATTTGGAGGATACTATTATCCTGAAACACATTTGACGTAGTGTTTGTTTGTCAGCCATAGAGCACTCGAAGATATTTTTATTGTCGTCAGAATGAGTTAATGTTCGTTTGAGTGAATCGTTCCGTCGATGTATGTTTTCGTGGATACTGTTCATGATGGTGCAGGGCATAATGTAAATTATACATTATTTTGCTTTCACTAAAAATGGTAAAAACCACTGCAATTCAGAGTGCTCACAGTGCTATTTTGTTTGTGGGAGATATTCCGGTAAAATATCATCGTGTTGAAATAAGACTAGGTGGTCTTTAATAATGTCACCTCCTTTTTGTTACAGCCTGGCTGAATAAAGTTTTTATCATTGTTAATTGATAAAGTTCTTTGCATAGCTTTGAGCACGCGGATCTTTTTTTTTTTTGCACGATGAAGAACACGTTTATACTATATACATGTATACACACTTACTTTCGTTCCTCGTAGGCATATCGAAAGTAAAAGTAACCGTTTCTGGATCGGAATGTCGACATAATACATGTATCAAACACTGTGAAAATGCATGATACATTAGTCATCATAATACTGTAATTATGTTTACGGATCTTGAAACCAAAATCAAACATTAGTCTGATCTGAGACAGTCTTACGAACATAAACTAGAATGTTGATTTTAGCGTGCCGTAGGATACATCCCCAAAAGTCACAGATTTTAGAAAATATATCCTTAAACTATTTGACAATGTTGATTTTAGATTATAAACGTATTAATTATTTGTGTATCGTGTGTGTATTTTTGATTGGAAATGCACACGAATCCTATAGAATATCAGTTTGTCTAGCACACAAATGATTCGGTACAGACAGGACATGATATCTCACAGTTAACAAGCCAGCTGAGTTACAAGCAGGAAGACTAGACACGTGCCAATTCTTCAATCTGCGTTTGGTCTATTGGTGATGGGTGTTGCAGACGCATTTCAAACGAAACAACAGGGTGCCCGCAGAAAATTACTTTCAGTAATGATATCTTACATCCAACAGTAACTACCATGGAAACGGCAAATTAAAATCAGTTACCACTGAATAAACGTTACATTAATTGAAAACATACGTGCAATGTAGCCTAGGTAGCCACACATTTCTTAAAAGACCATCTCTACGTAAAGTTTTTCTTGGAGTGTTTCGTCACTGCCATTCAGACCTGGACGACCCATGTCGTAGGTGCCTGGCGATGTCTCTCTCACTTATTACATGGTTGACCATGAGGTTCTTCAGGATACACATTGTTCTGGGCATGCGCAGTCTTCGACCACGGATGGCGTGGATATTTAGGTTAATGGGCAGGTAGGACAGTACTGCGGTTAAAGACATGAATATCCATTGGTGTATTAAAATAGAAAAAACAACAACCTCACCGACATGATTAGCGCGTTGTTTCATGGTTGGTGGCTAGCAAGTGGTTGAATCGCTGTTCACGCTCTAGAAACTATTACTGACGCGGAGGTGTGATAATATACACGATGCTCCCTGTCTCATTTTCTACCTTACATGTCAGGAAGTCAGGCCCCTTGGAACCCGCTAGATCGCATCAAGAGATCACCTTTCACGCTGGACGTTGCTCTAATCAGCGGCAAATTGAATTGGCGTCACAGCGAATGAGAACAATTGGGACTTTGACACATTTTTTGCGACGGCAGATTATTGGATTTGGACGGAGATTCGCAGCTTCTCAACATTTTGTAGTTTAAGTGGCACTCTGATGTTAAGATCTGAGGGGGTGGGGTAGGGCAGGGGAGGGGTACAGGATCGAGATGGTTTTATAAATCACGATGGAAAGATAATGGAATCATGAGATTATTCCATGACTCCAAAGGCAAATCCGAAAATAATGAACGACTTCTTCCATCGTTAATTCTGCGCTATAAAGTAGCATTAAGATGCACAGAACTATCATGAATAATCATTGTCGGTATCAACCGACTTCACAGGAGTTGACTCTTTTAAATAAAGATGATGGAGTTGGGGAACATATTAAGTCTCATGATTAAAATAACTTCATTAATATTCGCCGCTGCCTCAAAAGAAAATTTACCGTTCTCATTGGGACTTGATCCATTAACAAGCTAAGAAACAAAGACAGGGCTCAGTCGGCGAAAGGTTCGATTTGCATTTCAATGCATGACAAGTTCTGGCAAAGCTAAATCTTTTTTTTTTTTGTTATGAACAAACAAATAGTCGCTAACCATCCGCTGAACCTGTTAAGATTTAAATGCTGTAGGTGTGCACAGTTTGGATGGTGAATACTAAACTCGTGCTTCTATTCATTGCCATGTTTTTAGAGTAGTATACCATCTCGTTGGTACAAAATGCACGTATTTCTCGATTTCTCCTTTATCACGTTTATCGGTCAAAAACCTCCGTATGCGAGATTTCAAATAAACAATCGATCGCTTTTCACGGACTGAGAAACCCTGTTGCAACGTTATATTTGTCCTCATAATCATTTGACCAACCGGTGAAAATATCTTGTTTTCTGAAACAACAGTAGAGAGCGCAAACCTATATAAGTTATCGCAAAGATTTAATTCATCACTCGCACTACCATGCTTGTTTAAGCTAGTTCAATTTGTTCAAACACGATAAAACTTCATATTTTTCTGGTATCCTGATACTTTTAATCACGGTGCGTTTCATTCATTCAGATTCGGCCCTCCGCTTTGCCCGCCTGTGCTGTGACATCCGTGTTAATTACTTGTATTTATACATGGATGCAGCATCCACGCTCCCGCCAACTTTTCCCCGCGTAAATCCTCGGCGACTTCATTCACAATTGTCTCACTCGGTTTCTTAATTTTCTTCCCGCTCCCTCCCTCCCACCCCTCCCCTCCTCCCTCTCTCTCTCTCTCTCTCTCTCTCTCTCTCTCTCTCTCTCTCTCCATGTCAGCCTCTTCTCATTTATAACGCGTTAAGTATTCTGTGTAACGAAATATTATTGTGAGAATTGACAAAATTGTTCATCAAATTTCCGAAACGAACAGAGATATTTCCGCTTTCTTTAAAAGTATGAAACGTTATGTCTCGCATGTTACCTCGCATTCCCTCCTGTAAACCATGGTTTCTGCTACTTTATTTAAGTATTTAATTTAGGGAACAGTGGTATTTCATCTTGATATCAGAAATAAACTATTGATACGCTAAAATACACATAGTACTTCTTTTTATTACAAGCCAGTTTACAATGTTCGAGCTGGAAATATAACAACATCCCACGTTTATTGCAAATACCTCACGGAAGCAATAGTTAAGTTTTTTATTGATGATATGTTTATCTAGTGGGAAACATGAAATATGTCATACATTGTAAGTTCAGGCTTTTTGATCAAGTGCACACGTCAGGAATCTTACACGATAAAGTATCATTCATAGCGTCTAAAGTTGCAATGTTTGTTATTGATACGCACAGCGTTATAATAAATCATGTGGTAAGGTAATCCGATCTCGATGGTTTATATAATTGTTTAGTTAAGTGCCACACGAAAGCAATCAAAGAGCATGAATGAGGAACTACTTACCACGAGAGGATATTAAAATACCTCTCAGCGCACCTAGCACGCGATATACATTATTATACCATGACTGACGGTGTAGCAGCTGTGAGTGATGTTAGGGCATGTTAATTAGATCAAACTCTGCCCAGTGGTGTGTCCCTCTCACGCTGCCCCATGCTTAGCACAACTGGCATAACTCCTCAACCCATGAGCTACCTAGCAGTCATGACCGCTATTGTGAATAATGTTCTGGCTTGTTATGGGTGTATGATGTAGTATCCAAAGAGCTCAACGGGCCCACGCTGTGAAGACCCCTTCCACCAGCCCCTAACGATCTCATACACTCACTCATTCTGAAATCATGTAGGGGGCCCTTACGGAATATGGCCAATTAAGATTTGAATTCTTCGTATAAACGATGAATATTTGGTTGTGATAACATGAGCAGTTGGTTATCTCCAGTCACGCATTTTCGACCGTTCTTTGATTATGCGGGCCCCTTATAGAGTATGGCTAATTGAGATTCTGAATTCTTCGGATAAGAGAGAGAGAGAGAGAGAGAGGGAGAGGTTTGTGTATGATATCATGAGCAATTGGTTATCGCAAGCCTGTTTCTGTCAGTATTTACGGTTCAAAAAGTCATGGTATGATATTTTATTAATGAACCTTTAACAAGAATCGTGGCAATGACAGCTTATGATAAACTATCGCGGCTTTCGAGTTCCTGCATCTCGCCCTTAGGCAACGACTGTTATCCGAACTCAATCTCCGATTATTCGGACTCAATTTCTGAATGTCTCGGCCCCTCTCCCGCGAGTCCAATCGCAGCTCGGCCGACGCATTAACATCGTCATTTCTTGTGCTCTCCCTCGGGCCGACTTTAAAGATTCAAGAGTGCTGCAGTGTTGCTCTGAATGTATCAGGGATTAAGGGGCGGATGAATCTGGGAGATGAAGGGATGAAGAGGAGAGGAGAGGAGAGGAAAGGTAGAAAGTAGGTCAAACATACTGTGCCGTATTTGATCACGCACGTGGAGCGATGTGTCCGAGTCAACTGATGCTAAATTTCCCCGGAAAGTCGCGGGAAATTGTGTCCCGCGCTAGCCGAAAGTGCAACAGTCAAAATGTACTTGTTATGCACTTCATGTTGTGTATGAACACTCGATATACACCATATTGATTTTTAGTCTGAACATCTTTAAAAGTGACACTCTGTAACTCAAAGGGAATTAAACCGCGCGCCATTTTAGTGCTACATATTTCCTAGTGATCCATATAATGTGAAATACATCGTTCTACGAGTGTCAATGAGTGAGGCTACGAAATCGAGATAATTGTAAATCCCAAATGCGATCATCTCGCGTGGTCATTTTGCAAACATGACATTAATTACACATTTTGAGACGGATAGGGCAGCATAAGATAAAATCTTGTGTTGAAAAATCCCAACAAAATTTGAGATTTTTAGTCACGGTAAAATAAATATCACGTAGCCAAACTAGGGAGTGAAAGAAAATGGCAACAAAGTGTGACGCTTAACGTATTATGTTTTTGTTTCTTCAAACCCCCGCTGCCTCTTGACGTTGAATTCCAAGATTCATCGAAACTGATACAGAGCATGTGACACATGCATGGTGCAAAATGGATGCCTCATGGAAATGGATGCCTCCATCTGATCTTGGCGCGCTCCGCATGAAGTGCATGATGGGAGATCTAGCCTGACTGCATGCTGCGGTGCTGGGGAAATATTATCCTAAAGAGGTCATCTCCGCCCTAATCGTGAGGAGAAATCAAAACGATTTAGGAAGATCCGGTCGATACGTAAAGGCTGAATTAGTCTAAAGTGTCTCTGGCGAGTCTTCTCCGGTGGGTTCTGATACCGCCTCCCTGCCTGGTTTACCCATAATGCAATAGCACTGAGTCATCCGGTCGATCGTATTGACTATTGCTGTGTCGATGAAGCATTGAATCACCATTGATAGTGCCCGGATGCCTAACACTGGAAGAGTTAATGCTTTATCTGATTAGGGTTGTGGTTGTGATTGCATTTATTTGTGAATAGAAGCGGTTGATATTTGGTGAAGGATCGCAGCTCTTCGATCTTGAAGTATTTCCGCTCCTTTCAACATCCATTGTCAAGTCAGATGACATTAAAACAAATTCTCATTATCAAGTTATTTTAGGGGTATATTGAGTGTGATTTGAGAGAAATTGCGTTTACATTCGCTGCATTTGCTTCATTCCTTACGAGCAATTATCATTGTAATTTGTTTCCTTGAGTAAAGAGAACATGTGTGGCCGTTCCATACTGCAACTATGTACGCGTTGACATCCTCATGCTCTAAGACGCATTATTCACCGTATTTTATATGCATTTAAACACGACGTAGTACGCGCACTTTCTCTCTCCTTCTCGTATCAGTTTCATCACACCGTATGAGGGGAAATGTTGTTACATTTAACATAGTCGGTATTTGATCAGGAATTCCAATTACCATGATGCCTCGTGAACTTTTTTTGCCCGCTGCGATCCTTACTGTACTGTTTAAAAATTGCGCGGGATCTTCATGCACGCCAAGCGGTTTGACCCAATTTTCTTGTCGTTTTTTTTTCTTGTCTTCTCGCGCAGACCGCTCGGAGCCAGAGAAAGTCAGTGATGTCACCTCAATGATTTCATTCTCATTAGCATACCGATCTATCCTCATCTGGTTAGGAGAACTGGAGGCGAAATGACAGAGAGAGAGGGAAGGAGAGATACAGAGACAGAAGCAGAGAAGCTCAAACTAATTTCCCAGTCATAGCACGAATAGCAATCACGTGATCAATACGATAGAGTTTAAAGAGTCATCTTGGTGTCACAAGAGGGGTGAGGGAGGGGTTAAAGGAAAGAGAGAGAGAGAGAGAGAGAGAGAGAGAGAGAGAGAGAGAGAAAGAAAGAAAGAGAGAGAGAGAGAGAGAGAGGCTGTAACTCATTTCATCACGACGCGAATAGTGAATAATTACGGTCGATATGATCGAGATTGAAGAGTCATAAGATGGGTTATGGTGAGGTGAGAGGGGAATGACCTGTGTGATAAGGTCGTGTGTGATAATCAAACAAGCACACAATGTTGTGTTAAAATGTAAGCTATGGTGATGATAGTGAAGGAAAAAATATATTGATTTAGAGCAAATAAAACTAGGCAAAGTAACTCTTGGCGTTGAACTGAATCATTTCCGAAAGGGAAACTAAACGAGCACCGATATTCATTGGATTTCAATACGCTAACTTGTAAGAATAGAACGGATAATATGGAAGCTCCTTGTACAATTTGTAAATGCAAGGGAGGCCTTGAAAAGAAATACGGTTGGAATGTTAAAAGAAATGTATCATCATGCTATCCTCACCACTCCACCACTATAACTACTGCTACCACCACACCGCCACTACCACCACCACCACCATGATATCATATTGATCATCATCTATTCCTCCTCTTCCCCGCCCACGTCCTAGACGATACAGGATACCCCACGACACACATCCGAGATATCACATAGCTGATCTATGCTACACACAGTCCCATGATTCATCACCAATCTCCTTCAAACCGCGCCGCGTTTGAAGTGTTCTGTAAATCAAGTCTGGAATCCTGAGACGCTAACATTTATTTCAATTTATGAGTGACCTGTTATTTTGACAAGTGGTCGCAATCACACTTTGGAGCCGTCATTTCCAGCGCTATACTGTAGAAAGATTCAAGGCACAGAGTAGGGCAGCTTTACAGGGTTACTAATTTAGAAAAATAAGTTCCCACTAATCTATGTAAAATCATCCACTATAAACTAATTTCACACTCATTTGGCGCAATAAAGTCTAATTTTGACGAAAATTTGAAAAAGGAACCCGCACGCCTCCAGTGACGTCAGAGAAGTCAAAATGCCATAAATGCCAACGGCGTGAATAAAATATTTTATTCATGCAGTACGTTGCCAAAGCTTGTCCCAAAGCTTGTCCGAGGTTTGTCCGAGTAGTAACAACTAACAGATTCGAAGTGCATTCCATCCATTGAATCTGAATGACAAGATACAGGTGAATGCAATAACGCGTTATTACGCAGTTAGGGGAAAAGTTGTGAATACATCACGAAAATGGTCTAATGTTCACTTCCTTACAATCTATGGCATTTTGACTTCTCTGACAACGCTGGAGGCGTACGTTTTTTCAAATTCTCGTCAAAATTAGAATTTTTGCGGCAAACAAATGTGAAATTCGTTTTTAGTGGATAATTTTGCATAGATGAGTTGGAACTTATTTTTCTAATTTAGTAACTCTTTAAGGCCATCAAAGACGGAATGGTTTTACCACGATTCTGCAGTCGTGAGGGCCTACGACCGGAATGTGACGTCACCTTCTTGCACAAATCCAATGACCGGGTCCTGCTACTCGGCCCGTCGCAGAGTCGCGCGACTGATTGGATCGTGTGGTCTGCGATGGCCTTAAGAAGATGTACAGGGTTGGGGTCCTGAATCCTTTGTGAGTCAAATGAAATATTGCTCTATGAGATTTGTGTGTATTACTTGGGAAGATATGCACAAGTGTCACCCAAGAATTTATGACAAAGTGTGAGGTATTGTCATATCAGCCGTTTAACCTTTTTGCGAAAGCTACTGTATCGCATTGAAACCCATGAGTAGTGCATTCTTGAAGAAAAACGTGCAATATGACTAACGCGGAGAATTAATAATGACAAAACAGAATTCCAAAGTGCTGAAACAGCTTCTTTAAATGTCAGCGTTACGTTGGATACATGTCTCCATTAGTTTTAAATTTGAAATATTCACGCACATTCGCTCATAGTTTATACAATGTAATATTGATGAATATTGATGACTTCGCGGCTGGTGTGAGATGTAGAGATGTGATATTCCCTGGGCTGTTCACACTGTTCTCCCACGTTGCCATGGTTACGTCGGTCGTGAGCCGGACTCAGACCGGACCGGATCATTATCTAGGTCTAAACTGGGTATGGAGATGAAAATACTGGTATGCCAGTTTAAGGTGTGGTGATCGTCCTATGCATTTGTAGCATTTTACAATCATTTTCAATTTTTAATTTCAATCCGTTGATCTATTATACTTATTATAGTCACACAATACCATGATGGATTACAATATATATTTGGATGTATAACCGTGTATTACATGTATGTTCTCCGCATTTTCAGTCCGGAATAGATTTGGTATTAACCTGTACAAATGTACATACTACATGCTGGTATCGTATCGAAGTCTAAACAAGACTTGAAGATGATATTTTTTATTGGAATATAAGCTACACAATGTACTAATACCAAGACCGTTGTTTTTGTAACGTGTGATTATGTGTATATTCGTGACAGTTTAAATGTACTGCGAGGGGTACTAATACGTCTACAAAAAAGAGGAACTGAAAATAAATTCTTATCTGAAATAAACGGAAAAGTGAATTGTGTTGAAAGGCTGTTCATTCAAACACAACTATTGTATTTTTATGGAGCGACATGTAAGAGACGTACAAACACAGAATGAAAAAATGAGATAAAATTTTATCAAACAAGTTCGCATGAAAATGATCTGTTTTCCTGTTTTAGTGACATAAAAGAAAAGAGTAAGTGAAGTGTGTTTTGGGGAGAGAGAAACTGTGTATGTGTGTGTGTTTTTGTGTATGTATGTGTGTATAGGTGTGTGCTTGTGTATGTGTGTATGTGTGTGTGTATTGTATGGCGTGAACTGACGGACACACAGAGGTATTGAATAGTAAATACTGACAGAGAAAGAAGAGACAGAAAGACAGGAGAATAGAGAGAGGGCGAAGATAGAAACAGATTGAAATGAAAGAGAGAGGGTGGAAGAGAGAGACAGAGAGAGACAGAGAGAGACAGGGAGAGAGACAGAAGGACAGAGAGAGTGCAAAAGAGAGAGGGAAAGACTGAGACTGTACAACAGGCAGTCAATGTCAATGATGCTTAAAATCGTAAGAAAACAAGGAGGAGAACACGGTGATCCAAGACTTGCTTTCAAAAGGAAATGGGCTGGTATTTTGACCATCGATCTCCCCTCGATCTGCGTTTCATTGACCCCGTCCATCTCTAAGACGAAGGCGCCCCTATGGCAAGCCGTTTTAACATTTACTCCTATTTCTTGATATCACGAATTTGATTTCTTGATATCAAGAATTACCATTGCTTATCTACACAAAACTATTTCTTGATATTAAGAAATGAATTCGTGATATCAAGAAATGAACTTCTTGATATAAAGAATTGGAATTGACATCAAGAAATGTTTTTGTGTTGTTAAGCAATGGTAATTCTTGATATCACGAAATCGAATTCGTAACATCAAGAAATAGGAGTAAATGTTAAAACGGCTTGGCATACGCTCCCGCTTGGTTCTCTTTTTATTATTCTCCCAGTACCATATCTGCATAAAATGTGTAATAAGTCAATGGGCTTTTCCAGCTTGGTACGGAGAGGGTTCATTACTCTTACCCTTTATGCGCCTCAGTCACAGGTTTGGACATGTAATGCACGAAAAACGTTTAAAGAACATGTTTGGCAGAACATAGTTGAATGAAGTGAATTGGATTTGTTCTATTTTATTCATCATAAAAACAGTAAAGAGTAACAGTATACGACAGTAATTACATACATAAAAATATAAGTTACATACAAGCATGATAATGAAATTAACAAAACACAAAATACATTTTACGGGAATGACGAGTCAAATAAAATGTACAAAAACTATTTAGAGTTAAAAGGAACGGAGAACCATAACATACACGTATTCATATAGAAGCATAAACAGATACAGCACCTAATAAATTCAATTTGAGCTTTATCAGGCAAATTATAAGAAAGTTCTTATTGTTTGAAAATTTATTTTTGATATCAATCCTTTATAACCTTTCCATTCCCATTACTATCGGCTAAAGCCTCGGGTAATGGTAATTTCCATCCCACTTCGGTAATAGATTTACCAGGTCACAGCAGCCCATGTCTTAGATGTAAATTACAAGTGCATCCAAGTTTTGTTTATGTGATTGCCTTTTTAAGACGCATCAATTCAGTCATCGGACTGCCATCGTGGACTGATTTTCATAAATACCATAAACTACTAGAATATGACCGGAGTACGGTCACAGGGCGAGGAGCTCTTGATCGAATATTTGGCATTGGTGAGAGTCATTATTAAAACACCACCATTGAATGTATTATACGAACGTTTTGAAATGAGCGTTTAGCGCCATTTGGAATGAGGCACTTCACATTGATGACATTGCAGTAAACTCAACAAACCATGACAACCCTCGAGCCAAAAGTCAACTTCTGCTCGAATTATCAGTTTTTGATTTGTTGAAATTCCCGCTGCGGGACATTACTGACAAGGATCTCGACCTTTTGAAGAACCTATTTTTTTAAGTATAAGGTGTTGTCGCTTCTTTCATTATATTTCCTTGATTAATGCAATGAGTATAGGAAAATCAACCATTGTTGTATGTGTGATCGAGTATTATGAAGAACACGGGAACGAGCAATCATTTGAAAGCCATTACCAATATTCCCCTTCGAGTCATCTCATCATATATGGTTTTTAATGCACATACCACAATTTTCAGTTATAGAGTTACATACGTAGCGCGAATACAACACGTATCTTACACGATGGAGGCGCCTCGTTCGGCATCGCTATATTAACGTAACATAGCGAATACATCATTTAGTGGAAAATTCTTTAAATGAAATTTGAATTTGAACTTTGCACTAGTTCTTGGTAATCATCGAAAAAAATTATTTTTATTCTACCCAAACTTTTGTTCTTAAGGATGTGTGCGTTTATGTTTTTTATTCATCAAAAGGATGGAGCACGGTATTCTTATTACGGGATTTATCCCGAAATGCCTCATAGTGTGTATACATTATTTAAAAGATATCGAATTCAGAATGTGTAAGTGTATAAGACATCAACACGTTGTGTGTCAAAGTGAGAGCAGAACACTGAACACCCACGCAGACCTAAAAACGTGACGTCATACACGACACCCACATTGACTCTCTCTCTCTCTCTCTCTCTCTCTCTCTCCGATAGACTCCATACTGCTTGTGTGTATTAATGCAAAACATGCTCCAATGGCACATAATGAGTTAGAACTGGACGTCATACCAGGCCCAGCATAGCTGACTTGCGCTTACAACCATTTTGCCACGATTCTGCATTCGTAACGGCCTACCATTGGAAATGTGACGTCACCTTCTTGCACGAATCCAATGACCGGAACCCGCGAGGCAGCCAGTCGCAAAGTCGGATAACTGATCAGATCGTGTCGTCTGCGGCGGCTTTCAGAGTGATTTATGTATATACCCGGTTGCTTTATGGAAATTGAAATTACGCACAGCGGGGGAATATTAATAAACACGAGTGGATTGTTTTATGGGACCAGGTTAATGTCTCAGATGACATGTGAGAGAAACCCTGAATCTGCCAAAAAAATTAAATTGATTTGAATGTGTTTTTATTGATTTCTTACGACTGCTGAGTCCTTCACAGACTACGATGATTGTTTCGCTTTAGTGGTGGCGTTGATGATGGTAGAAAACAACATTATTATGTAGCCATAACAACTATGAATTAAGTATAAGCCATATTTGATTACTACGGAGGTACTGAATGGAGCAATTCACAATGATGATATCATTGGCTTATAAATATTTATGAATTTAGGATGTAATCGGCATACAAAAACTTAATTTTCTGTAATACAATATAGATTAGATCATTCTTTTTATAGAATTCTGAACTTAACGAGTGCGAGGGACGTTCTGTTTTTGTCATATGTCGGAATTATATTACTCCTGAATTGGCTGGTGCAGATATATTGCTTAATTATTCGTTTTCCTATGGTTTTCTTATACCTGATTTGGTATAATAACATGTAAATTCTCTAAACATATACATATCCAGTGTAGCATTTAAATTGGATCTTTTATTACTTTCTTGAGCACATTATAATGATACATACATAACGTGTTAACTTCGTGACATTTATACCATACGTAATATATGGGAGTATGGTCTGTTTAATGTCAACGGCACGCGACGAGCGAAATATGATACTGCGATACCATTAGGTATAAAAACACCTAAGTTTTGTTCGGCATTCTGCGATTTCTGAACCAATTATAACCAATGATAACACATTATGGATATCTATCAGCTTGAGCCGGCGATCACTCTAACTGATATCGATACCACACTGAGGTGTGGTGTTTGACTAGCTAAAGTAAGAATGGTAAATTCATGCAGAGATAGTCTGCAATCATCACGTTTGAACATAAATCTGCAATCATCTGCAATCATCATATCATCACATTTGAACATAACGAATAATTGCGAATTGGTTAGTATCCGTAACAAGCCCGATACATCATGCACAAACATGGGTGTTCAACATTGACACTTATGTGTTTTCTTTTAGATTTATATTTCTTAAGAAACTCGTAAAAGCTGCACAAGCTATTTATCATTCCCTTTTCATATACACATTAAGGTTTGGAGTCCACTGTCAATCCATCATGTCACATGGTAACGGCAGTTCTTAATATGCTATTGAAATATTGTACACAACAAAAAATTCCCCCCCCCCCCCAAACAAAAAGCACACCTGCCAATTTCGCAAGCTTTTTTTAGTCTAAAATTCGTGGAAATGTATGCCTTTAAATGCGTTTGAAATGTTGACTTTCTTTCAGCTGTCAGGATGGTCAAATATTTCTGGTGCTTTTTTGAGTAGGAGTCTGTGGTATTTGGCATCTTCAAGAACACACAAATTACACCCACTCGCTCTTACTGTACCCTTGGATAGCATCGTGAGATCTACCAAGAGCTGTTTATTAAGAACGCCACTGTCAGAAACGGCTTCTCCTTCTTACTTTCTTTGCATGTCTCTCTTTCTCACTCTTTCCTGATGCGTTGAAAGAAAACCATGCAGTACTCACTGAGAAGAAAATCACTCCTTTTGAGAGAGATAAAACATCACCCTGTAGGCTATGTATACATTTATTAAAGCTACAATTGCAATTAACTCAATTATGACGAAGGCCTTTTAAGAACAAACCTGATCGTTGTATGGCTTTCAAATTGGCAACGGAAATATTCATTTGATTGGAAATTAACACAAGGGGTAAAAAACATCAAATTCAGGGCACTAATATTGAGTCAACTTAGAAGGCAACAGCGTGATTTCAACCAGAAAAAGGAAGAGAAAATAATATCAACAGAGAGAGGAAGGATGATAAGAAGAGGGAGAGAGAGAGAGCAATAGAGGAGACATTATCGAGGATAAAAAACATGTTCGTGATGTTTAGCCCCCAAAATTGATTTATTTCTATATCTATATCGCATTGAAAGGCAGAGGTTGAGTATTACAGTGAAAAGAAACAGAAGCAAAGAATGTTTTCGATAGCGGTCGTAATGATGTCACAATGGTTGGATTTGTTGCGTGTTGATCACGACAGTGACCCATATATTACTACATTAGTAAAACTACTGTAAACATTGCACCCGCCCCCCCCCCCAAAAAAAAAAAATAAAAAAAAAAAATAATTAATTAATGAATAAATAAATGAATAAATAAAAAAATAAAAAAATAATATTAATAAAAAAATGATAAATAAATAAATTAAAAGAAACACTTACCTTCTTTCAAGAGGCACAAGGAATGGAAATCATACATTGTGACTTTTTTAGACTGATGAGTTTGATTGCTGTAAACATGGAAAGAAGCCGTCAACTTCATGCAACTATTAAAGAAAATTGATATTGGTCGTGGTACTGTAGCATAACAGAAGCATACATGTAACTTTATTTATAGTCTAATAGCATTTTGACAGTTTTAATCATCTTTATGACAGGAATGTATATGCAGTGAGATACGTGCATAAAGACCGCTCAACGAGATTGAGGTCTTTATAAGCAAGTGGCCTTTATGAACAGGTTGATTTAATACAGGTTTCAATAAGAAACGTGTCCAATGGAAAAAATGTCGTCTCTATAGGCAGGTGGTAGTTCTATACAGGTAGATACTATAGCAGTTTTCACTTGCTTAAATGAAGTACGAATATCAAACGTATATCGATACCAATGTGAACTAATAAAGCACATAATATCATGCGGCGTACGTTGACCCTGCCGCGGGCATTTAAGCGCGTGTACCACTGCGTGCGTCATCATGACCTTCGTTGGGATTTGATATCTGGCCTCTCCCTTAACTCTTTGAGTGCCACATATGACTTTTTCACAAGTAATGCACACAATTCCCATAGAGAAATGGTTCCTCTGGCACACAAAGGGGTAAAAAAAAACCGTACTTTGAAAGGGCTCTTGCGCACCTTACTACAAATCTTCAGAGACTTTGACCACAAAACTAGAGGCAGTGCAAGTAGATACTGCGTTCGACACCTGATGGTTAAGTTTTAATGCGGTTAAAACGGTGATAAAAGATAAAACTGATCCATTTTCGTCCTCTGCCGGGCTATTCCAAGCAAACCGGGACATATATTTATGATGTACCCCAGGGATGTTTCTTGTTAGTGTTTGTTGGTAGGTATGTCCGTCTCCCTTGCAGCCCTTCTATTGGTGTGGGAGCGAGTTGGTCACGATTCGAGAGGGGACAACGTCAAATTGACGCCTTGGCGCCAAAAATATGTTTCTTATTTCGACGGATGAAAATAAGGAGGAATGAAAGGTGGAAAGGTGGAACAAAAAAGTGACGAGAGAGAAAGGGAGCAAGGAATAAAAATAGAGAAAGGGAGGGCGGAGAGAATGGGGTGAGAGAGAAAGGAGGGAGATAGAGAGAAAGAGAGAGAGAGAAAGGGGAGACAGCAAGATAGAGAATGAGAGGTAAATGGGAACAGGGAAAAAGAGACAGAGAGAGAGGGGGGGGGGCAGTCAGAGAAAGAGAGAGAGAGAGGGGGGGAGACAGCAAGATAGAGAATGAGAGGCAAATGGGAACAGGGAAAAAGAGACAGAGAGAGAGGGGGGGGGCAGTCAGAGAAAGAGAGAGAGAGAGAGAGGGGGGGGGGGAGAGAGGGGGGGGGGGGTAGGAGGGTAATGAATGGTCAGCATGTTACAGATCATTAATAGTCATAGCTGTATATCACAATAATCAAGTTGTCACTTATTCGCGCTAATATGAAACGTGAACGAGCAGGTGGAAGTTGTCCATGGATTTCACGCCCCGTCATGTGGCGCCACAACACAGTAACAAACCGTCAGATAGTCCACTTATGAGGTAGGGGAGATAATCGTATGACTTCATCATGTAGTGATCAATGAGAGGTGATGAAGGCCTCTCGAAGTGGTTTCGCTCCGATGTAGAGCATTTTAATCAGAGATGATAACGTTATTCAGGCTATCTTCAGTAGATGTTAAACTCTCTGGTTATGGTATCAGTATTACAGTAGATGCATTTCCCACTCCTCCACTACAATGCTTTTTAGCTCACGCTCCAGATTTGCTCCCTTTACATACACATATGCACGGACATGTACACCCATTACGTAGAAACATAGTTCTATACATGCACACGTACAGACAAACACACACAAAGAAACACAAATATACACACGTGTTATGTATTTATATGTCTTTCTGTGTATGTGTCTGTCTCTTTCTCTCTCCCATCCTCTTTCTCCGCATTCCATATACCCCCTCCTCTGTTTCGTATTTCTCGTTCATCCACCCCTTCCTACTTCCAATCACTCCCCTTTCCTTGCCACGCTCGTACTCACTAAGCCATGTGAGTGAGTGTCGTTGGCGCGCAATTAAATCGGACAGGTGGGCTTATCTGGTGCCTGCTAAGCCCCCCATCTCAGATGACCCATTCCGATTACTCCGCCACAAAGCTTGATGTGGGTGATGGGCATTGGATCTGCCCCTAGAGCCAAGGGCTTAGCGGGGCCAGTGGGGGCCGAGGAGGCCACCCTATGACCCCTTATTATGAGAAACGACACCCCTTATAGTAGAATCATTATTATTATGAAATTGTTTTAAATCAGTGACTTGTCCTTTTTGTTGAAAGGCTTCGATAAATTGACAATCGAATGTTTGTGGATTGATAGTTATGTCGTTAATGCAGCCAGGTCAAAGAAGGGGGTCGAGGTACACACAGACTCTCTCCGCACACACACACACACACACACACGCACACACACACGTATGTCTCAAACAATGACCATTATCATTATCATTATTGCAATGAGCTTATGATAATGCGTTTAATCAGTAGGTTGCCCTATTTGAAAAAAGAAGACCACACACACAATTGCAATCCAATTTTCCACACCAACACACACACACACACACACACACACACACACACACACACAAACACACACACACACACACACACAAACACATACACATACAACCACAAACGCATATACATATACAAACAGAAATACAAACATACACGCACGTGAACACAAGCATAATAAAGAGGACAAATACTAGTAATGGATTGTCATTATCATTGATTATGTTTCACACAATCTGTGAACAAACATGTCCACGGTTCGAAAAAAGGGACGCAGACCTAGCGGGAGAGGAAAGATAGAATTGTGTAATAGGGATAGTTGAGATAATGAGTTTATGGCAAAGTATAGTGATAGTATTATTAATTTGTCACCATGGGACGGATCTTGCATGACAAATTCCGGTCTTCTTTATCTCGTATTGGTTGTCATAATGGATCTTGCCGTAATCAGCTTTCTAATTTGATTTAAAGATTGAGCGGTATACTGAACAGCGCAACGAGGGATCTCCGTGCCGACGCCTCGGGCGAGGTGTAAATAAGATGCGCGCTAAAAGGCAAATAGCCTCCAAGAGTACTAGCACATTGAACAGTGGAATGTGCTTTCTTGTTCCCCAATGAATCAGAACAAACTAATGGGAGAAAGGTAACAAAGAAGTTACAAAGCATTGCCAAATGAAATAGGAAGAAGGCATTTGCCTGCAGGTGAAAATTCAGTAACGTGACATGTGGTAACAATAACCTAAAAAATTTTACAAAAATCGGTCGTATTCTGTTTCTAACGATTTATTACGAGCCTATAATTTCTCATTATACTGCATCTCTATTTTTGGGTCAATATTAGCGTTTCTGATCTTCTAGATCTAACGCGATCAATCAATATCAATTTCCACATGCACTCATACTGGTAGACAAAACACACAAATACACAGACACGTTCCACATGTAACACACATGCACGCACACATACACACACATGCACGCACACGCATACGCTCACGCACATATACATAATGCTCTAACACGTACACGCACACTCGTGCACATCGCTACATGCCTTGAAAACTTAAATAAATTGTACCAAATTAACAGAATAGCCGAGGATACAATTTCACTCAATAAAGAAATCTCACCCTCAAAACTACCAAACTAATGCATTTTGTGGCTAATCTAAAAGTAATCTACACTTGTAACAGAATACTGGCCTTCCTTGTGTTGCTCCTATTAAAGAAACAAGTTTTCCAGGTCGTTATCTTTCCCGCCACTCGATATTTTCGCGCCAACACTTTCTTCCAGATTCCTTTGTGTTTTGGGTTAATGTTTGCTGCTAAATTACACAAATGGCAACCCGTCATTTGATCCTAATGGATTATACATGTGATATCATGTTGGTAACAAACACTCCGCTTCACTCTGTCGAAGCTCGATTTCTCGGTTTTAAGTCCTTCTTTTGGCCGGTAGGAACAAGCTGATAGACGGATAGCCTAGTGGGGTAAGATCTTTTCATGCTGTAGGCTTCCTTTCAATGGATCATGTTGTAGGCTGGTTTAGATCACGTGACGTGCACTGCTCTTTTCTCTCTGGCTATCAAAATCTATATAGTATGATTAAGAAGAAGGAAATATGCCAAACCAATCATTAAGTGCATTAAATATGTTTGTAAACGAATGCTATATCACTTGCAATACTTACAATTGAGCTACTTCGAGAATGGATATCTTGGTTAACTTACTGATTTAATATTCTATTCATTTTGTTTTTTTTATTTGATGGAATAAGTTCTTTAATGAAATAAATCGCGAATGTCTTCATTATTGATCCGTGTGCCTTACTGCCTGACACAGATTCATGATTTTATCTAAGCGAGAATCAAAGCATACTCTAGTCATGTATGGTTATGTCATATATTGAAATTTATCATACATTAAATAGAAAGCCTGAAGATTGTGAAATAATATCTGCGGTGACAGAGCTAAAGCAGACAAACAAAAATAATTGTAGTACAGAAACTGTGCATTACATGGGAGAGGAGAAGGAAGGAAGAGAGAGAGGGGGAAAAGAGAGACATAGCGGGAGAGTGAGAATGGGCGGCACAGGGAAATGGAGAGAGAGAGAGAGAGAGAGAGAGAGAGAGAGAGAGAGAGAGAGAGAGAGAAGAGGAGAGCGAGATTTGGATAGAGGAAAGAGAGAGGGAGAAAGGAAGAGAGAAGGAGAGAGGGGGGGATAGAGAGAGATATAAAGAGAGAGAGAGAGAGAGAATGGGAGGAATAGAGGGTGAGCGGGAAAGCATAAAGAGATGAAGAGAGGGATATAGGGGAAGAGGGAGATAAAGAGAACGAGAAATATAGAGAGAGAAGATAGAGAGAGAAAAGGGGATTAGAGAGAGATAGAGAAAGAGAGAACGTGAGTGAGAGAAACACTCCGCTGTGATAAGAATGCTGGTTCGCTACTCTACTCATCATGTCAGGCCAGCGGCTATATCTCTCTCCGATGACACGCACTGCCGTCTCATCGTTCGCCGGCTTGCCTTAGTGGTAAAACTCGCCTCAGTGGAGATCGTCTTGGTAGAGATTCCTACTCCACACTGGAGGAGGGAGGAGGGTACTCCGTGCCCGCCCTCTTCACTCCTTAAGGAGCTAACGATATGCCATCGCTGCATCACACGACTCCAACATTCCTTAAAGTTATGTCACGGAACCTTCTCACTGCGAATCTCAAAAGATGGTTATGTTCCGGTCAAATTAATATTCCGGAATTTGTTTCAACTCGTGCACTCTCTAGCGTGATTAGGTTATATAATGTTTCGGGACTCCCTCGCTGCGAAATTTCAAAGGTGATGTGCAGGCCAATGCAATATTCCACACTTTGTTTGATTCCGTGCTCAAATATCGTAAGACAAGACTTTTTTCTAACATGCTACGAACATTCAGATATTCAAAACTTCTGACTCTAAATTTCAAAAGCTGTGAAATACATGTCAAATCAAAATTATGTCTTGGGTCACAACCGGAGATCTTGCAGGAGACGTGCATCATTTGTATGAGCGTCTTGCTACCTCCTCACGAAATTAACTCCCTCTTACTCGCCAAAAGCGTGAGGAGCGTCAGACGCAGGGATTTTCAGCGAAACCCGACACAGGCCGCACGCAGAGTGGTGCACGGCCGATTGCGACCGAGGCATTACAGACTTCTATTCATCTAGAACTCGTCAGTTGACCTGAGTAATGACACAACCTTGCTTATAATCTCAGAATCCCACCACATAAACTTCGATTCAATTAGAGAAACCTGTTTACCTTGACATTTGATTAAGTAAAATTCATCCAAGTAGTTATTCTTTTTAGTTGTTAGTGCTATTACATACACATTGTATTATTGTGTGATTTATGACTTATCATTAGTTGTTATCTACAGTCATGACAAATCACAACGTGCTTTCTTCCAGCGTGTTCTGTTCTTTTTTTCCTGTTTGATCGTAAAAAGCTTCGTCTCAAGGAATCGGAGCATTAGCAGTGAAAGGTGAACCCTTTCTGTCAACATCTGGAGCATTCCTCTATTCCCTTCAAACAAAATTATGACTGTTTGACAGATACAGTTTCAGTAACGCTCTGATTTTTATACGATGAAAAAAAAGGTTCTCCCTGTGAAAGGTAGGAAGTGTTATCCGCTCCCGTGGGGTGAACCACGGTTCTTATTTCGGAGTAGACACTGGCACAGAAACGCCTCGAAAGCTTAATCATGAATGTGGCGTTCCGGAGAGAGTCAGTGATGAAGCTGAAGGGAAATGAATGTGGTTGGATGGAGCCGGTGAAGGAGGGAGAAGGGTATGGATGGGGAGGAGTCGAGTGGAGTGAGAGAGACGGAGAAAGGGAGAGGGGAGATAGCGAGAGAGAGAGACAGAGAGAGAGAGAGAGAGAGAGAGAGAGAGAGGGAGAGAGAGGGAGAGAGGGGGGAGAGAGAGAGAGAATGAAAGAGAGAAATAGGAGTGATGGGGAGGGAAAGGGAAAGGCAGAAAGAGAGGGCAGAAGGACAGATGGAAAGAGAGAGTGAGATATAGGGAGAGAGGAAGAGAGAGAGAGAGATAGAGAGTGAGATAGGGAGAGGGGAAGAGAGAGAGAGAGAGAGAGAGAGAGAGAGAGAGAGAGAGAGAGAGAAAAGAATAGAGAATGGTGGAGAGAAATAGAAATGATAGGGAAGGAAAGATAATGGCAGAAAGAGGGGAGAGGGACAGATGGAAAGAGAGAGTGAGATATGGAAAAAGGAGGAGGGGGAAAGAGAGAGAGAGAGAGAGAGAGAGAGAGAGAGAGAGAGAGAGAGTGAAGGAATGGGGTGGAGGAGAGAGAGACAAGGGGACGTCTGGAAATAATGGGAGTTGAGACGGGGAAAGAGAGAGGCAAAGAGAGAAGAAACAAAGAGAGAGAGGGAGAGACAGAGAAAATGAGAGTGCGAGATGGGAAGATGGAAAGGGTAATAGCAATAGGGAGGGATAGACAGAAAAATATCACTGTATAGACAGAGAGAGAGAGAGAGAGAGAGAGAGAGAGAGGGGGGAGGGAGAGAGAGAGAGAGAGAGAGTGAGAGAGAGAGAGAGAAAGAGAGAGAGAAAGATGATGGAAACGGTAGAGGGACGGGGTGAGGGAAAGATGTAGGGAAAGGCAACAAGAATGAGAAATAAAAAGGAAGAGAGATATGGAAATAAAAGAAATGAAGCAGGGTTGTGGGGCGGGCCGGGTAAAGCAGGGGAACGGCAGGGGTAGAGAGGAAAGATGGAGAGGGAGAAGGGGGCAGAGCGGGAACGCGGGGGGCGGGGGGGGGGGGTTGAGAAATAAAAGGAAGGAGGGAATAAAATGAAGTGACCTCTCTTTTGTGGTTATCTCGTAGAGTTGCATTCACAATATGAAGTTATCACTAATCCTGTGAGAGGCACGATACGAATTTGTCATGTAAGGGCTAAAAAAACACTTAATGATCGCTAACAAGGCCAATAATAAAATAAAGAGATAGTCCACCCTGAAGTTAAGTTGACTTCAATAAAAAAGAAAAATGAAAGAAACATTATTAGTGAAGTTTTGACGAAAATTAGTCATAGGATAAGAGTGAGGATAAGTTACGATTTCTTAAAATTTAAATGATATGACGTCACATGCGAGGTGTTCGACGTTATTTTGTGTGCTGTATGATTCCATGAATTGCTCTTATTCCGTGTTTGATGGAAGGCTTTTTTTTAATAGAGGTATGTGTGTAAAAATGGGTTTCTAATGATGTATCAAATGCACACGTAAAATAATGATTCATACTTTTGAGAAAATCAACATTTCAAATCAAATCAGTACACAACATATGGGAGAGCATCTCGCACGTAGTGTCACAAATCAAGACTTTAAATAATCGTAACTTTCTTATCCTTTGAGACGGATTTTCATCAGACCTTCATTAATGTCTATTTCATGTGTCTGCTTTTATCAAAACCACCTTAATTTCAGGATGAACTACCCCTTTAAGCAGGTTAAGAATCAAAAGACTGTGTTGCGACTTGACAGAAAAGATGCAGCTGCCAAAATATACAAGTAAATCTAAGTAGCAAAACTTGAATAAAAGGTTGGTTGCACTCCATCTAAAATGGAGAGACGGGAAGTCAAATGAAGATGCCAATGTTTGATTTGGCGACATGACACATCACGTTAAGTGTCATTGATTTCTTTAGCCAAGGCCGAGGTCTCTAGAGACGAGGGCCGAATTCCGCAACCAACTTCACACGGGGCGAAATCATTTAAAAGCAACACAGGCGTGTAAAACCTAGACGGACGGTTCCTCATCTCAAAGTCGAATTGAAATCACAGATAAAAGATGTGAAAAGAATGATAAACTCGGAAAAGAGAACTGAAAAAAATCTTGAAGAGAGAAGATAAAAAGAGTGAGAAAGGGAGTGAGAGAGAGAGAGAGAGAGAGTGAGAGAGAGTGAGAGAGTGAGAGAGAGAGAGAGAGAGAGAGAGAGAGAGAGGATTAAGAAGGAGACGAACACGAAGATGAATGAGTAGTACATGGAAAGAACATCTTAACAGAAGTATTATATATTTCGAGATGGGAAAAAAGAAAAAGCAAAGCCAGACAATGTGGCGATTAAGGATATGGTGAGGATGACGAGGATGCTAAAGAAGAAGATGATGAACAGGAAAAAAGAAGAAGAACGGAAACATCAAACAAAAGGACATGAATAAGTAGAATATTGTGAGAGGCGGAGAAAGGGAGGGAGAGAGAGAGGAGGGGATTAACATAGGAAGAGAGTAAGGAAGAAAGAGAGACAGAAATATAATATGGTAGAAAGAGACAGAGGGACAGAGAAGGAGGAATAAGAGTGTGCTCATCCCACCCCTTCACTCATCGAAGAGGCACGCGGATGAGTAACATGTTAGAGGGATAGAGTAAGGGGAGGGTTGGGGGTAGAGGACGAACAAAGTATCTGTGTAGGAGAAGAAGAGAGAGAGAGAGGGGGGGGGGGGGTCCGGTAAAATAGAGACAGACAGAGCAGAGGGAATAAGAGTGTGTGCATCCCACGCCTTCACTCCCATGAGAGCCCAGCAGTGGATTAACATGGATGTTGCGAGAGTCGAGAGTGGCAATCCGCTCCTTCTGTCCGCGAGTCTCATGACCTTGAAGGAAGGGAGTGGAAATCGAAGAATCTGACACCGAGATGGAAGAAAATCGAAGTTCCGAGTCGTCTCTAAGAACCGCTTCGAGTTTCGCAAGTCCTCCTGTTTTCGCCCTTCTCCTCTCCTTTCCTATGCGGCTTGCACGACAGTGGTCACTTCACACGGGAAAAGCCAGCTTTCTCCTCTTCTTCGTCCACCTCTCCCTCTCGAATCATCGGGATGCTTCCCACGTTTTCGCGCTTTCTTAAGCTTGCATCTCGACATGAAGAGAGCATTATTGAAAGAGAAGTGCTGCCCACAAAACTGCATCAAGGAATCGAAAGGTGTGTGGGCGAGAGAGAATAGAAGCACGCACAAAAGGCCACCAGATGGCACGGGGAAATCTTGTTTAATTGAAAAGGCGACAAAGTGGGGATGAAACCTGAAAGCGAAATAGGTTCGTTACGGTGACCACCATGCATGTGCGGGCATCGGTGTGATGTGCTCCTGTCATACGAATGTCAAACAATCAAGGTTAACACCCGAATGTTCATCCCGTGTGTGAATATTCTTGGAAATAGCTCTGAGGACATAATAATTCGATTGATATAACATGAAGGCCATATTAGTGAGTTCGGCTATTACTGAACCATATTACTCAAATTTTTGCGCGTGTGCCAAAAGGTTGTTCATTAATTTGCACCAAAATCTTTCTATATTTGTATTGTCTTTCATATAGCGTTCCAATGTTCATAACATGAATTTGAGATTTTGACACACGCAAAATTCAACTAGTATACAAGACGTACAGATGTAAGCGGGCATCAAGAGGTTGTCCTGGACGGAAATGTTTTTTGTATCATTAATATAGTCACAACTCTTATATTATGCTATGATTAACGGAGTTTCTACAAACTTTTTGATTTTCCTTTTTTTGTTGAAAGAATCGTATTTTTGACCGATATTTCCTTTTAACTGTTTAAGGATAGAAGTCGCAACGATTGTTTTCCCACGTCTATAGTAGAAGGATAGAAAAACAGAAATGAATAGCTTACGTAAATAAGCCACGCGCTCCCTGCACGAGAGCAAATAGACAGGCCATGATTTTGATCAATTGGTTATATTGTCACACTTGGACATTCAGATAACGCACCGCCTATAGGCAGACTGATCTTATACGCACAACTTGCAAACCTGTTAAATCGTTGTTTCCAACATCAAGCATATCATACGCTAGATTGACGCTGGAAAAATTGTTGATGTCCAGAAGACAGAATTACTATGACATGTCTGAATTGTTTCTGTTTTCACGGACAACGAAAGTACAATTACTGACTGAAAAGCATACAAATAAGTGAGTACGTGCAATATCAGAGGCTATAATTTATTTTCATAACAGCTAACTCTTTATCAACTCACAATCATAGTCCAGACCTGTATATTGAATAAAACATGAGGTGCACAATCGTAGGCTTCATTGCCTCGTTATTGTCCCCATATGCCTGCTTTATAATGCTTGTATTCTTATTTAATTATTTATTTCCTTTTATTTATCATACTTCTTTACCTCTCCATCTCTCTCCCATACCCCCTCTCTCTATCACATAAACACACACACACACACATACACACACACACACACACACACACACACACACACACACACACACACACACACACACACACACACACTCTCTCTCTCTCTCTCTCTCTCTCTCTCTCTCTCTCAATACCCTTTCCATTATTCCATCCCTACTGTTTGAGCACACCCTCTCTCCACCCATTTCACCCCATCTTTCAAAGTAGATACCCCCTCTCTTCACCCCCTCCACCCCCACCTTCATCGGTGTATAGGCACCCCTCCCTTCACCCCCTTCCTCCCTCATCGATGAACCTACCCTCTCTCTCCCCCCTCCTTTCCACCTCCCTTCAATGATGTGGGTGCCCCCTCTCTTCACCTCCTCCACTCCCTCCTTCATCGATGTGGCTACGGCATCAGTAGTCGACCAAGGTTACCCTGTCCGGATGATCAACGGCTCACCTAGGCCACCGGAAATTACCCCGCATCGCGCCCAACTCCGCGCTCCATCCTCCAAATAATGGAAAGTATTCCATCTAAAACGATCCAGACATTGATATCTAATTATCTTTAATCTACTACCGAAACCTCACCACCCCCCCCCCCCCCCCCCCACCCACACACACGTTTCATTTCATTCCGAAGTGATAATTCGGGCACGCGGCGCCGTGGCGCAGAAAAACACGGGTAATCTTTTAGCATCAAGGATAACTCTTCGCTGAATTCGGAGTTTCAACCTCAGCAATGACGGATATCCACTGTATACCGGACCCCTGTGTTCATGGAATCAGACGGCTATATAACCGCTCTTTTGTGACAGGGATTCTTCAGATCAACGGACCATGAATAATGACAATAAACAGCTTACAGCTAGACGTGTGGTAGTCCAAGGTGATCCAGGAAACATGCTTTCCTGACCGTGCCAGGGCATACCGTACAGAACAGCGCTGCCCGCTGCTCGAACGTCAGAGAGAGAAAAGGCAAATGTGTACCACTGAGCTGTGGTGCAGCTGTGGTAGAAATGTTGAAAAAGTGCGGTGAAGGTGGGGTGAAAGTATGGTAAAGATGCGGTAAACGTCCGGTGGAGGTGTGGTAAAGGTGCTGTGAAGGTGGGGTAAAGGCGCTGTGAAGGTACGGTAAATTAGGTGCGGTAAACATGGTAAAGGCGCTGTGCATGTGCGGCAAAGGTGACATGAAAGTGCTGTGAAAGTGTGGTGAAGGTGTGGTAAAGGTGCGGTTAGTGTGCTGTAAAAGCGCTGTTAAGGTGCGGTAAAGGTGCTGTGAAAGTGCTGTAAAAAAAATACGGTAGTTCGGATACGCCGTTGGTAGGACCTTCAGCAAGTAATTACCCGAACGGTTGTCTGGTAAGAGAGACATGGCAAAGATTCTATTTAAACGTCGTTTATGATTTTGACCCGACGATGTCATCCATATCGGCATCGTTTCAAACAAAGAGCAACACTCGTCATGAAAAGAATTGAGCAGTCTGTAAGTTGTGCTTTGCTCTTTCCTGAGCTTACATTTACTGAATCTACTCCAAGTATGTAATAGATAGTAAATTGAATAATAAGCTATGGATTCTAAACCCTTTAAGCCCTGCGTCTGCGCTAGTCTCACTGGTTATATTGTGTGAATGATACGACATATCCATCGCGTATGAAAGTGGCCCTGTCCAGGTTCTCTCGCCAATCGATACTGTGAGACGAAAGTGTGAGAAATGTAAACCCGCCTGTCAATCACTGTCTGGTAACACGAGAAGTCATCGCGCCATCTGTGGGTTCGTTCACACACACTACACTCGGGTTACCTTCACCTTCTCTCGATATCAAAGCGGGAAGACATTGTCAAGGTTAGAGGTGAGAGCAAGGTGATGATCGCACGGGGAACATAGCGTGGAGGCCAAGGGTCCTCGGAGATTTGGTTGTTTTTATATCTTGAACTTCAGAAGAGTTTTATTGATTCTGGTCTGACGGGATAGGGTGTCACTCGTTCATTTGTTTTGAAGGAAGATATAGGTGGGGACATCGCTGAGTGTGGATTTCACACACCTAAGTTAATTCCATCGGATGTCAGTATTTTCTTTCCGGAGACGGATTCTTTTTACTGTCTTTCAAAGGTATTCCAAAGTTTATTTCCAAGTAATCAGTGAACTCTGGTGGAATTACCATCCTGCAACTGTCGGAAAATGAAAGTTATTTCATGTCTCCGTGATTATGAAGGACGCCAGAATGAAGTAATAAATCTTAACTATTGCAGCTTAATTGTAATGCTTTTTGTTACAGGGACCCGCGCAAGAGGACGATTGAAATGGAACAAGTCAATGTGTCCCATGTCGATTCATGATATACAAACATAACCTTTAGACAAGCTGAAACATTACTGACACAAGCGTAGCTTCCAACATATGAAGATGGCCATCTTAATTGCTTTTCGCCTTCAAACCTTAGCACAAACGTTCAAACAAAGAATGTAAATCGTTAATTTGCATGCTAATCACAGAGTTACCTTGGAGGCCAGATTGTTATCTTTAAACATCCTCCGAGTTCCCACCTCGAGCAGACTTTGCTGCCACATGATTGTTTCATGTTGATTTTATTGGGTGCCACTTTTAACGCTTTCAGTGCCAGACAGATGACTTGAATTGTAGCCCAAAGGCGACCATGATGACACTGTGCTGTATGCATTTCTATGACATTTTTTATCTTGGTATTACTGTGCATGACCTTTGATTTAGTATTCGACCATGTGGGAAAGGCCTGTTAAAGTTTCTGCAAATTTTGTTTTACTTGGGCGGCTGTCTGATATATATGATATAAATACCGTTGATCTGATGATAACTCAGTATCATCAGATCAACAGCATATGACATATCAAAAGAGGAAAAGTTAACTACTTATACCCACTGTAGATATTGTGCATCTGCCTATATGTCCATGTTACTTTTGTAAAGCAAATGGCTCGTGTTTTAATATAGCGAGCATTCATTCGCATTCTCTTCGGAATATTAATCTTTATTGAAGTTTGATGATTATATCTTGCCATGAAACTCCGTTTGGCCCGGTTACAATTGCTTTTCTCTTGAGTCATAGTCAACATACGTGGGCGAATTGCATCACTTCATCTGTGTCAAAATTGAAATGAGCAATAACGTGACGTGAATAAATCAATTTGCAGTGGAAACAACGTGCTTTCGCCCAATTGGATGTTTCAATTCCGAGAACCCGATACGCGCTTGACCGCGCGCGATCATTCCGATCACAGCTCCTGATTGGGTTGCAGGCAGCTGGCGCCATTTTAGATCTTAAACAAAGATGGCAGAGACAGAGGTCAATTAGCATTCGGTGCGATTTGTAATAACGTCTGCAGCTCAAGCGAAGACGAATGGAGATGGACATTCTATGTTTTGTTTCCTCTGTGAGAAAGAGATTGAGCAGGTGAGACGAGAAAATACGGTCCTTCCGGGTAAGAATGAAAATTCATCAAGTGCACCTCGAAGTTTAAGATCGAAACTGCTGTGTCTTCACGTACACTATTCAAATGTTAGCGTTGGGTCTGCTACATTTTGATGCCATTTGTTTCTTCCGCTCTACCAGACTTTAATCACACAAACACAAATGAGACGTAGCTTGCGGATATGAGCCTTTGGGTCTCTGACTTAGCGGTCAAAATGAGGGCTGCAAGTTCATTACGACCATTATAAGACCTTTCTTGTTATTTGCATTTCTTCCGAACATTTATTTCATCATAGTGTGACCTTTACTCATATTAACTGTCAGTTGAAACAAAGTAGAACATTTAGATGCTACTTCTCTTTACGTTCGCTCTTTGAATGTTAGTCCTTTTGCAGCCTATGAGGTCTTTGATCTTTGAAGCAGTAATTGAGAAGTGATTTGATTGCCAGTTTATTGCGTTTCATTTTGCGAAAGTATGTTTACTTGCACCAGATCTTTAAGCAGAATAACAGGATGTGAAGCTTGAGCGTCTCTATCTGTAATAGGATAAGCATTTACGTGGATGATTCAAGGGAATAGAAGAGACATGAAAAAGCCTGAGAAAAGGCATGAGAATAAGAAGGAGAAGATGAAGGGTGTAGAAGAAAAATTACGCTCTTTCTCTTCCGTTCTCACTACGTATTAACAATTCTCTCTCTCTCTCTCTCTCTCTCTCTCTCTCTCTCTCTCTCTCTCGTTTTCTTCCTCGCTCTCTTCCCACTTTCTCTCCCATGTGATTTTAAGGTGAGTGGTACGAAAAGTTTAACGTGTGGAGAAGTTGAACTTGAAGTATGCTATCATCAAATAAGGATGTAAATGCAGAAACACGTGCCTCCAACTTAAGAGAGGGGGAGGCAAGGATAGAGGGAGAGCGAAATAGGTAGAGAAGGAGAAAGGGAGAGGGGAGAAAGAGAGAGGAAAGGGTGTGGAAGGAGAGGAGTATGATATGAAGAGTACACAGGAGTTCTTTAAAAACGACGTCATATTCTCTGAGGACGCCAAAATTATTCATGCGCCAGGATGCGACTTCCTTTAAAGTCTAACCGATTAGCGGGGGCGGTTGGTTTGCGGTGAATCCACTTTCTACCACACCAAAAGGGAAAAGCTCAACACCTAATACAATATATACTTCTTTCTATTTCTATTTCCTTCGAAAAAGCGGAAAGTACAGGAATGTCTCTTAAGACACGCTCTGGCTAAAGATGCATCCCCGTCAGGACCCCTCCCCCCATCCCCCCTCCCTCTTCCCGCGCAATAGAGAAAGAGCATCTTTCGGTAAAGCCATGACTGACTGTTCTATGGCCTATCGTCACGATATAGCACGGTGTTTGTACAGGTTTGCGATTCCGTGCTTGCCTGCATAGGCCAGCTGACGCATCAGTGAGAGAGGCGGCCTAAATCAGGAGCAGCGTGTTTAAAGCATCGTTTTCCCCTAGGTACCATTGCCCGCACATTTCCAGTACGCACTTCTACATCAGGGTACGGGAGGATGAATTAACCTGGCATTAAGATGCAGGAAAAGATGCTTGACCGAAGAAAGTACAAGGTAGAATGAGACAGAGAATGACATACAAATCTATTCATCTAAATACCCATCTATCTACCTACCTACCTACCTACCTATCTATCTATCTATCTATCTATTTATCTATCTATCTATTTATCTATCTATCTATCTATTTATCTATCTATCTATCTATTTATCTATCTATCTACCTATCTATTCATCTATCTATCTATCTATGTTTCTATATATCTATCTACCTATCTATTCATAATATGAATAGATACATAGATAGATACATATATTATATGTATTTATCTATGTATCTACCTATCTATTTATCTATCTCTCTCTATATCTATCTATCTATCTATCTATCTATCTATCTATCTATCTTACATTGTATCCCTTTCTTCCACGAAGACTACTCGCAGACATACACTCCATTCATAGACATGTTTGATGTGTATATAACATGCATACATGTGTGTGTATGTATGTGTGTGTGTGTATGTGTGTGCGTATGTGTGTGTGTGATTATACGCGACTTTGTACCTCATTAATTCTAAGCACTGAAATTCATAATTTTGTCGATTATCAGGACACGGAATTAAGAGACTGCACAGTGGTCAAAGATAGGATATCTGTTAATCCAACTTAACTCTTAAGTCTTGAATGTGACATGTTCACGAGTATTGTATTACCATAAATGCACATACATCATATGGGGCGACAGTTTGACTGGCACACTAAAGGTTTAAGTTCATAACCGCAAAATCATATTTTTCACGTTGCTGAAATAAGAAGCCAAACCGACTGTTCATCTGTCATAGGTTAAACCAGCGACTGTGTCAATCTTTCTCCATTCCTAACACCCTTGCCAGAGAAGCAGGGGCGAGCGACCTTCTAATGTACTCCTTACTCCAGATCACCCTGGATCGGTTACCCCGCCTTGACGCTAGGACTGGGACTAAGGATTGAAGTCTACCCCTCTCTCCTTACCCCTTCAGAGCGACCGTGTCCAGCCAAGGCGATGGGCGTCCGGACGCAAGGGAAATGGCGCAACCATCGATATCTACCCACGGTGGGTACAATGAGAACAATGGCATTTCCACGGAAATGTTGTTTTATCGGGTTTGGTTCGGGACATAGGGCATTTATTTTCAGCGGTATACGCCAGGATGATATTTTTTTTCATGGAGTGTCGATATTTCATGCACTATTCTGAAAAGAGTCTTTCACGAGTTCCGGAGCCAGTTCTCAGAGAGAGTTTGTGCTATGTGACAGTGGTATATGGCGAAAGTCATGATAAAGACAGAGAGGGGGAGAGAATGAGATAGATAGAGAGAGAGAGAGAGAGAGAGAGAGAGAGAGAGAGAAGGGGGGTAGAGATAGGGAAAGTGAGAGAAGGAGATGGGATGCGCTGGACGGGCGGGTATTTTTCTGTATCTGGAAGGAAGCCAACATTAAATGAACATTGCATTTTTGAAGTCAATTTTAAACAATCAAAATTCACGTTCATACCGTATCGAACCAAATTTCATGCATAAGCAAAATCATAACACCTAAAAGTTTAGGCATGAATTGTCTTTGTGTCTATCGTGACTCATCCGACCCAGTTCAATTATGTTTTTAAATCAAAATTCCACATTGCTCTCTTGCATATCGCGGTGTACTCGAAGGAGCTCAGCAGCGCGAGGGGCCGACTCACTCGTGTGTATTCTAGTCGCGTTGATCTAGGGTGTGAAGCACAGTGCGTGCATCCCTTTACGCCTGATTCCCGCGCCGCTTCCATAGGCCCGTGAGCCCACGTCACTACCACTCGGCGTGATTGCGACCCGACTTCAACATAAGTGGATACGTTCTTCACTGACAGACCAAAGACTGTTGTTTCACAATGTTACTGGTCGCGTTGATCTGGTGTGTGAGGAGCGATGCGTGCATCCCTTTGCACCTGATTCCCGCGCCAACTCAATGGACCTTTAAGCCCACTTCACATCCCCACGGCGTGTTCACGATCCGATTTTAACATACAGTGGAACCCAACGGAAAAGTTGTCTAAGCTAAATAAAAGCAATACCATACGCGTTCATGCAATTCAAAAGCTAGACATTGCCTAGTCTAGATTAAAGCAAGACCATGCGCGTTCGTGCAATGCACAAGCTAGATATTTTGAAAGTTTTAGTTGAGCTCCACTGAAGGTGCATAAGTTCTTGACAGACCTGTGGCTGGTGTTCCAGAGTGTTATTGATTACACCTCATTTTTTTCTATGTAAGCATTTAATGGGTGGTAAAGCAACCCCCTATTCAGAAAATGTGAAAAGTTCACGAATTGCTTTTTTGTTGTGAAAATCACATGCAAAATGATTGGACCGTACAGTGGAGATATTTTTTTCCATCGGTACCTTAGGTCATGCAGATAGAAGCATAGAAGAAGCCAAATCACGGTCGCGTCATGATGTAATCGGTATCGTGTGATGTGGGTCTACGTCAGACATCAGAAGGCGATGCTCGGACTACTCCGTGTTTATCCAGTATACACTACTGCATTATGCATGGGAACACAGCGCCTACATCTCGGAACCTCGAGAAGTCCACTGTATATGTTTAGCTGTCGGACGCCATTATCGCAATAAACCGTCTAAAGTGGTGTTTTTAACGGCGGAAAAGGGGATAAATGTTTGCTGACTAAGAGTTACGTTTATTCTGGGACATCCTCGTTGATAGCTCGCTGAAGTGCAATGAAAATAAAGGGAATGGGCTATTACTTTCCGAAATTAGATCAATATACCTCGTGCGTGTAACTTCACTTAACTTAAAAGACGTTACCGCCATCTACAACTATCCTTGCGACATTTTGCTAATATCTGTTGACGAGCAGCTTATAAGTCATGAACATCAACTCATTCAAGACCATAAAAACTATTAAGACCATTATTGCAGAATAATACAACATAAGTGCTTTCCCGTCAATTCAAAACTAGAATTTAAAGTATGTTATGTGGATAATCATGTATGTTTTTCTGATGTATTTATGATAAGAAACGTGCAACATTGGGGCATAATAATAGGACATGAGATAGAGAGAAAGAGAGAGAGAGAGAGAGAGGGGGGGGGGGGGGAGCGTAGGGGGAAGAAATGGGGGGGGGGGGGTGGTAAGAATAACGACACAGAATAGACGACAAAATACGACTGAAATGGAAGGTAGTTTGACATGGGGTGCACAATGTCACGCTTAGATTGCAAGAAAGCCGAAACCGGAAAAGTACAATGAGCGCAAGCATGAAGATGTTAGCGACATAAATTGTAACTGCGCAGATAAAAATAGTTATATCTCAATATACTTGCTTTGTACTGAAGCACGTTGGTTAGAATCATTACATTTTACACACGTCAGCGTCATTTATACACTGGTTGCTACTTGTTTATTATTTAATAGCCACCACAACATTTATTATATTATTGTATCTGGTTAGTTGGCATATAATGTATCTGGTGGTAGCATCTGGTAGCAGCTTCCACTTATTAATTATGCGTTGGCCACCAAAATATCAAGATAAAAACACAACGCCACAACGAACTTCAGTAGCTTAATAACGCATACGTTCGTATTCGTTAGTTTGCATTTTCCTGATGCTCAGTTCTCATTTGTTAAGCACCGTTTATACAGTAGAGGCTGCTAAGTCGGGCAAGCATCGATTAATCTGTAGGGTTGTTACTGGCAACTATCATAAGCGAGTCTTCCAATGTCTCCCACGTAAAATGCAAATATGTAGACATGCCTATATATACGATTACTCCACGCAATCGCCTGTTCCACAACGTTTTACGCTCATAGAACCGTGCTGCGTATCCCATTGTATATGGTTCCCCCTCGCGTCTCTTTAACCCGAGAGCCACTTTTCAAGAAGGAGATTGGGTCTGTCCGCTCAACGGGAGAAGCTGATACTTATTTGCGGAGAGATGACCACAGACCGCCGGAAACGGCCGAGCTGTAGCCGCGAAATCAAAGACACGATCCCGCTCACTTGACAGTGTTGTCATGCGTCCCGCTTCTGCATCCAAAGATGTCTTCAAGGTGCTATGTGGCCCATTTATTGACTTCCCCTGATCGTATTCCCTCCCTTTAACGATCACTTGATTTATATGTGAAGTGTAGCATCACTAGCAGGGGGAAAGTGTAAATGTATGTATTTTTCAAATTCTCCCAAGTTAAGGTGATCTAATCTTAAGGTGAGCTAATCTTTTAATTCGTTTCTTCACCTGCTACCTTCATCTTAATTTTCCTTATCTTTTTCTTTTTTATTTTCGTCTCCCCCCACCTCCTTTCTATCCTCCTTCCCCTCTTATTTCACCTCCGCGTCCGTGTTCCCCTTGCCCCCCCCCCTTTTTACTTCATCCGCTTTAGTGTCCTTTGTGTACAAAATGCCAATCACATCGGACTTGCCTTGATTCAACTTTTCATTCACCAGTAGTACATTTTTGAGCTAGAAACATACATATTTTTTTTATTTGTTTATAGATAAGATGGCATTTTTCTTCTCGCCTCGAAATGATCCTGGATAACATAGCATGCGTCACTGTTTATGGCTAACAAGTAAGTTGTCATCTCTTTGCGTGACGCATGCGCATTCAGTCACAAGTCATACAGCCATATCCCATCATGCCCATAGGACATCGTTTTGTCTGGCACACAAAGGGTTAAGAAAATGGAAGTGCTTCCGGTGGCTTGTGGCATGTGATAGTCCGACAGACATTGTCAGAAAGGAGTGATTGACAGGGGAAGCTCTCTCATCGTCTCTGTCCTCTCACCGTGGTCAGAGGTCCTGGGCTACAGGGCAAGGAGAGGGGGTGTGACTTCCGTCTCAGCAGGGGGCAATGTTTGCAGGGAGGATAGGCAAAATCAATTTGGAGGACTGGCTATATTATTTGACTCGAGTGCGGCATGAAACGGAGAATTATCGTGTTGCACACGGCACTTTGATTATCATATGACGCCCTAGTTTTAGGACGCCCCTAAGCAAAGGAAATACGGCGAAAATGAAGAAATAGACAAATACATCAATACACCAGAGGAGACAGGAAAAAAGAGGAAGGAGGAATGGTGGAACAATGAAATGATGAGGATGACGCAATGAGAGTAGAATAAAAGACGAAAATCACGACTTTTATTCAATATTAATATGAATCGATAAACACATAAACCGCATCCACGATCTCAGGTTAAAGGCCATAAAACAAGGCAATGAAGAAAACACAAAAAATAAAAAGAAAGAAAGCAAAGACGTCGGACGCACCTGAGCGGGAGTTCACATTTCAGGAGATTTAACTGTAAACGACAAGAAAATAAGAGAAGTCCGTCTTGAAGAAACGAAAAAGATCGTCCTGAAGGAATACATTTGATACACGGAGCAGTGAGTAGGAATCGCCTGTCTCCTGGCCTGCGACCATGATGACCCAAAACTGCTCGAGCCTTTGACACCAAGACGGTGACAGGAGGCTGAAGATGGGGGCGAAGTGGGACAAGTGTCAGTGTCACAGCCCGAGAGGAGATAGTATGATGAGCAAGATA
Organism: Arbacia lixula; assembly: GCA_963669155.1. Classification (NCBI taxonomy): domain Eukaryota; kingdom Metazoa; phylum Echinodermata; class Echinoidea; order Arbacioida; family Arbaciidae; genus Arbacia; species Arbacia lixula. Next base: position 23,289,125 of record OZ022583.1, on the reverse strand, counting down.
ACCAAACAGGGACACAGGGCTTGCTGGGGATACTAGACCCTATTAGACGGCTGTCACAAGAATAAGATTTCTCCATTTCTTATCTCTTATACTTAAACCGTCTGAAATACGAACTCCGCTTAAGGCGTGTCCGAAGTTTTCGCGATTGTCTTCCTGTTGATCTATTTTCTTCGTCGTCGAATACTTGAAGAAAAATGACACAAAAAGACACGTAAATTAGTTTGTAAAATTGCGACTTAATTTTACTCCTGAATGTGACATAAAATGCGTCATTGCGAAGCTTGCGGGACAGGATACGTAGATTAGTTTATAATATATTAAACTGATATGATTCTGCAGTTTCTTCTCGTAAATGTTTTCTCAAAGTGGGATGTTGTGGGTCTTGTGGTATAACAAGACCGAAATTAAAGGTGTGGGTTCGAAACTTTTAGTCAACCATGGTGCCAAAATATGTTTTTGCACCCCTCCCTCTTCACCCATAAGTATAATAGAATGGACCCGGCAGGTGTGAAACCCATTGGGACGCTGTTCTGAGAGCCTTGAATCGTGGTCCCCGTGGAGTGGAAACGAGCACGTGCCGTGTGCAAACTTGATGAGCGTCCAGGTACCAGATACAACGTTTGCAAAGCACTTTGATCTTCTATTAGCGGCATATTCGAATCAGTGACTAATCAAGGTAAACCATCGTATGAACATACACCACGAGTATAGCCCCCCCCCCCCCCCTACACATTATTGGCTGATCGAAGACTCCCATACACAAATGAAACCAAATAAAATCAATGAAGAAAATGTACAGTACATGGATTGAAATAGAATAATGTACTTCAGCAACCCCAACTAACGGTTTTCCGTATAATTCCAGCAACAGGTGGTATTATCAAAATATGATACAATTATTACAATTGTGATGATTTAGTAAATACATTTTTTTACTACAGAAAGCGAACACTTTCACTCTCACTACCATTCTCATGGAAATGCACAGTAAGCCGATGGGGCTTTCAAAGTCTGGAAATGCAAGGGTAAACGACACACATTCATCGCAGTTCATCTGCCTACAGCCATATCAACATGCAATGCATGTACGATTGGTCCGTTGAGATACTTTGCAAGATTTGATATCAGAGTTCAAATATCATGTACTTTTATCGCGGTATCGCTTGAAATATGACATTCAGGAAATAAACTATACTAAATAGCCTGAGAACATGATCGTGTATATGATTCAGTATTTTAAAAGACATGAGCCGAACTCCTTGGAACGTGGGGATTCGTATCAGCACCCCGTATCTGTGGAATCAAAAGTACAGAGGAGAAATCATACCATGTGCGCTTGACACATAGTGATGTGACGAGAGAGAAAGGAGGCGGTGGAAAGGAGATATTCTAGCATGAGGATGCCGCGGACGAGGGATCGGGTTTGGGAGCCCTTTCACCCCGAAGCTGTCGGCTATGTGACACCTTGTCTCCCGTAGATATGAACTTACTCTGCTGGGCCGATAAAGTCAACACTTCAAGTCGGTTTGGCTATATAGGGATCTGGCTGTCGCATCCCTCCCTCCCTGTGGATCGTTCTCTTGTTTCCGTTACCCCCTCACTCTTAATGATCTCTTCCACACTTTATCGTCATCATCTCTGCCTTCTCACTCTATCTTTCCTAATTTCATTCTCTCTTTCTTCTATCTTACTGCTCTCTGCCTTTCTTACACCCGTTCTCCCTTTCTTCTCCCCTCTCTCTTTCTTTCTCTCTCTGTCTCTATGCCTCTCTATCTCTCTCTATCTCTTTTTTTCCTCTTTCTCTCTGCCTCTCTCTGCCTCTCTCGGTCTCTGTCTGTCTGTCTGTCTGTCTCTCTCTCTCATTCTCTCCTTTGTGTCATTATATATCTCTCCTCTTTATTCCCCCTGCTTTTGACCCCCCCCCCCCCCGTTAATCAATCATGCTCTACAATATATCTATTCTTACGCTGAAGCTCATTATCCGATATCGAAGGCTTGCAGTTGGAACGGTATAGTGGAAGAATTACCCTCCCTGTTTCGCGCAACCATCTGTATAAAAAATGTATAAAATAGCAGTCGGTTTATTGAATAAAGTACTGAATATTTTAAGTACTTTGGGAACTATCTAATTGACTCCGTATCATTATTTTAGATTTCAAAAAGTGGGTCAATGTATTCTTTACAGTTAGCATTGAATCACAACCACTGGATCGATATCCCCCGCCCCACCCCCCCCCCCTCCCCACCGCTGAGCCCCATCGCACCTCACCGCACCCCACCCTACCCCCTTCCTGATTTCCAACCATGTCATAATGCATGTTAGCAAACCCTGCGAGCTTATAACATACCTTCTCTGGTGTCTGGTAAGACTCGCGATAAGTAGACCACCCCGCTCAGATTACAATTTTCTAAGTGACGGAAAACATTAAACCTATTGAAATATGCCCAGTGCCTCACCAACGGCAAGAAGGTACAGAGTCATAGTATATTTAGTGCAAGGATAGAGACCTAGATAGAATCCATTACCGTCACCGGAACAATACAATTAATATATGATGTCTTTGTGATCGGGTCGTCCTTGAAGCTCTGTCGGTGCGGAAGGCGAAGAGACAAGATACGATGTAAGCCAGCTAAACATAAATTTGAAGGATTCCTTCATAGAAAAATATCTCAGAAGATCAATTTCTCTCGGGAATTGAGAACCACGTAAAGAGGAGAATTTGAAAAGATGTATATTATGTGTATCAAAAATCCATTCACAAGCAAAACTGGACAGCTGGTAAAAATGAATCGGCATTAAATAGGGGCAAATTAACGCGTCTATTTGGTTTCTGCCTTCGGGTATGTTTTATAGCTACGCTTTTCTCTCGCTTAAACTGTTAAAGTCACAAGGAATATTACTAAATGTTAAATGTAAAATTATGTACGCATAAGTTTAAAGGACGAATGAAGACTGAGCGTTTTGCAGTCTGTGGTTCTACGTTCACGAATCGAGTGCCTGGGTGAATGAAAAATCACCAAATATCTTAGCGCCATAACAACCTGCTGCCTCGGTATTCTATACATGTCGCGGTCTAGTGGTTGTAGATTGTAGCTGAAGATCTCGAGATCATCGGTTCCTTCGTATGTCCTTCTGCAATATTACTCTATTCCCATTGCCATGATTGCTGCTCCCCATCCTCGAGTATCGATCGGTGCCTAATAGTATTATGTGAATTGATCTTAACCAATTGTCAATACTGCTGACGAAATGAAGGTGGTGCACATATTTGTGTGAATAATACACTTCTGTATTTTGTGACAGTGGCTTTCATTGCACCATCCCTCTGTGGACAGCTATGGGCCGGACTTACATTGCAGTGAAACCAATGTATGACACGTGAAAGGCCCACAGCGAAACAATTCATTCCTACATATTATGGCAACTAGTCGCAGCATATGTCTTTCGTTCAAATGTTGCTTGAGGTCATGAATAGAGGAAGTGAGGTATATATATCGGAAGAAACCAGTAAGAATTACAAACGACCAGCAAAACACAGATAAAGGAGGAAAGGAACAACAATTGAGTTTGTACACAGATTGAATAGATCTGTCCCCTCCAACCCGAATTGGAAACTGAATACTCGATTTCTGTTATCAAGTTTATAGGTCGACTGAGGAGCGCCAATGCGAGTAAGAAGGGTGGAGACGCCATAATGAAGCTCGCTGTAGGCAATTCACCTGCTTCTTCTGTCGCGTGAAAGTTGAGACCCCTCACGATTCTTCTGCAGTCGGAATCCAGTCAGCTCACTTGGTAGGCATTGTTTTGATTTGATTTCTTCATTGATTTAGTCAGAATGATGTCGACCAGGGAATATACCGAGGATTTTTGCGAATATGAACCGCATATTGCGATTGATCCGGGGCTAAGTGGGACAGTCTGTTCCTCGTTCGGACCATTTAAGTCAATATCGGCCCCGGGTTTCTGGATGATTTCCACAATCTTAGACATTCGTTCTAGCGAATTTGTGACCTGCTTTCTCTGTCTCTACATTACTAGACGACGGCTCCTTCGTCAATGAGTTTGGTATCATACGTACATTCATAGCGTATCATCTTATCGTTGTTGTTTGTTTATACTAAATCTCGTCTCGTTCCTCCCTCTCCATTCTTTTTGATGAATTATATTGTTTATACAACCTCGATTTGCTCTTGCTTTGCAACATTGAAGATTCAAGCTTCAGTATCATTCGCTACAAATTCATAAAAAGAAATGCATGAATTTACAAATACAAAAGAAGAAAACAAAAATGAATACAAGTTTGATATGTGACGTCCTTTTCTTTTAGTGATCGTGTAATAGAAATGTAAAAAAAAAAGTATAATAGTATTATAAGTAATATATGTATATTTATCTTGTCAAAAACCAAAAAAAAAAAAAAAAACAACGATGATATGACCATCAGTGTAAAGGACATAAAACGAGTCTCCAAATTTAGTTTAATTTTGATGATTATTACGAATTCCACAACTGATCTTTTAAAGCACAACCATGGGCAAGGCAACGTGATTTGCTCTCTGGTGGCGGCTTCGTGCGTGAGTGAGGGGCAAGTTGTGTTCTTTAAAGCTTGGTATGTTTCAAGAAGCGAGCGTGTCAACGTCTCCGTCCATTATAACGCACACGTACGTGCCCAACACCACGTCACAGTGTACAAAACCAGTAACCATGTTGTTGACTTTCCACAGAAAAACAGGAACATGTCTAGAGCGCTACACTTTCTGTCAGCTCTCCCCATGCCCGCGCCAGCCCGCCCGCCCGTCCGCCAGCCAGTCTAATGTCCCATGAATGAACCCCGTGATTGGCGCAAACTCGACAACCAAAAATTGTGACGTCTTTGGGGCGGGTTGAAGCTCACGCGAGTGTCGAAACGTGGCCGGTTTTGGACGGGATTTAATGGTTAAATGCAGTGTCTAGATTGAATGGGCAATCAGGCAAGGCCGTATCACAGCTCGCTTCTCATCCACATAATAAGGCGCCTTACACGCCGGAACCAGCTCTCAATCTTTCATATATGTTTGCGCCACAAGTGAAATGCTCAGAGAAAAGGAGAGAGAAAGGGGAGAAGAGGAGGAGGTGTGGAATGAGAGAGAGCATGAGAGAGATGCATCCAGAGAAAGACAGGCATGACAGACAGGCGGATAGCCAGACGGACAGAGAAAAGAGACACATACGACGAGGAGTTGTTTCGTGTGAGCAAAATGACCTATTTGATCAAAACATCATTTAGACTATTAACTAAAAAAGGGTTGCTGTTTCTCCTTCGATATTAATGCGCTCCTAAGAGCATGGAGAGTGTATAATGCAAGAAAATAGTCTTCACATTGAGAGGGGGAAAGAGAGACAGAGAGACAGAGAGAGGGGGAGAGAGAAAGAGAGATTCTAACAGATAGACAGAAAGACAGAATGTAATATATTTCATCCATCTCGTCGTTACATGTATGCTGGGCATGTCCGTAGTCCCTAGTGTGTAAATCCGTGTTCGGTCATGTCACACAACGAATGAATGAATGAATCTATTGCATTGCATTGCATTCTGGATTCATCGGAGTGACTCTAAGTCTAAGCCTCTCTTCTCTCTCAACTCTCCCTCCCCTCCCCCCCCCCCCTCTCTCTCTCTCTCTCTCTCTCTCTCTCTCTCTCTCTCTCTCTCTCTATCTCGTTCTCTGTCTCTTTCTGCACGGGGAATACGGGATTCACTCATTTACATTCGGCAGGTACCCTTCAGTGATGAGGGGAGGTCATCGACTTGAACGCTCAAACCATTGCGCATGCCTTGAGGAGGCAAAGTAAAACCATACTTATAAGGCTTCATTCATGTAATGTAATATTAGCCACTTTATACTAACTACGAACACCCTATACCTAGGAAATACACGTTCATTGCACCCGTTCCGTCAACAGGGGAATGTGTTGTAACAGCTGGTTACATGCCATGAATAACTCGGCAATGTTCAAAAAGCTCGTACTACTACTTAACATGCACCTGGTATTCTCATGTGATTCGATGCATTTAGTTACAGAAGAGCTCCTAAATCATCATATAAGATTAAAAAGAGAGAAAAGGGAGAGATTAGAAAAGGAAGAAAGACGGAATGCAGTAGGAGAGGGGAATCAGAAATGAAGGGAGAGCGAAAAGGGGGAGAAAAGAAAGAGGAAATGCGAGATGACTTCCGCGTTAAATGGGTCAACGAAAAAAAAGGCGAGAAATCGCGCAGACGACCGCAATACAATAAGCGATTTTCACTTACAACCGTCGTTGTGGTCACATCTAGGCTATCTCGTCCTGATCTTGAGTCATCGTTGTCCTGGAAATGATGTCTCGTGCTGATGGCACTAGAAACAACTTCGTTCCTTGTTTGGAGTCAAAACAGGAGACGTTTTTAGCGGGACTTCAGCTTCCCATCTCTTATCTTCGGCAGCTAAAGATGTTTGTCTTGTTATAGGCTTTCGTGGTGAAATGTCGGGCTTTTTAAGGGAAGTAATACATTTTTCTCGGAACATAGCTTAGTGTGTACATATTTATCTATTTCCTGCCAAATACCGAGGTTTGACAAGTGCTATTATCGTGTTAATGATGTGCGACACTTTTATCGAGCTGCACCAATTACAAAGGAAAAGCATACCCATACACATACACACACCCCCACACACACACGCACACACGCGCGCACATACACATACCCACCCATACACCCACACACCCACACTCAGATGTGCTTGCGCGCACACTCACACACAGACTCAAACATGACATTTACAACAACTAGTTCAACAAATTACCTGAGGAGGCCGTTTAATGCTTTATGCGTATGAAATGTGATACCTACTTAATTCGTTGTATGCCAAAGGTGTTTTTCTGTTAACGTAGTACACACAGAATTCCTATAGACCCCCGTGTTGCTGTGTGTCACGAAAAGCTCTGATGTACGTCTTGTGCTAATTTGTCTGCAAAAAGGTGAACTGCTTTTGGAGATTCTGTGAAAAGCAATGGCTGCATAGGAAGCGGAGACTTCATAAAATATTTCAATAAATTTCGATTTTTATGTAACTGTGTTTTTTCTGCTGTCTATTTTTACATTTCTTTTTGCCATTAATTCATTGTGATCCTCTTTTTTCTATCGTTGTATTACTATTATTGATTCTGAAACTGTCATTTTGCCTTGCTTCAATAATACAGATAAAGAAGAGAGCATCATGATGCAGCCTCAGTCTTTGACACCCTACTCCTCCAAGATGGGACATGTCTTTGATTCTCCGAGGCGTTCTTTTCATCTTCTCACAGCGGCTTCCACCGTCGCCGCAATCAAACACGACTCAGATGAACGGTGACGACGATCGATGGCGATTGGCGACTGGGCGGGGCTTACAAGACGCAGGCATCGGTTGTTAGGGCTGACAGTCGATCAGACATTCTATACCATTCTCCATCACTACGGTGGTGATTGGTGAGTGGGCGAAGTTTGAAAGACGCCGGCATCGTTTGTTTGAGGCAAAAGATTTGATCAGTCCGTTTACTATGCTATTATCATCACTACGATGGTGATAGGCGACTGGACATGGTTTGAAAGAAGTTGGCAACGGTTGCTATGGCTCGCGGCATACATTTCACACATACCATTGATATCAATTTATCATTACCAAGGATGTTTAAGTACATGGATCTCCAGCTGCCGTTTTAAATTAATGCAGATTAATTGTACTCTCCTTCTAGTCACAAAAGAACGCTTTACAAAGATTTTCTCTTTGATCTCTCTTGTTCGAATCCGCCGATTCTCTGGATGATTTTTGCCTGGATTTGACGTATACCCAAAATTGGATGCGCAGATGCGCAGGAGAATTTGGGGAAATATCCTCACGCCATATGCTTGCGCAGTTGTGACATGTAATACCTACGATGCATCTATGAAGATTCAATCGAGGAAGATTGTTACAATATGACAAAAAGACTCTAAACGTGATATCAAGTTGCAGTATAAAAGTCTCAATTTCACAATGTTGCGCATCATATTCCATTATAAAATTGCATGAAATGTTATTTTCAGATATTTTCCTTTCAGACAAGTAACATGAAAAACGTCCACAGCCGCGCCCAAGCTAGTATTTCCTTTTCACTAAGTATCAAATTTTGTATTCGTTTGTCATTATTTACTACATAACAAGCACTTACTGACAAAATGAAAAGTCCAGTAGTGAAAGCTGAAATGTATGCATGTATAGGAATGCATATGACCTATTATCAAATCCAGGTGAGCGTGACGCAATCGCGTATGCATTATATTGTTGAGAGCAGCTGCTAGTCATGAATATTAAGTGGCGGCATCAAGCCTTGTTCAAGGGGATGGATATCCATGCGCTTAAACATCCTTGTCATTACTAAGCATTCAATTAACCATACTGAAGGAGGGAGGGGAGAAGGCCTCACATTAGCCTTCGAATGTTCAATTAAGTGATGAACAATGTCCTTGGCTGCTGTACTTGACCATGATTATTAATAAAACATGATGGAAGCATCATCTAAAAATGGTAAGGTAGAAGCTGATGCATTCTGGGACTATAGTCTGATTACAGCTTTCAATTGTTTTAGTACGCATGCAACTTATAGAGGGTTGACTGGTTTGAATGACATTCTAATAAATCCACAAATCCACGCTCGACACCAAGTTATACGAAAAAAAAAATACCAGAATTCAAAAACACAAACATATTTGAATGAAATGTAAGTGAAGGACAGGATTTGCACTCCCAATCCCTCCCCTCACAGTAGTGTTACCACATACAAGAAACCATCATTTTGAAGGAAAAAAATACATAAATATAAAAAACCAGAGCTTGAAAAAAAAATCGTTCGGCAATATGAGTACACTTGAAAAAGTATATCACTGTAGTTGTTAATGGTTTACACAGCAGTTACAACAATCGTTGAAAGAGGAGGCTATCATGGAATGGAAAAGCAAGAAAGAATCATGTTCTCGTTTGGGGATTCGTTTGGGGGTTTGGGGAAAAGAATGTTGTGCCACACAAGCCGTCAATTCATGTGAGTCGTGTTTGCACGTAGTAATGTGTAGTAATGTTGCAAATACGTCACACAGTGTTGAATCATTCCAGACATGAGTATGCAATGGACATGGTTCTTATAAATTTATCAGTACGTGTGTTACGTGAGCTGGTTCAGAAACGAGGGAGGAACTGGATTAATGCTCTATCAACATTCTAGATATGTTTCAGACGAAGAAATGTAGACAGGCGTCATCATTTTTTAAACAACATTATATGCATGCATCGGGACGTGTGCACGTGTGAAGTTTAAGAAAGAGAGATGTGCTTTATCAATATTCTAGATATGATTCTGACAGAGAAATGTAGACAGACATTGTTTTTGACAACATTAAACGCAATATTTTATGTTCATCAGAATGTGTGTACGTGCGAAGTTGAAGAACGAGGGAAAGAATGCGGCAGATGGGTTATCAACGTTCAAGATACGTTTCTGACGAAGTAATATATACAGGCGTCGCAATTCTTTTTACAACATTGCATGCAGTACTTTACACATTAATCAGTTCGTGTGTTCGTGCGAGGTTTAAGAGAGTCAGAGTAAATGGCGGAAATTCTTTATCAACATTCTTTAAATGTGTCTGTCACGTAGACAGGCATCATTATTTTGTTTTGCTTTTACAAAATTACACATATTTTTTAATGAATGCACCAGTGTGTGTGTGTACGTGTGAAGTTTAAGAACTATGGAAGAAAAGAAACAAGTGCTCAATCAACATTTCTAACCAGCTTGCTTGACAATGTCTTGAAATAAACGAACTTTATGGGACATAACAACATGAAACATTATTTTTGTATTCATTATAATGGATTTAGTCCTCAGAATTGCTATGGTATATAATTTCAGCAAGACAGTGAACCCCCACATTGGGCGATTTCAATTATTTTCTGAAATGATAATTTTGGCGAATAATTGAGATCGCCCAATGTTGTGGTTTTGTGAAGAAAATCAATTATTTGGGGACAGCATCAGATGTTTTATTTTGCGCCCCATAAAGTTAGTCTACGTTAAGTACCCGGTCTAAGTTGAATCGTCGTTGTGAATCCATATATATACATACTCTTATATTTTAAGTACGTGATGAATTATATTGTTGCTCGATGTTTGTGTATGTATTTACCTTCATATCCCCCTCTCTCTCCCTCCCCCTCTCTTTCTTTATCTCTCTCTCTCTCTCTCTCTCTCTCTCTCTCTCTCTCTCTGTCTCTCTCTCTCTCTCTCTCTCTCTCTGTCTGTCTGTCTGTCTGTCTGTCTCTCTCTATCTCTCTCTCTCTCTCTGTCTGTCTGTCTGTCTCTCTCTCTATCTCTATCAATCTATCTATCTATCTATCTATCTATCTATCTATCTATCTATCTATCTATCTATTTATCTCTCTATCTATCTTTCTATCTCTCTCTCTCCTCTTACCCCATCCCTCTGTCTTGCTTTCACATAATTATTAGTATCTTAACAGTGCATCGCGAGTGGTGCTGTGTAAGATTTCGTTATTAGTGTTGTAATGTCATTTTAACATTGTCTCCACTGAGATGACTTGGGAAAACCAATCCACTTGCCGCACATGATGTTGGTTTGAGGCGCACAGACGCCATGGAGTTGTTACATAATTCAAATAACTGTTTCCGTCTTTACAACTGTGTATCACAGCGGTAAAAAAAAAGCATACCGTCTAGGGATGCGCGTTCAAGGATTAAGATGGCGCTGTTTCAAAATGAAAACAATGTTATTCAGGACCGAGGCTGTGTCGATTCACAGTCGCACAATGTGATAGAAAATAACAGTTAGAAATAGACGACAATTTAACCGTTCGATCATCGTTGCACATTCAATTCACGCCTTGGGCCGAAATATTAGAACTCCTCATCTCCATTTATTCATCAGCTTGTATTTGGTTTCCACATCCACGCAGCCTCTTGAGTTTTTATATTTGAATAAATAGATTATTTGCATACATGGAGAAGACAAAAAAAAATAAAAAGTAGAGGTGAGGAGGCACATGGTTGAAACTCGACATTCCTGACTCTTTTTAAATAAATCACCTACTCTAAGAAAATGTTAGATAGTCTCGGAATTTACATTATAATAATTTTGACAAGACCTGCTGAAATTTCAATCAGTTCTCTGGAACCAGGGTGATGCCCTTCATTAGACAGTCTTCATCATACTTTCATATCAGAATAAGTTTACATCTTGATGTGTAATGTTGTAGATCCGATCCACAGTTTGCCACATAACCTACATTTCAAAAGTAGTGTTGCCTCCAAACTGATGCACTACCATCGTTATGTTAACGTTTTAAGATTATAAACTATTAACAGTTCAGACTATTATTATCATATGCCTTGACTCGTTTGTGTTTCTTTCCTTGTCAAGAGCATCTCAAGTATTAAGCATATAATGATAATATACTAGATGCCTCGACTACGATGATGAATAATGAAGAATTTGTGGCCTCGGCACCCTCCTGATAGCTTATAAAAATCTTCCTACAAACTCATATAATAATCTCCTACCTCCTGTCTGGTATTAATAGAAAGTCAGAGCACAGCGCACTTCCGAACGTATTGAATGACTGATAACACCTTCAGTCCAAAGGATCGAATCCCCCGAAGACTTCAGATCATCTTCTCCCGGTTGTCTATTGTCTGAAACAGACACGCGACAACAAAGCAGCACGATTTGCATAACGTCGTAGACGTCATTAATACGTCATTACGACCCAGATGCTGGACGGTGCGTGCAGTCACGTGGCGTAACGAGATTTTGATTGAGATTGTATGTCTTCGAGTTCCATCTTTCCTGAAGATGTGTCTCATGAACCAAGCAGAATGCGCCCCAGTGAGATTTGCTTAGTTATGAAGTCCATCTTTAATTTCAAAAGGATAGTCCACCCTGAAATTAAGTTGGTTTCAATAAAAGTAGATACATGAAAGAAAGTTACTGTTTAAAATGTCAATTTTGTGACGTCAAGTGCGAGGTACTCTCCCATATGTTGAGTGGTGCATAATTCCATGAATTTTTCTTTTTCTGTTTTTGATGAAGGAATATTTTTGTTTTCATCGAGGTGTGTGTGTAAAAACGTATTCCTAGTGATGTATCAAATACACAGATAAAATGATGCATATCATTTTAAAGTTGATATTCATTGATTTTAAATACGCTTGAATTTGATATCATTGTAAAGTTTATGACTTGATGATCATTATAACGCTAATCCCAAACTTTAAAACAAACCAGGAGCGCAGAAATATCCAAACAAAAACTACTCAAATTCCCTCTCAAAATCTGCCCAATTTACGTCCCGTAAAATATGCCTTAATGCATGACGTAACTGAACGTCCATGGTTTCATTTGACAATCGGTCACGTGCAGCTTTCGTGTACGTACCGAAAACCGACATTTCCGAAAAAGGAGTACACAGCATACGGGAGAGCATCTCGCACGTGACCTCACAAAATCAAAATGTCAAACAATCGTAACTTTTTTATCCTTTGACGGATTTTCATCATACCTTAACTTATATGTTTCGTTCATATTTCTGCTTTGATCAAAACCAACTTGATTTCAGGGTGGACTATCCCTTTAAAGCCACTCGGGATCAGGCGCCACAGACATGTGTATTAGGGCTATATAACTTTTGATGAATTCATACACATTTCTGCACATGTTAAATCGGTTTTTGTCGTTTACTAACGTGTTATCTTTGTAATGTTTATTAGAAGGAATCACTAAATCCTATACCTTTCGTATGAGGATTATGTGGGGTTTTTTTTCAAATATTAATTGTGCTTTTTGAAAACCAAAAATAAGTACAACGAGTGGAGTTTAAAACAATAAATTATGTTTAAGTCATGCCATTGTGTTAACGATGTTTATTTGGAATGCATTATGTATAGTTACAAAATATGGTATGTGATAATGAATTAGAATAATGAATAGTTAACAGGGTAGCCCAATCAGTGAGCACGCATTGACACCTATATTACAAGAATACCATGCATGTTAAACCTGCACAATTTATTAAGGACAGTTCAATATAATTGATGACAATCATTACGAAGAAATGTTATGTGTGCATATCTTGCAGTTGTTTCTCTTTCCTCTGAACATGATCACTTTATGTGTAAAAATAGTCCAATATATGGAAATATCTGTATAGTAGGCTACTGGTGCAAACATGCAACAGTGCCATATAACGTCGACAGCCACGATGAAATTAGAAATGAGAGGTCGCGGACTTTCGGCCTTTCCGGTGATGTTGGCGCGTCGCGCGGGCGGGAAAGACAAATTGTTGAGATGGCGTTCCCCTGCTGGTCACATGATATCTCTTGATTCGATCGTTGGCTGCTCATCAAATTTGCTGAGCTAACATCATTGTGGCAGGCGTGAGCAGAATCTGGGTTAGCAATGAACGGGCAAGATGCCCAACACTTTTGAAGCAATGAATGTGACGATCGATCATTTTGGGTAATTCGACGCCAAGTATGTACACGACCGAAATAAAATAGAGAGAAGCGGGAAATGTGGGGGAAGTAATGTTAGAGTTTATATACATGGCAGCAGTGATTTTTAGTCTGAGTACCCACAATACATCATGTACTAAAGTAATTCGTGTTTTTATCAATAAGGCGAATAATAGTTGGATGGTAGGTTGTGGTAACCTAATTTATTAGGCAATGAAATATTAGGTTTTTGTTCGAACTATCCGTCTGAAAAGGTCTACAAAAAACACAACTTCATGAGCATGAATACTAACCCTACTTATTAAACCCTTCAATGCCGGACTCCATTCTACATGATGGGAATATTGTGGTACTGCCCCGGGGGTACTGCAAAATGCTTCGATTGAATATAAATAAATGCATAGATAGGACATATACCGCGAAATAGATGACAATGCTTCACGACATTAAATACTAAGAACCGGTAAAAGGCTTTCCGGCAATTAGAGTGTGATTTCTGTTTGTGTTTATAGATTGCTATGATGAAGGTTTATAATGCTAAATATGTTACTCATTGCGGATAAATCGCTTGTGATAATCGTTTGTCTCGCAATGCATGGTCATCAAGGAATCTAAAAAGAAACGTCGTGATCTTGTTAGATTCCTTGTTGACCATACATTGCGAGACAAACGATTATCACTCGCGATGATGAAGTTTGTATGTAAACAAAACAAACCTGAAAAATGACAATACTGTATACATGTTGTACGGTCGTTCGATGCAAAGTGATAACCCAAACATAATTATCATAATAACGTTATAGAAACCATGTTTACATGCAATAATTAGTCTCATACATTTTCTGTTTACCTCTTTAAGCTTACCATCTGTTTAATTATGACAAATAGAGGGTTATTACTGTAATACAGCTAACAAACCACCATGGTGAAAACAATTGAAACAATTAAAGTTTTTTTCTTACTTGAACAGTTTTCCTAAACAAAGTCAAAATACAGTACAAATATTCCCAGGTCACAGGATACATAGTATGCATTATCTTTAATCCCTGGGGAGTTCCATGCGGTACCGGTAGTCCTTTTGAAATCATTCAGCACATAGACTTTCATTGTCCTATCAGGTCTCTATTTTACCCCTGGTGGTTGGTGTGTTTTTGTTTCTATCTGGCTGCTGTTTTCATTAATTTCCGTTCGAAGGGGCTAGAAAGATGCAAAGGACATTCCCTCATGTAGACACACACAAAAAAAAAAACGACTGACGTAAATGGATTATCTATATTTCTCGCTATCTGTGGAAGAATTTAAAAGAACGTTCCTTCCGGAGAAACTCGATCACGCGAGATCGTATCAAGTTTCACTCATTAAGACGATTCCAAGGAAAGAAGCCAGACCGGATCATAACGAGATGAAGCGGTCCTTGTCTGGGCAGAGCTAAAATAGGCTAGATATCGTGCTCAAGAGGATATCCGATTACCTCATTTTGCTCCTAATCACGAGTCTCTGATCAGGTCCATAGCAGACGACACAACGTCCTTCAGGCGATAGATATCGATATGATCACCGATAATGATCGCAGGGTGAGGGGAGACGCCATGGTATTCCTTATTGAGGTTTGCACTTTTATGAAAAGTGGGCCGCTCTTTCCCTCAGTGGAATATATTGTAGGTTTGGTCAGGGAAATGTAAAGCCCTGCAGTGTCACACATACCCACGTAGCCTACATTCGCTTAGAAACGGCAGTAATAGGAGACTCAAATCCGGACCATAACTTTGTGGCCGGAAGTTGGACGTCCTTTGTGTGGTACATGTATATCTTGTATTCGAGCACTGAAATTACTGATATGCGTGAAGAGTTTTAAGGTTTTAAGGAAACGGTTTATTTAACCTTTCCAGATAATATGCTATTTAACCTGATTCATGCGCGTCATTCATGATAGCATGTACATTTGGCACACACGCTGATCCATATTCATGTTTGTCTTGGATATAAGTGATCGTATGTCGTTCAAATAAAATGGCCCTAGCTATGGGATGAAATTTCTTCCAGCATGTCCGGGATAATGAGTCGTTATATAATTTAAACCCAACCCGAAGAACATTACTGAGTTCCTGGGGATAAGAGTTACAGATAAGCATACAAGCTTTCGGTAGAATCATGGGGTACTGTACATTCCTACAGCATGTTCATCGTAATCGGGGTGGCGAAGAAAGAAGAAATTAACAGAACTTAAAATTTAAAAAATCCACTTTTTAATCACTTTAAAGGAAGTACCCAGGCACCTACTCATTTTCACAGTGCAACCAAAATAGTATTCTGTAATCGTATTCAGTACAGCACGAAGATCCAGTTAATGAAATATGAAACTTAAAACTGATCCAGGAGCTATGTAAGGCCTCGGAAAGTATATAGCTAAATGACTTTGACGTAGAAGTAGGCCTAACCTTTGACCAGCATGAAAAATAGATTAGGCCCTTTTTATTGTAGTTATGGCCTCTTAATTTTCCCATTTTCCTTTTCGAATGCAAATTAAAGTTCCGTAAGTCTATCCATGCATATTTTTCCCCTACAAAATTATCAAAAATCGCAAAGCTAACAAGAAAGTGTTTTCGATAGCAGCATTAGGGGAGACCGGGGTGAACTGGGACGCAGGAGAAGTGGGACACCTCCTATATCTAGAAAAGTTTTCAACCAATCAGCTTACTGATCTTGTCCCCTGATATACATTAAGTATCAGAGTAAAAGCACAAGAACTCTGCTGCTTAGTGCAATTTTGAATTTTATTTTTTCACACTCTCTTTTTTTTATAGTCTTTTGCAGTCAGTGTGAAGTGCTATTTGAATTAATTCTGATAGCTTTAGCAGACACCTAGCATGTTATATGCCTTGTTAGTCCTAATAATTTGGATTTTTGCAAAAATGTGAAAATTTGTAAAGTTAGGCCTATATATAGCCGCAATTTTGATATTTTGTGTGTGTTGGGGTAAGCTGGGACACCACTGTTCCACATCTTACTGTCCCACTTCTCCCAACTGTGTCCCACCTCACTCCATATTCATGCTTCTCCCTAGCCGTCCCACTTTACCCCAGCTAATGTCCCACTTCTCCCAGTTCAGAAGCTTTTTACAAATCAATGATTACAACAACCCATCATAACGGTGGCCTAGCATGAGTTCCCAATTCTGAATAAAAGAAAATTTATAAAAGAAAATGTAATTTTTATCCCACTTCGCCCCTGTCTCCCCTAATCTCAATTAGCTTCTTAGATTTCCCCTCCCCCCCCCCCCCCCCCCCCCCCTCTCACTCTCAGTTTTGTCAGTGAACTGTAGTGTAGGCGAACCGGCCAAATGTTCAGGTTAGATAATGATCAGTTTTCAGTGATAGCGAGTTTTTCTTCCATTTTACTTCTGGTATTCCTATAAGTTAACCACATTGCCAAAGAGAGAGAAAATCGCGCGTAACTGCAATAGCCTCGTATGACCTTACGAAGCGTTGCTCTTCTCAAAGGACATCAACGGACAATACGACCGATACGCGCCGTGATTGATTTCATTGATTGATCGAGATCAATACAAATCAATCATGGTATCCGACGGGATCTATGCGTGGCTTACACGCTTGATTGGGCGCTTCTTACATGCATATAACCCATTGCCGCGCGAAGAACTGCGAGTGTGCGAGTAATACAAATTGGCTATTTCTTGACAATATTGCACGGATTGAAGCGCAGGTAATCGCAGTAAAATTTACATGGAAACGAGTGACGCGAAGTAATACGGAGTGATTTTTGTCAATTCAACGGCAGAGCAAGGGCTTACTCTGACAGATTGGAAGATCGGCAGGAAATTGGAAATCAACTTGCGATTCAGGTAATAACAGAGAATGTGATGAAAGGTTGGGATACTCAAAAGCATTGATCTAATTGTGTTAATTTATCACACTCAGCCTGCAAAAGATGTCGGAATATACAGACTCACACTCACGCTGGAGCGTCAACCGCACGGACTAACGCCACGGAAAACTCGGCCGACGTTTCGGGCGGATTTCTCCGGAGCTGCCACACTGCGGCGGTCATCTGAGGCTGAGCCATATTTACAGCGTGCGGGTAAACGGTTCAGGCTGAGGCAGCTCATTCAACAAGGTTTGAAAATGTACCGAATATATGTCAGATATACTACGAGGATCCGATATCTAGCAGACATTGAATAAAATTGAATTCTTTCTTAGAGTAGTGCATATTGTTCATTTATAAGAACAGTCCCTTTTTTTTTTCTTCCCTCCTTTTTGTCAAAGGATCGAGGGGCAGAAAATAAGTGTGAATCTCGACTGGTGAGTGTTCCATAAACTGGCCCCTTGGCTTCACCTTGAAACTGTTGACCCCTGCAAATTTATTCTCAATTTGCTTTTTCCAAGGTTGGACTTGATGAAAAAAAAATTCACAGATTTGCTGAAAAGTGAAAGCTTGACCAAAGCATCTATACAGCGAGACTCCTATGACCATGTACATGGACACCTATACTCCATAACCAAGATCAACCCTCGGCTCGACGCCATAGCAGCATGTCGTCCTCACAAGGCCCTACCAGAGCCCAGACATCTGCCTCGGACAGTTCGAGCAGCACCAGACCACCCAGCCATGTCCTCCGGAGGCAGTCGTCCTTCGGCAGTAGGAATGGCTTTCCAACTCTACAAAAGGTCAGTGCCTTTAAAGACAGGGCAGCCCTTTTGCATGTTAAAAAATAAGATTTTGTTAAGACTATGGAAAATGGGAAAAAAGCACTTCCTTTACAATATTTGAGATGGACACTGGCTTTGAGTGGAATTACATGTATATTGATCTTAAAACTGAGTAGGTTTTGGACAAGTTGTGTCAAACATCTATGGTTCCTGAAGTATAGAGACCAAGACCGCAGGCCGCACATCCACTGATTTAAGAGAAGTTGTCAGTGTTCATTAGGTTTAGTGATGAACTAGATTTGAGTGTCAAGCCCTGTCGTTTTCAGAATTTCATTCCTCAAAGACCTCCATGTACGTTGGAAATCATCAAGATAAAAAAAATCTGCATCTACACTACAGCTCAAAGGAATTGGCATAGGAAAAGGGAAAGAAAGGGAAGGAGCCGCAGTTTCAAATTTTGTCCAGTTCAGCATGAAACATGATGTTTTAGCCTGAAATGCATCATGTTTCATGCTGAACTGGACAAAATATACCGTGGATTAAAACTGCGGCTCCTTCCCTTTCTTCCCTTTCCCTTTCCCTATGCCAATTCCTTTGAGCTGTAGTGTATATCCTCCACTCTATATTCTACTCTAGAATGCACAGTATTCATGATTGTGTATATACATAATTGAATATGTACATCAACCTGTACAGAAAGAGCTTTTGCTCATAAACCACTTTCTCCTAGAGTTATTTTGAAAATGTATTTGCTTGCATATCTTCCCTTTTCAGTATTTTTCTTTCTAACTCCTTTGTTATATGGCCTTGCCCTTGGCCCTGTCTTATAAAAAGCTATGATTGATCACAACTTGACTTGCAATTCATGTCAACCGTAATTGTGTACTTTTGAGATAGGGGATTGGACTTTCGATCAATTCAGAGCAATCGCAACTCTTTATAAGACAGGGCCCTGGTTGTCTGATAGAAAGTTTGTGTCTTAATGATTGGAAATCGCAGGCGCAGTACCGACCGATGGCAACGGTTGGCCGACGGCGTTCAGTGACCAGGGCATCGACCAGGGCATCAACCACGGAGCCTCGTGGTGCAAGTCAGAGGGGCAGTCTGGATGACGACAGACTCAGCACGATAGATGAACGAGGCTCAGACACAGACTCAGAGTTGGGAGCTGTAAGCTACCATAGAGTAATTGGCTATGTAAAAAGAATTTATTGATTGAATGTTCCATGTATTAATTTTTTTTTTTCATCATCAAAACAATAAAGAGCAATCAGTAAGAAAGGGATAATTCAAATATTACTGTATCAATATTTCTTTGAATTAATGAACCAAAGAGAATACTTTAAAAAACTAAAGACCTTGTATGTGCCAAAAATTTTTTTTTTATAATTTTAACGTCATGGATTAAAGTAAGTTTCAAATCAAATGCAAAAACAATGCAACAGTTTCAAACCTTTGTGATTGCATCAATAATACTATTAAAAAACAGATGGTTAGCCACTGCACTTTATGTTGCCTTAACCATTTATCTCCATTTGTCATAAACATTCCTTCTCAGTTAGCAAGCGATGTCCCAAAGCCCCGCTATGTGTACCAGCCTCCGTCCAATGAGTTTGCGGCCAGCGAGATGAGTATCGTCACCAAGTATTTGGAGGACATCAGGATTGGGCAGCACATGTCGTCGTTAACCAAGGGCCTGCTGTCTGATGGGAACCTGCCATATAACCCTTACCCAGGTTTTGTGAAAAGACTGCATCATTTTGCAGAAAGGTGAGGGTGTTTCTGTTTTGATTTTGGACCTATGCTGTAACAGAAGCACTCATTTAAGTCTCTATAGATTACAATGTTAAAATTGTGAGCTTAAAAGATTTGCAATGCAACAGTGATAATATGTATTATATTATATGTATCTGAAAGTAAAAAAGCAAAAATATGTGAAATACTACATGAGCTTTTCAAGATGTAAAGACTCATTTGCCCCTATTCCACATCCATCTTGGAAACGTTATAAACTGGTTCGTTTCCTTTTTGTCTCGCCCACCGGAGGTGAAGGCGAGACTAAGGGATCCAAATGGCGTCCGTCCGTCGTCCGTCCGTCGTCCGTCCGTCGTCCGTCCGTCGTCCGTCGTCCGTCACAAATGTTAAAGTTTACCTGCAAGACTCTCTTATGATCCATAACTTCACATAGGTTGCTTGGATTACAACCTAACTTGGGTCATAGATGCACTGGGGGTACCTTCATGTTATGGTACCGTTGGAGGTCACAGGATAAGGTCAAAGGTCATTTGAGGTCATACGTTAAAGTTTACCTGCAAGACTCTCTTTTGCCAGATAACTTCACATGGGTTGCTTGGATTACAACCTAACTTGGGTCATAGATGCACTGGGGGTACCTTCATGTTATGGTACCATTGGAGGTCACAGGATGAGGTCAAAGGTCATTTGAGGTCATACGTTAAAGTTTACCTGCAAGACTCTCTTTTGACAAATAACCTCACATGGGTTGCTTGGATTACAACCTAACCTGGGTCATAGATGCACTGGGGGCACCTTCATGTTATGGTGCCGTTGGAGGTCACAGGATAAGGTCAAAGGTCATTTGAGGTCATACGTTAAAGTTTACCTGCAAGACTCTCTTTTGACAAATAACTTCACATTGGTTGCTTGGATTACAACCTAACTTGGGTCATAGATGCACTGGGGGTACCTTCATGTTATAGTGCTGTTGGAGGTCACAGGATAAGGTCAAAGGTCATTTGAGGTCATACGTTAAAGTTTACCTGCAAGACTCTCTTTTGACAAATAACTTCACATGGGTTGCTTGGATTACAACCTAACTTGGGTCATAGATGCACTGGGGGTACCTTCATGTTATGGTGCCGTTGGAGGTCACAGGATAAGGTCAAAGGTCATTTGAGGTCATACGTTAAAGTTTACCTGCAAGACTCTCTTTTGACAAATAACTTCACATAGGTTGCTTGGATTACAACCTAACTTGGGTCATAGATGCACTGGGGGTACCTTCATGTTATGGTGCTGTTGGAGGTCACAGGATAAGGTCAAAGGTCATTTGAGGTCATACGTTAAAGTTTACCTGCAAGACTCTCTTTTGACAAATAACTTCACATAGGTTGCTTGGATTACAACCTAACTTGGGTCATAGATGCACTGGGGGTACCTTCATGTTATGGTACCTTTGGAGGTCACAGGATAAGGTCAAAGGTCATTTGAGGTCATACGTTAAAGTTTACTTGCAAGACTCTCTTATCACACATAACTCATCACATGTTGCTACAATGGCAATCAAACTTGGATGATGGATACACTGGAGGCACCTGCATGTTATTGTGCTTTAAGAGGTCACATGATAAGGTCAAAGGTAATTTGAGGTCATACATTAAAGTTTACTTGCAATACTCTTGGTGAAGGCTTCCTAACTTGTGCACAGAATTTTAGAAACTTTATTCCATGTTCAGTTTTCAACTGCAGCACTAATTTTAACCTTTTTGCATTTCTATGCCCCCCAGAGACAATTCTTTTGCGTAGCAACGGAGATCGCGATATTTCTGGTTATTTTCGCAAGTGGGCGAGACACAATATTGCTAATGCCTTGTTTATGTTTTGAAAGGCTATTAAATTCCTGCAGTTTCATAATAACATGCTTCGATTTAACTCTTTATGCAGCATGCTTGCATTTTTGGACAGAATGATGCATACTTATCATAAAGAGCAAAATTCTGGTCGGCTAGCACTTAGATGGTTATATATATAATCTGACTCTCTCTTATACTCCTTGAAGATTCCACATGTTCAGGGAGGATGAGGACCGCATCCGCTCCATTCTCCAGAACCAGGTGCAAAGGACAAGCACCCCGGTCCTGTGGGGGGTCAAAGGTCACACCAATGTGTGGGGACTGAGGGACATTGTCCACATGGTGGACCCAAAGGTCATAGGTCAATATGACTGGCTGGTGTCTACAGTCCCACCCTCTCAGCTGGCTGTAGTGGAGGACAGTCATGTCAAGGTAATGTTTGCTGTGACCCTTCTTGGTGCGTAAGTGCATCACTGACAAACGGGATAAAGTGACAAAGTTGATTATTTAATTAATTTACCATCAGATTTGGGTAAGATGATGTTTGAAGGTTTGCATGGTGGTATGATCAATCACGAGAGAGGTTTACGGTACACCATGTGTAAAGTCCTGGGAGGACTGAGATGAGAAAACGTGGATAGAATTGAAGGTGAAATGGACAGGCGAGAAAGTGGAGATTTGAAAGTAGAGTATTCTTTCGAAGTGTGAGTGTAGTCCTGAAAAGGACTGTAAACCAGAAAGCGTGAAGAGCTGATGAGTAGAGAGGTGGACTCGACGTTTCGGGCAGATTGACTGTCCGTCTTCAGGAGTGAGGGTTCGCTAGCTGAGAGGCGGTACTTATGGCGTGCGTGCGGACGTGGGAGGAACCGCGGGCCGGCGGTCTCGGCGGGTGGTGGCGCTCTGTGTGTGGGTTGGCGGGAGTCGGCGGTCGGTTAGTATGCGGACGTGGGAGACTTGCCTAGGCGGAGGAGCGGGGGCGGGAGTCTCTGGTTTGCGTGTGTCGGTGGTGGAGGGGGATGAACAATGGCGTCGCTCTGTGTGTGTAGACTGCCGGGTGGGGCGGGACTGTGTCGGCGGGCAGGGGTGGGAGGCTCGGTGTGGTCGTCGGCGCAGGTTGTAGCGTGGTGTTGGAGTTGGCAGTGTCCGTGTCGGCGAGGTTGGCTGGGTGGGTGGAGGGGCTGGCTGGGTGGGCGTGGTTGGAGAGACGGGGCAGGTGGATGGTTGGGATTCTGGGCTGCTGGTTGCGTGAGAAGAAGATTGGTTAGACGTCGGGCGGTGGTGAAGGATTGGGTGCCAGATGCTGTTGATGTGAAGTCCAGGGTCTTGGGGTACGGTGTTGTGTCGGTGGATTTCGATGGCTTCTCGGACTCTTCTGGTGCTCCAGTGGCGGATGGTGGTCATGAGGTGGCTCTTGTCCCAGTGAATGATGTGGTTCTCTTCCTGGGCGTGTTTGACGATGGCTGACTTGTCCCAGTCGCTATGTCTATGATAGGTCTTGTGTTCCTTGAGTCTGGTTTCGAAATCGCGTCCTGTTTCACCTATGTAGACTTTGCCGCAGTCGCAGGGGATCTTGTATACTCCTGGTTGCTTGTTAGGTGGGTGCTTGTCCTTGTGGGAGTGAAGAATGGAGTGAAGCTTGCGGGTAGATTGGTGTCTGACGAGAATGTTGGCTGAGCGGAGGATGCGTTGTAGGCGGTGGGATGTCTTGCCCAAGTAGGGGAGTACGATAGTTGCCGTAGGTTTGACGTTGGTTTGGGTTCCTGTTGTGTCTACGTTGGTCTTGCGGTGGGAGGCTCGAGTGTTGATCTTCCGTCTGGGATACTGGTTGATGGAGGTGAGTACGTGGGTGACGTGTTGGAGTTCCTGTTGAAGAAGTGCCTTGTCGCTAAGTTGGTGGGCTCGACGGATGAGTGAGTTGGAGACGGATTGGTGAACCGATGGGTGTTGGTGAGAGCGATAGTTGAGATAGCGGTCGGTGTGGGTTGGTTTACGATAGACTTGGTGAGATGGGAATCCAGACGGCGTCTTGGTGATGAGTACGTCCAGGAAAGGGATAGAGTTGTCGCGTTCGGTTTCCATGGTGAATTTGATGCTGGGATGCTGGCCGTTGATGTGGTCGAGGAACTGGTGGAGGTCAGGAGTGCTATGTGGCCAGATGACAAAAGTGTCATCGACGTATCGAAGCCAGAGTGACGGTGGTTTGTCGGCGGTCTTGAGTGCTTGGTGCTCTAGATGTTCCATGAAGATGTTGGCGATGATTGGTGATAGAGGAGATCCCATGGCCGCTCCTTGAAGTTGTTTGTAGAAGTCGCTGCGCCATTGGAAGGAGTTGGAGTGCAGGCAGGTAAGAAGAAGGTCACGAATCTGATCAGGTGTGAGCTTGGTTCTGGATTCGAGATCTGGGTCGGAGATGAGGCGTTGACGGATGATGTCGCATGCTTGGTCCACTGGTACACTGGTGAAGAGGGAAGTGACGTCGAAGCTAACAAGTGTGTCGGAGGGCTGGATCTTGGTTTTGGAGATGACATCGATGAAGTGCTTGGAATTGGTGACGTGGTGTTGGGTTTGTCCCACAAGTGGCTGGAGGATGGTGGCGAGGTGGCGGGCGGTGTTGTATGAGGGTGATCCACGGGTGGAGATGATGGGACGAAGAGGAACGAGGGGCTTGTGGATCTTGGGTTGTCCGAACAGAATTGGTGACTTGGCTGAAGAGGAACAAAGTTGAAAGTATAGTGGCTTGGGTAGTACGTCTGCTCTGTGTAAGGTTAGTAGTTGCTGGTTGATCTTCCTTTCGTTGGCTGGTGTAGGGTCCCTCTTGAGTTTGGTGTATGTGTTCTTGTCGCTGAGTAGGTCGCGGATCTTGTCTTCGTAGGTGTGTGTGTCCAGAATGACGGTGGCGTTGCCCTTGTCTGCTTGTAGGATGTGGATGGAATCGTTGGCGCGGAGGTCTTGAATGGCAGTCCTTTCTTCCTTGGTAAGGTTTGCTTTGGGTGGTTTGGCGTCGGAGAGGGCATTGGTAACTTTCAGTCGGATTTCGTTGGCGGCAGCTTTAGAGAAGAATCGGAGCTTGGGTTCTACTTGTTGGATGATGTCGGAGAAGGGTATCTTCTTTGGAGCTACGGCGAAGTTAAGTCCCAAGGAGAGAACCTTGTGCTCGGTCTGGGTGAGTTGGTGCTGGCTGAGGTTCACTACGGTGTCCTTAGTTGGTCGGGTGGTCGGAGGAGAGCTGGTAACGGTGGGCTTGCTGGCGTGGAGCTGATTGAACTTCCTGATCTGTTTTTGTCTGGAAGTCTGGAAAGCTTGTTGAGATGTTTGGTTGTTGCACCCACCCACCCAGCCAACCTCGCCGACACGGACACTGCCAACTCCAACACCACGCTACAACCTACGCCGACGACCACACCGAGCCTCCCACCCCTGCCCGCCGACACAGTCCCGCCCCACCCGGCAGTCTACACCAACCAAAAAATTACTTTTTTTCTTTCCAGGGCTCTTTTTGGAGAAACTTAAAAATTTTCCAGGGCTACTTTTTCATTTTCCA
Source organism: Arbacia lixula (assembly GCA_963669155.1). Taxonomy (NCBI): domain Eukaryota; kingdom Metazoa; phylum Echinodermata; class Echinoidea; order Arbacioida; family Arbaciidae; genus Arbacia; species Arbacia lixula. The sequence continues at coordinate 23,263,765 of OZ022583.1, read as the reverse complement.
GGGCTCTTTTTCCACTTTCCAGGGCTACAATTTTTGGAGCTATTTTGCGGTTTTGTTTGCGTTTTTTTTTGTGTGTGTGTGTTCGTGTGTGTCAGGCGCGTACGCAGGATTTTTGTAAGGGGGGGGAGGGGTTACGAGAAGTTGATGAGCATGGGGGGGGGGGTTCAGCCAAAAAATCTAAAAAAATTGGAGGCGAAAGAGGAGGGGGGGGGGGTTGACCCAAAAAAAAAACGAAAAAGGGGGGGAGTTAACAAATTAAAAAGTTGATTCAGGTTAAATATTTCATTGGCGATATGACTAATGCAAAGAAGTTTTCGGCTTTCAGGCATAGTCAGACTAGCCAGGGTCAGGGGCACAAACGTGCATACGGTAAGTACAATTTGATATAGATCTTGTAATCTGCAATTAAGACTTGATAATGTTATGTAGATCTAATGTAGTTAAACTCTGAAGATTTTCAATGTCAAGGAATATGAAAAAAAAGATGCCCGGCAAACTGTGTTGCCCGGCCATAAATGGTCACAACGGGATAGTCACAATCAAACAATAGCTCTCCCGTAGTTACGGCCGCCTTACTAGTCGGCAAACTGGTATGCCACAGCAGCTGCCATACCCGTTTGCCGACTAGTAAGGCGGCCGTAACTACGGGAGAGCTATTGTGACTATCCCGTTGTGACCATTCATGGGCAACACAGTTTGCCGTGCATTTTTTTTTTCATATTCCTTGACATTGAAAATCTTCAAAATTCAACTACATTAGATCTACATAACATTTATCAAATCTTAAATTTAGATCACAAGATTTATATCAAATTGTACTTACCGTACCGTATGTACTGTGCATGTTTATGTTTATGCCCCTGGCTCTGTCTGAGCTGAGTCGCTGACGCCTGACTATGCCATGCATAGCATAGCACTAGCAGCTTGACGGCCGAAGTTTTTAAGCTAGTTTGAAGTTTGAGAAAAACATGGATAAATTCCTGGTTCGAGCGGCTGTACGGGAAGCCGAAAACTTCTTTGCTTTAGTCGTACCGCTAATGAACGGGTTATTAGATACTGATCCCCTGTTGTTTCCGCTCGAACCAGGAATTTATCCATGTTCTTCTCAAACTTCAAAGCTCGCCACAGAAGCATTCATTATTCATGTACCCCGTATGCTTTGCATTCACTACACAGTACAGTACACGTACGTACGATCATATGCATGGCCGACTGGCCGTCTAGCCCAGCGCCTAGGCCTAGCTAAGTATGCACTATGCATTCGTATCGGGCGCGCGCGCATGGAAGAAACTATGAATAGCCGTTCCCGCCAAAACGCGTGCCAAAAACCATACGCGTGCAAGTCAGAACGTACGCGTATGGTTTTTGGCACGCATTATGGCGGGAACGGCTTACCATAGATATCGGGCGCGCGCGCATGGAAGAAACGCTTCACGTGCGATGGATACTGCACTACACACAGCATGCATTCAGCAGTACAGTGAGTCGGTGAAACATGCTGTGTTTGCTTGCGCGCTCTCAATCTTCGATGTGCAAATTGCCGCAGTGCAGTGCGCGGCCGTCAAGCTAGGATTGGCTGCTTGTAGTAGTCGTGTGGCAAATGTTACGGGGGCGATTTCCTATTTTTGTGTCGCCCACGAAATTGCATTTTTGGCCTGTTTCGGGGGCTCTTTTAGGTGTTTCCGGGGCGAATTCGCCCGCCGCCCCCGTGTATTTTTTTGGTTGGTCTACACACACAGAGCGACGCCATTGTTCATCCCCCTCCACCACCGACACACGCAAACCAGAGACTCCCGCCCCCGCTCCTCCACCTAGGCAAGTCTCCCACGTCCGCATACTAACCGACCGCCGACTCCCGCCAACCCACACACAGAGCGCCACCACCCGCCGAGACCGCCGGCCCGCGGTTCCTCCCACGTCCGCACGCACGCCATAAGTACCGCCTCTCAGCTAGCGAACCCTCACTCCTGAAGACGGACAGTCAATCTGCCCGAAACGTCGAGTCCACCTCTCTACTCATCAGCTCTTCACGCTTTCTGGTTTACAGTCCTTTTCAGGACTACACTCACACTTCGAAAGAATACTCTACTTTCAAATCTCCACTTTCTCGCCTGTCCATTTCACCTTCAATTCTATCCACGTTTTCTCATCTCAGTCCTCCCAGGACTTTACACATGGTGTACCGTAAACCTCTCTCGTGAGAGATTTGGGTAACTCCTTTCAAAACCCACTCAGAGACACAAGCTTTCATTTTTGTCTCGCCCACCGGAGGTGAAGGCGAGACTAAGGGATCCAAATGGCGTCCGTCCGTCGTCCGTCCGTCGTCCGTCCGTCGTCCGTCCGTCGTCCGTCCGTCGTCCGTCGTCCGTCCGTCGTCCGTCGTCCGTCGTCCGTCGTCCGTCACAAATGTTAAAGTTTACCTGCAAGACTCTCTTTTGACAAATAACTTCACATAGGTTGCTTGGATTACAACCTAACTTGGGTCATAGATGCACTAGGGGTACCTTCATGTTATGGTACCATTGGAGGTCACAGGATAAGGTCAAAGGTCATTTGAGGTCATACGTTAAAGTTTACCTGCAAGACTCTCTTTTGACAAATAACTTCACATAGGTTGCTTGGATTACAACCTAACTTGGGTCATAGATGCACTAGGGGTACCTTCATGTTATGGTACCGTTGGAGGTCACAGGATAAGGTCAAAGGTCATTTGAGGTCATACGTTAAAGTTTACCTGCAAGACTCTCTTTTGACAAATAACTTCACATGGATTGCTTGGATTACATCCTAACTTGGGTCATAGATGCACTGGGGGTACCTTCATGTTATGGTACCGTTGGAGGTCACAGGATAAGGTCAAAGGTCATTTGAGGTCATACGTTAAAGTTTACCTGCAAGACTCTCTTTTGACAAATAACTTCACATAGGTTGCTTGGATTACAACCTAACTTGGGTCATAGATGCACTGGGGGTACCTTCATGTTATGGTGCTGTTGGAGGTCACAGGATAAGGTCAAAGGTCATTTGAGGTCATACGTTAAAGTTTACCTGCAAGACTCTCTTTTGACAAATAACTTCACATAGGTTGCTTGGATTACAACCTAACTTGGGTCATAGATGCACTGGGGGTACCTTCATGTTATGGTGCCGTTGGAGGTCACAGGATAAGGTCAAAGGTCATTTGAGGTCACACATTAAAGTTTACCTGCAAGACTCTCTTTTGACAAATAACTTCACATAGGTTGCTTGGATTACAACCTAACTTGGGTCATAGATGCACTGGGGGTACCTTCATGTTATGGTGCTGTTGGAGGTCACAGGATAAGGTAAAAGGTCATTTGAGGTCATACGTTAAAGTTTACCTGCAAGACTCTCTTTTGACAAATAACTTCACATAGGTTGCTTGGATTACAACCTAACTTGGGTCATAGATGCACTGGGGGTACCTCCTCTATTGTGCAACTGATTATCATCCTGTTTTGTCTTTGTCTAATCTAATAGAACTTGGTGGAGGCTTTTTATTCCATCTCAAAGAAGGGGGAAGGTGGGGGAGGGGGAGTAGAAAGAGGAAGTAGCATTGCGTGAAATAGCCCTTCTCATTTATGGAATGTTACATTCTATGGCAGATATTTCACAATCAGCCAGGGATAAAATTCTTTTGCGTAGCAACGGAGATCGCGATATTTCTGGTTATTTTTGCAAGTGGGCGAGACACAATATTGCTAATGCCTTGTTCCATCTTTTTGCCACGGTTAGTATGATATTAATCACTATTCTGTTTCAAATCAAATTGAAATGAGATATCATTTTGTTCATGAAGATGCGTGCTTGCCCTTGAATGTATGTAGGTATGCATGAGTGTACACAAATAAAGAAGTAAAGAAAAAAAGTGTATTAGGAGTTTCCTTTGACTTATCTAGTACATGTAAGAATGGATGATGTGGGTTTAAAGGTAGGGTAGCCATTTTGCTAAAAAAAAAAAACATGTATGAACCACCTTGGATAGCACAGTGTCCTTCTCTTGACTCTTAGCCTGCCCAAATGAATAGAGCCCACTGCCACGCTGTTAATCCCCATTGTGCCTGCTCCAAATTCGCCCTGTGCCAAGTTTGTTTTGAGGCCTCGTTAGTTGCGCTTTATTTTCTGTGTTGTCATTTGTGAACCACTCTATTTTGAAATTTATACACTCTTACACAAAAACTTGTACATAAAACTTGTTGGAAATTTTATCAGCCTTATTATGATATCAAATTCCTACGGAGGTCTTATTTTGTTATTTTATCATAAACTGATAATAAACATTAACTGGAACTTTTTATTTTGAAGTTATTTCTATGCTATATTCAGTTGAACTGCATACATGCTTCTTTATTTTCAGATCATATTCATAATGTTATATGTTTATATGGTAACTTGCATTTGGCAATTTGTGGGAAATATCCCCCTTGGACCCCGCAAATAGGCTATGCTCTGACTAAAAATGATTGGATACACAATGTGCATCCTGTGTTTTCTTCCCCCATTTGCATGAGGGAGTGATAAGGTACATCCTGTATATCAAATACAAAACGCTAAATTATTACTCTAGAAAATCCAATCTGAAAGGTGTAAACAAACATGCGTAATCCAAAGCCCATTATCAGGTGCATGCGATGCAATGAACAATAGCGTGTGTGAAGCATTTAGTACATGTGCAGTTAGCATGAACAATGACTGCTATTACGAATGCGCCCAAGGGCGCTTCTGGCACTCTACCGGTAGCGCGCTTGCGTGTACAAAGCAGTCAATCGGTAGCGCGCTAGTGTGTATGAAGCACCGTAGCAATAGCTTGTTTGCAGCGCCATGGGACTCTAAGAGTTAAATGCTTACTTTCCATCAGGGTGACATCCTACTGGCTCTGACAGGACCAGCTGTGTTTAGTGGCACATTCTACCAAGACCCTCCATCTCTGGACTTCAGCTTAGAGTTCATGTTGTATGGAAGTAACCTGGACACTGTGAGTAATGTTGGTAGTCAGAGTTATGTGTGCTAAAAGGAAGATGAAATTTACTCAGGGGCTCAGGGCAATTTAACCCCTGTTAATATGAAAAGAGCCCCTGTGGAAAATGAGCTTTCCTCAAATGGTATAATGTAAAACTTAGTTCAGTGTGTCCAATGCTAGACATCAGGCTTGTTTATTTTCCCCTGGGACTCTTGTGATAAGCTATCTTGTCTCTCGTACTCAAAGTTCTGGGTTGAAGTCTGGCCTGCATGGTGTAAATGTGCGCCTACAACAAGATGTTTTGCTCATAATTGCCGTTCTCCACCCAGGTGCAGGTAATGGGTACCTGACGCTGATCATTTCTAGAATTAACTCTTGAGGGCCTAGACTGGCGCCTATTGCCAGGGTAATCACAATCTCTGTTTGCATTGTGTGTGTATGCCTGATGTTGGGTGAATGGCAACCTACCAAATTTGGACTGCAGTTTTAACGAAGGATATAAGGTATTATTACCTGAATGAGGCATTTTGGAGACACAATATAAACGCGTATTTTGTCTGTCTAACTGAATAACTCAACATAAACTTAATAACAACATAATCACAATGGCTCGGTCAGCGATCAGCTGAATGACGAGTGACCATAATATTCGTACACCCCTCCTCCCTGAAAAAAGTAATTTTCCAATTGCACCTACGTACAATAATTAGCGGTCCATAATATCCGTATTCCGAGCTCATCAATCCCCAACGCATGCGCGTATCAACATACGCATGCGCGTATCAACGCGTATCAACATCTCACAGAATGCAGGTACAACATGCACAGAGCCCATTTGTGCTGAATAACTGCAATGTTACCATAAACTACTACTCGAAGTAAAAAGACGAGAGCAAACCTGTAAATAGCTGTTGGTGTTAGCCTTTACAAACTGTTAGGAGTTCCTTTCAAAGTTCAACTTGGTTACGTGTTTCTTGTTCCTATTCCTAAAATGTTCAGCTTGCCATTGCCATTAACAGTTTATTTGTGGAGATCATAAAAAGAAAGTACATTGCAGACATGACAAGAATTTACACTAAAGGCTTGACCAAGGTAAGTCCAACAATTTAGTTATATAATCTATCAATATGTTAGTTTAATGTACCAGAAAGAGTTGAACAGGTAATAATAATAATATTGACTGGCGTTACTTTCGGGAGATACCAAAAATATTTCCCTCACTAGACCCATATTGCCCTTGTCTTCGACTCGGGGCAATATGAGACTAGTTTGGGAAATATATTTGGTATCTCCCTCAAGGCCAGTCAATATTATATAAATATTCGTTCTCCCCACTCTTGATTGAATGTACCAGTAGTGTTTGACTATGAAATCAACAACAGGATCAATACCATGTCTTTTTCTACTTGTATGTTTTCAACAATATAATTTAAAAATATAATCTTTTTACTTCTTTTAATCAGGCTCTGAGGGTGTTTTCCAAGACTCTACGAGACGATGTTAAGCGAACCGTGTCTAGCAAGTATCCCCATCACTTCCTGGGTGAGTTCTCATCTCTGGAGAGAAAATAGGTATCCTGGGGTCATCTAGACGATTCATAGAATAAATGAGATAGTAAATACAGCAGATGATCATACTGTGTTCATGGTTCTAACTGCGTGACCCTAAGTTAACAGCCAATGTTCACAGAAAGTTTAAACTACTAGAATGTAGCTTAACATGGGTGTATTCCATGATTACAACGAAACGATGATGCACTCTACATGTACCCCAGTTTGACACCAAACTTTCCTGTAAGGTTGGTAAAAAATAGATCAATTTAATTGGTTTGAACATTACCCATATTGACCCAAATGACAGGACAGTATGGAGGAGAGCCATAACAAGGAAATGAACGGTCTAACCCCACAAAGTGGGAAAAAACGACCTTAAACGTTGATGATGATGATGATGATGATGACAGGCAAATTGCACCATACATTTACTCCAGATTGACAACAAGTCTTGACCATTTTTTTTTCCACCTCAGGGCTTGTCCTCGTGAATGGGAAAGGGGTGCCATCCTTGTGGGACCGCAAGAAGATTGAAACAGCAAAGGATGATTTCTTTGATGCGTTGGAGCAATCAGTCTGTCTCAAACACCCTCCTGTTATGAAGGTAACTCATGTGGCTCATTCTATCTCAGCTATGTTGGGACAGACTATTCAGGGCTTTTATTACAAAAATGATGTTTTGGTTGAGAGCGACTGCAAGTGTTGTCCTGACATTTCAAGCAAGCAGGTAATAATAAAATCACTCCCGCTGCTCCCAGATAATACATTCACTTCCAGAAGGATTATTTTAGATTACTGAACTATGAAAATGTGAATAGAGAGAGACAGAGAGAGAGAGAGAGAGAGAGAGAGAGAGAGAGAGAGAGAGAGAGAGAGAGAGAGAAGAGAGAGAGATGGGGAAGGTGCAAGGGATGGAAAAGCTAATCAAGATTTCATGCTTTTAATATTAATTGTGTGATTTTTAAGTTGAGCAACCTTATTCAGAATGTTTCATTGAATCAGACCATCAAACAACTGTGCAATATAAAAGAACTCTCAGGAGATTTAGTAAGAGCTCTGTATCTTATAAAAGGTGTTAATTTTGTCTTCTTAACACAGATGATTTTTGCTCTGGATGAAGGAAGGAGAGTTTTCCGGAAGGGCTCCAAGAAATATGTGTTCCACCTCATCCAGACTGATCGAGACACTGGGTCCGAGCAGTGAGTGTGGTCTTCACATTAGATAGGGCGCGGATGAATACATATATTGAATACCTAAATGATTCTAATTTATGGTCAATGTTAGGAACTATGGAAACAGCCATTAACTTCTGAGCATGAGTGATGTTTCCATGGTAGCTTCCAGCTACAATGTCCTGAGATTAATGGTTGTTTCCATTGCAAATTTGATTATTTGTACATTACAATGATTGTAAGTGATGTGTGCACTTTATGAAAAAAGCTTGATAGTAATGATTTTCTTTATGAAAATATGCATTCTTTGGCCAATCTAAGATTCTGATTTGACAGAGATTACATTGCATGTGGTTCTGTTACAACCATATAACTATTGTCAGAATAATCGTAAGTTACTGTATATCACAACATAGTGTATGTAGGCATTATAGCAATGAAGTGTGCGTAGCATATAAAGCAATGTAATATATGTGATGTATGGCACTATAGTTGTACTGGTATATGCAACAAGTTGGAGTTGTGCATGTGTGTGAAGCGACTGACAGACACCACCATTTGTATGTTGGATCGTTTGTGGTGTAGGTTTACCAGCTTCTCCAAGCATGCGTATGGGGCTCTCTTCACCTCTATCTTCCTGAAGAAGGCTCACGCTGATGCGTACGTCGCAGCGTTCAGACGACACCACGACCCCGCCGCGGGGGGCCGGGCCACGGCACGATCCACGGGGAGGAACGGAGAGATGAGTAGGGCAGAGACAAGGAATCAGAGGAGAGGGAGGAGGGGGGAGGAGCCAGTGCAGAAGCAGGGAGCATTGACAGGCCTTGGGGAGGAGATAAAGGAACCTGTCAGGTAAGACATAATAGCTGCCTCTTGGAAATACTCTTCAAGGTCTGCGATTTAAGTTAAGACTACTTTCTGAAATGCTTTTATGGCATGACTAAGCATTAACACTTTAATTGTTTTGTTCAGTCAAAGTCTGATACAAGAATGGAAATAGGAGTTGACAGGTGAATTTGTTTCTTTTACTCTTTGCATGGTAGATAATCTCCTGCTCCATGCGGTGTGTGTGCATAAGTTGTGAAAATGCGTACAAGTTGCACATGTTTGTGTACCGCCCCAGATGCTAATGTGTGGCCAGTCACACACGTGTTACATCATCATACCAATGGACAATCTAGAAAGAATATCAATCTATCTAGCCTATTTCTCTCCACTGCTGAAGGAAGGCCTCCTCCTCATTTTTCCATTTTGATCTATCTTGTGCTGTTCGTGTCCATGTCTTACTACTATACTCTCTAAAATTGTCAATCCACCTCCTACTTTGCCTGCCTCTTCTTCTGGTGTTAGCTCTGGGGGTCCAGATGGTTAATTTATATGTCCATCTATCATCTTTCTTCCTGGCCAGATGACCAGCCCACCTCCATTTCTTCGATTTAATTTCCTGTTCTATGTCCCTTTCTTTGGTTTCCTTTCTCAAATCCTTGGGCCATGTAAGCTTAGTGGCCTAGTTGGTTACTACAATGCATGTATTTTGATGCACTTTAGTAACTAACTAGGCTTAGTAAGGTTTCATGAATATGGCCCATGGTTTCTAACTTTGTCCCTTGTTGTAACACCGATCATAATTCTTTCCATAGCCCTTTCGGTTACTCTAAGTTTTCTCTCCAGTCTCTTCTTGGTTGTGGTCCATGTTTCTGCTCCATAAGAGGGCACAGGTATGATGCACTGGTTGACAATCTGTTTCTTGAGAATAACCAACAGAATAATAGCCTTAGTACCTTTATTTACATCATGACCAGACCTCTAGTAGCGCATTGTATCTATCCTTGTCTTCCTATCACGGAGAACAGACAGGAGTGGGAGAGAGAGCTGGCCAGGATCGATGTCTCTAAGGGAGGTGCCTCGTCTGCCATCTATCTCCTGCTACTCATCATCTTGATGGACAGGTACGAATGAGATCCCCCCCCCCCTTCCCGCCCCCCTTACTAACCACTGTATAACATCCTCAAATTGGCAACAGTTAATTATTACTTAATTGATTATTTGTTTGTCCCCCCTTGCATTTTGTCGGGTGCCTTATTTTGTATACAAGTGTTGTGTAGTTCTTCAATTTGTTTACATAGCTCTGCTGTTATATTTTAATCCCACTATAATTCTCATTTGATCCTACCATGCGATCAACATTTTCTTTAATCTATTCCAATTACATTTTGTTTCCAAAACAGTCATGACATATGTACAATAGAAGACAATAGTTTATGCTTGATAATGCATGAGTAATTACTAATCACCATTCTGAAATAATATTGTGCTAAGAGCATTAAAATTTGTACCATTGTGAGCAAGATTTGTATTATATACAAGGGCAAGGCAAGACTGACTTTAACCCTAATGAGGCTGGGCTTTTTGGACTGTTCTGTGGCCGAGGGGGGTTTTATCTCGGCCATCGGTCGCGCGATTGCGACAAAATTTGGCACGCACGATACCTGTGTGATAATCTACAAGATTATTTTGTTATATTTTTCAAAATTGTTAATTGTTGATTTTAATTAATTAATTATGCAAATTTAGCCCACAATTGTATTAAACACTAAGTAAAAACATTTAGAGTCTAATATTTGGTTTGTATATCTGTTATAATATGTTTAACAATTGGCCATCAAAAAAAACATTCATTTTAATTCTTATGTATTTTATTGTTTTGTGAATTTCTTATGTTTTTCTTTGTTTTTTTTATTGAAAATTGTCACTGACCACTTTTCAGCCATGATTAGCATCAAATTAATCAATCAAAATTATCAAATGGAAAAATAATTAGGCTTTTATGAGTTTTATGAACGAGCACTGTTTTCCATAGGAAATGCACACAAAATTGCAAAATTGTGCACGTTTTGGGATGACATGCGTTACGAAAATGGGCGTGGCTCTGTAATGGTATGCGTGGATGTCGCAAATTTGGTCTCAAAAGACGCGCAAGACTTGAAAGAAAAAAGTCAAGAAGTGTCGCGATGAGTCATTCTTGCGTTGCGGCATTATTGCACGAAACGTCAAGGGGGGGGGGGGGGGTTCAACGCCCCCCCCCCGGCCGTTTTAGGGTTAAACAGAATGGTGCTATTCATGCTAATTCTCTTCATACTCCCCCTATGTTTAAAAAGTGTAGGATTTTGTGTTATACATGTTTTGTGATGAAACTCTAATAGGAGGCTGAGTTGTATGTTTCTGACCCACATGAAAAATGTTGTTTCATGCTGATTGTATCTCTTTTACCTCTCCTTGTCACAGACCTAAATACAAGATGGAGCAGTTGGTGGATATCTACCGGTATCTCCATAGCACTGCCAGTGACTTCTACTGCGCCACGTCCATGAATCAAATCCTTAGGATGTTTGTCAGGCAGAACGTGAGTATGATCTTAAAGACAGGGTGTCCCTTTTTTGCGGGTAAAAAAAAAATGAAATTTTATGAAAACCACGGAAAATGGAAGAAGATTCTGTATAAGAACTTCCATCCCAGTATTAGATCTGGAACCTGACTTTAAGTGAAGTTAGAGAGATTGATAGATTTTTAGGAGGTAATGATCGGGTCGCCCGAAACCTATAGGCTAGAGACGAGAGACTGCTATGCGCTATGGTCCTCATCGGTCCGCTCTACAATGCATGAAGCAATGCCCCCATCACGCATGACAGGGACAACACGATTATTAATGTAGACTATAGTCTGTGCGTTTAAAACATTAACGTATAGCAATGTATATGATTCCTTCAAAGTTTCATGACTTTTGCAAATGGGACATCCTGTCTTTAAAGTTGTTTTTTTTTTTTTTGGGGGGGGGGGGGGGTGGGGAGGAGGAAGTTGAACCATTTGCTACAAGATTTGTAGACCAGTGCCAGCAGCCTGAAACAATTATTGTTGGCCCACCTGGCTGGCTGCTGATACACAATCAAATGTTTAATATCGATTTGTTCATTTGTGCATGAGAAATGGCTATTATGTGTCCCCTGGAGATTCGGTATTGTGTATGTAGTATGCCCTGTAGTACAAAGATTTCCTTTTTCTTTGTTATTTCATCGTGTTCCAGGGATTACAATCAGCAAGGGGGTGAATAGGAGTGATACTACACCACACTTTCACTCTGTTTTTATTCCACTCTGGGGATAACTCTTTTAATAACTTTTTTGCAAAAGAAGAAACCCCAAAGTCCTTTTTAGGACTATACATGAAGCTCCATGAATTGTCACTTTATTTCATTGTGTATTTCATTATGATCATTTCCAGGACAACAGTCAGCAGGTCTTTGCTACTCAACTCTTCAAGCAATACATGAAAGATGTTCTGACTGTGCTGGATCCATCTCTGTAAGTACTGTACATTTAAGCCTTGTCAAATAAGTTCTGTTTCTCTCAGTCATGTGGTATCTTGCATAACAAGGCATCAAACCTGTGATGTATCCCACTGAAGGAATGTCAGTGTAATTTAGTTAAATTTAATTTATTTAGTCTCCCTTAAACAGGGTAACTTCGTCAGTGAGTTTGCACTGTTCTCCCTGGGGGCCCTGTGTACAAATAATACATTAATACATAATAATATAAACATAGATTATACAAACAAATGCTTATGACAAGGCTGCAAACCAAAATGGCAACAAAGATCAACTGATGTTAAACACAACAAAAGAAGAAGGGGGACTGATGCTTCCACTTGCATTACACAAATGAAGCCTCATTGCCAATTGGAAATTGGTAATTAAAAATAGTTGATACTTAAAAGTTATACCTCGTAAATATGTGAGATATATATGAATTTCAGTTTTCTCAGGTTGCTGTCTGTTTGATTATTTGTTTTCCTTACAATTAAAAGATTACTGAGATCACAATATATGCTAAATCATCAGACATACTCAGGGATCTTATTATATGCAGATATTGTTTGCTGTAAATTAATAAAGAGCTTAAACAAAACATTTTCAGCAAGTGTGTTGACAGAGTTGACCACTATCTTTAGATAATTTTATTTTTTTGTTCTTAACCATGTATCAATGATTTGACATTTATTTTTTGTCAGCCATGAAAGATCATCTGACTATGAGGCAGCTCACAGCTTTCTGAAGAATAAACTGCAGAATGTGCTGACCATACAGAGAGATGAACAAGGGTCAAGAATAAAAGTCATACCGTTGGATGTCCAGGTAGGGCAATATCTTTAAAAAATATCATTTTCAAATCTTATTTGTTATTGTCATTTTAAGTATGTTAAGTTCTTTTTAATTAGATATTGAGGTATATTTTATTCAAATTATATGATTTTTGCTTGTAAAATATTCATTTTATTGCTCTTTGGACAAAGATTTTACGAGGGCAAAGGCTGGCATGTCTGTCATTATACAATTTGATTATTTTGTTACTATTTTCTAAATAGTAACAATGTAATTATTGGACTGCCACATATTTTTTTTACAAATAATGCAAACAATTTTCAAAGCAGTGTTTTCTGGCGTACAAAGAATAATCAAGAGCGTTGAATGAAAGTACTAATTTATAAAGTAACTTTATCTCCCCCTTTTACCCCCAGACCATTGTCCAGCTAATGGAGCTTGACCATTACTGTGAGTCTGTCCTGCTAGGTTTGAGTGAGGATGCGCTGGCCCACCTCAGGCATCTTGGTATCAAGGTAATGTACCATTCATTCATCAGGTGAATAATCATTTAATTTTCAGGTCTATCTTTGGTTTGAAATATATACCAAAGTCATTTCTTGTGAGATAAAAAAAAAAAGGATGTGTGTGTAATGATTTTTTTTTTTTATTCGACACTCCATTTCATTTGGTTTAGTTGTTAATTTAAAGGGGGAAAAAAGTGTATATTTCTTGTTTTTTCTCCATGTTTCAAATTTCCATTAAATCATGCTAAGAAATGAATCCATTCATGTATCATGATAATTTTTTTTTTTGTTGTTGTTGTTGTTTGTTCAAGAAAAAAAAACACTGTCAAGCAAAATGTAGAAGTTTTTCACATAAACATTTACTTAGAATGTATTATATATTACATAATTTTTATTTATTTTCATTCGGGTTCAAATATACAAAAGCCCTGCTTCTTTTTAGAACCCTCCACAAAAAAACATTATTTCTATAAATGAATTGTGTTTATTATTTCCTGTTTGTTATAATTGTATCTGAACTTTATGCATGTGTTTTGTTGTTTGTTTTTTGTGGAAAAATAAAATTGAATCTTTAATTTTGAATCTGAATCTTGAATTAGTGTTAATTGCTTAATTCTTTGTGATAACTCATTGCCTACTGTTAGATTTTCTGGCTTTGTGAACCCTGATCCATGTCAGGATTTGCCATGGAACTTCAGTAACCAAAGGTTTGAGACTAAATTGTGTGCTATAAGTATTTGAAGATTATTCATAGCCTGTTTTCTATTGTCCAAACAGCAGATTGTATGGGAGTCCTGTTATTTTGTATTTAAGTGGAAAAAAGCCAGCTTGCATATATGTGTGCTTGGTAAAGAACAGGTGAATTTTGGTTGTATTATCATTGCCATTACCAGTTTATATCTCCCATCTTCCAATCTAGACTCTGATGGCAAGTTACAAGGAGAAATATCCTGATGAGGATGTGAGGCCTCAGACACGGATGAAGACTATCCCAGAAGATGGCAAGAAAAAGGTGAGCATCAATGTATGTAGTCCTGACCCCAAAGACGTCTTGTTTGGTCCTACGCTGAAAGTCATTTATTCTCTGAGCTCCAGTTTGGAGCAAATGATTCTTTCTACCATTGATGAACGTTGATAAGGAAGTGTTCTATGATCTATAAAGTACAATCACAAGGGGTGTCTTCATTAGCCCAATGTGGGCGAAATAGCGAGCTTGTTCTGATTGGGTTAGCTAGCCAGATCACGAACTAGCTGGCTATTTGCATCTTCATTAGCCAGATCAGGTGAAATAGCTAGCTATTTGGTCCAGAAAATTTCCCAAGAAATCTTGGGCTAGATGGAGCTAGTTCGGAGCGTCTTCATTAGCCTGAAAATTTCTCAATCATGCATCAGCGCGCACGAGGCATTTTTTACATAATAGGTTTTTACATGTGTGTGAATGCGAGCTCACAACCAAAGCCATGCGATCGGGGCCTATTCCCGTCGCACACTGCTGGTATGTGCGAACATCGGGATAATCTAAGCATCTCGAGTTTCCAGCTTACGTATCCCGAGTTTCGAGCTAATGAAGACGCAATTGCAACTTCAGCCTAGTTCCGGGCTAATGAAGACGCACCTACAGAGAAACAGTTCGTGAATACAGTGCTACTTCTCACTTTACTAACATCCTGTTGTAATTACTATCCTCATTGTAGGTTTGAAATATTTATTTTCCTGATCCACAGGGAAGCAAATCTTCAGTACACAAGCTTCCTGTCATACTGAAACATGGCGTTGAATCAAACTCCATCATCCAACAAAAGAATCTGTGTAAGTCTGCCAGGTTTCAGATTCGTATCCCTTAACTTTAACAATGTATAGCATTGCAGATTATGATTTAAAGCAGTACATGTGACAATCTGAAGAAATATAGAAATAAAGAAATAAACATACATGTGTATAAAACAATGTGCAATATGTATAGCATTACAAATTATGAAAACATCAAGAAAATCTATATTAACAGAGAAGGTGTGATCAATTTAAGAGCAGAAAGTGCAGCATTATATAAAATTTCCAATGCATTGCCCATTTGAGCATTAATTTATGATAATTGTGCATTCAAAATCATTACTGAGGTAAAACGTCTCACTGAAAAAAAAGAATGGGGTTCATCGTTGACAGATATTATTGCTCTTTCATTTGTGGGTACATGACATTGTCTTCAAAGAGGTCAATATGAAAGGTTACTCGTGATTTATGAAGTACAAATTTGTGATTTACTTCACAGTCATGAATGTGGAATGGTCCGTGCAGTCCAGCATGCACCCGATTGTCATGGCAACCGAAGGGGTTTTGATGCAGGTGAGTTAGGGGAAATGAATGCTTGCCTGATCATGCACCATTCATGTAACTTCAGTCAAGCCACTCGGTGGAAGTGCCTTTTAGGAAACAGCGGATAGAGAATGGCTGCCAAATAAATATGTTTTAAACCATGGCCATAAGTGTCTCTTTCTCAATATTTGGTCTTGCATTTTAATAGTATATGTATGTTCTCGACATTGTGCATAAAACTGCACAGAACTTTTATATCAGTTTCCTTCAATAAGTATCAATCACTCGTGAAATTCAATTCAGGGACTTATCTAATAAATGCTTGAAATTTGTGTAACCACAGTATAAAATTTACGCAACTGGTAGTAAAGAGTACCAGAGAGTGGACTGAGGTTCAGAAGGTTTTCAAAATGTAGCTCTTATATGTTTCCACATTTTGATATATTCTTACACTATCTAGACTGTATTATGATTGTATACCAATATGTAATATATAATTTCATGCTTTGAAGGAGAAAAATAATGCATGAACTGGACAGAACTTTCTGGTAGGTGTGTCATTTGATTTCCTCTCTGCTGTCCTGTTTGTAGTACTTGATTGATGTGAGGCTGGACCAGGTCTGGGAGGGCTACCTGAATGACATCATGACCTCTGACCACCTCCCTCCTAACCCCTACCCTAGACTCATTACCAGGCTCAGACAGGCAGCCTTCAAGTGAGTACCATTAACCATCAATGCAGCCTTTTCAAGGAAACAGCTGTGCAGTCCATTATAAAGCTTTTTTTTTCACGCAAGCTGAACCCATGTCAATTTTTGTATTCATCTGGACCCTTGAGAGTAATTGATGTTGCTGAACTAAAAGGGTAATCCAATTGCTTTATGTGCTTTACAACATTTATGTATTTTGCATATTTCTACAACATGAGTCTGTTCAAAATCATTGCATTTCAACCAGACTTGATTGTTTTGCAATGTAATTGTAAAAAAAAATCCTTGGCATGTCTTGACGTCAAAAGAAATTTTCACCTACACGATTTTGTGGTATACCATGCCTAAACTAAGATGCAGTCTTTTATTGTATGTATCCTTTGCTTGTTGGGAAAACATGGGAGAGTTATTTAATAACAAGTTCATGTTTGATAAAAAAAAATTGTTTTCATACCACCTCAAACTTTTGTGCTTTTCAACAACAATCAATTCAATTGAATTAGAAGGGAGTCATTTATTATATTGATGTACACCAGGAAACCAAAACTTAGAATAAGGGTTGATAACTAATTTCTGGGCTACCACCCCTCTCCAGGATGGAGTTGTGGAGGGAGTCTGATGCCAAGCTACGAGCCAGACTGCTGCATGGAGAGGCGCACTATGCTGACCGGTCCAACTACGTTTTTGTGCTGGAGGAGGGTGGGGCTTTCGGTGTGTCGTCTGCTCTCTGCGCTGTCATGGCAACGAGCTTTAAGAAGCTGGCTGTGCTGGCGGAGGCGATGGTCAACAGGGAGGTGGTCAGTCACAGGGGGCAGTACCAGGTATGAAATAATGGAAATTCATATAGGAGTTTGAGCACTAATCCATGGTTTAAACAATGAACTGTCTATGGATTATAAAATCCATGGATTAGAATTAAAACTCCTTTGCGAATTTGTACCTTAAAGTTCTAGGGCAGACAAAATGCTGTTTTGTAGGATGCATGCACATCCATGTACTAATGGTACAAATACACAATGGTGGCCATATGTGTATTTTGTGCATGCACACAAATCCCATAGAGCAGTATTTTATCAGGCTCAGGAAGAGTAAACATGGATAACCCAGCAACATGCAGTCTGTTACCGGCCTGCATTCCAACTTGTTTACAGATAAATAGTACATTTCACAGGTGTGGCAACATTGTAATATGTTGATTTCATCCTGTTTGACATGTGCTATGTGCCTCAGGATGTTTCATTTCAGCTATTGTTTAACATGTAAATTTCTTCCTGCCTGAAATATACATGCATTTCAAGTTGTTTTCTTCATGCGTGAAATGAACACACATTTCAAGTTTTCTTCATGATCCATTCATTTCATAGACAGGAAGTACATGTGTGCAACGAACCACATAGATCAAAGGTATTCCATTTAAAATGTGCTGTACTTTGAATCAATGAAATATAATTATGGGGGTCTGAGAGATGTGTACTACCTTTTGAACTATTAATCCCACTAAGGTTAGGGAAACAATAATTGTGATAGATCACACAACTGAATCATCTTCATATGATTTTCATGATGTCACTTTATTTGGGGGCAGGTGGAGTGGGGAAGGAATATGAGAGGTTAGGTTGTGGTGTGGCTGGCACCGTTTTCAGAGTAATTTGAAATTTTCACAATTTTAATGTAAAATCCTTTTGATTAACTTTTTATTCTTTCCCTGCAGTTGTCCAGCAGTCAAGCCATCAGTGGTCACTCCGCTCTCTATGGTCGCATGATGCCCTATCTGCCATACCTAGAGCTACATGAGCATTACTACATCAGGGGGCCGATAGGGGGTGACCAAGGGGCCATTCAACTCTTCGCCAAGCTTGGTAGGTAAAAGTCCGCTTATCAATCTATGGACTCCTACAATATCTCATTCCAAGAGCCTGACAACAGGAATGACATGGTTTCCATAAAGCTTATCGTTTAATAATTGGCCAATTACTCATTATATCACTTATTTTGTACATGAAATCTTCAAAAGTTTGTAAAAAGGACTTTGGATTAATTTTTCTCAAATGCTTTTACAAAGAGCTACTCAGAGAGCATAATAAAATGTGTGAGAATAAAGTAACAAATAGGGTATTCTGAAAAGAGCTGTTTGTGTTCAAAGTTGCTACAACTGTTACTATTACTTTCAAACCCTACCCATTTTGGATTTTTTTTTTTTTTGCTTTTCATCATGAAACATCAAATTGTAATATTTCAGGGTGGTGTTGTCTTGTTCCGTTTTCAGTTTACGACCACATAGCAGACGTGTGCAGCACAGAGCGCTTTGCTGTGATTGGGCTGTTTGTGGATGACAAGATTTCCTTGGACCAAGACCAGCTGGAGGAAGACCAGAATGGGACGGAGAAAGTGATCATAGATGCTGCCTCAAAGAAGCAGCTCATCTATCTCAAGGTAAGGTAGTAACAGATGCGGCTATTGTGAGACAGGGTTGCTAGGGTGAATGTCATTTCTTGGCAGAAGGTCTTTATAAAGTGGTAGTCTACAGAGACAGGTGCAATATATGCATACTGCTCTAAGGCGGATATGGCTGTAGTGTTGCAATGCTTAATGGCCTTTCTGGAGAGGTTGTCTGTATCAAAGGCAGTCATTGCACACTGGTTTGATAATAATAATACTACTACTAATTCGAGGGCATGCATAGGCTTCAGCCTATGCCATCTCGGGTTCCATAAACATAGTTGCACCTCCAGACCTGTCTATCCATCATGGCTGTCCTGATAAATGGTTTGATAATAATAATACTAATGATTGTGGTGGAAGCAACAACTAGAACAATTCTTTTGCCCAGTGAATATCCTTGACAATTAACACATCCCCTGCAATGCTTATACACCAATTCACACAAATCTTGCACGATTAACTCTCCAATCTAATGATATCCATAAGATTTGTTTTAGTAAAAACAAAATCCCTGTGTTTTTTCCTTGAGCCATATGACTACAGCATAATTGAAACAGGACTTTTTGTTTTGCTCACATTTGTTTACATTCTTTTAATGTTGTACCTTTCAATCGTTCATACACACATGAACTGTGCTGTTTGTGGTATGGTTTCAAACTATATCATTTTTTTCTTCCTAGGTGTATTACTCTGTTGGCTGGAGGTACATTGCGCTGCACAAGCACTACATGATGCACTATCTATATGTAGATCATGCAGAAGACAAGTGAGTGATTAGAATCATACTTATTATTATTGTAATTATGATTACCAACCATTAAAATGTTTATTATTATGGAATTTGCCCAAAGAAATTGTTATTATGATTGTCCCTGTAAGAAATGCATATGTAACAGATACTTGCACTAAAATTAATCATAATCTTATAATTTTCTATGAGTGACATTTCCTGTTATAGACCATTATTGAAATTAAGAGCAAAGCATATAGGTAATTATAGTAAAATACCAATGCAAGTTTACAGAACATAGAGTTTAATGCGCCTGTTTTAAGGCTTTTGTCTGTTAATATTTAGTGTGTACCTAGCAATGCTTAAGATTTCAACATAACATTTTTGTAATTTTAGTAAAATGTTATTTCCAGTTAATGAGGCATGCACTTTTATTCACCCACTACAAGTCTGCTACTGTTTCTTGAGTATTAATTGCAAATTAGTTATGCAGATTACAACAATACCTATAAGTAATTATAGTAAAATGTTAAAGTTAGATAATGAGAACTGTAGTTTTATTCAGGTGCTTCAAGCTTTTTATCTGCTTCTATTTTGCATGTGCTTATAAGAGTGATTAAGATTTCAACAAAAAAAATTGGAAATAATAGTTAAATATTATTTCAAGTGAATGAAACATGTACTTATTTTACACCTGCTTCAACCCATTGTAATGATATTATTTGTGTGTATGTGAACTATCACCATGAAATACATGTATGTATGCAAATCTGCTAATCAGTACAAGATTGTCATATCTTATATCATATCAATTGTAAAATACAACGGTAAGACATTTTTTTTCATTGAGTATTTTTTTATGATTTTCTTTCTGCCAGACATCGAGCCTACTTCCCAGATGACCCCATCTTCCTATACCAGAATGTTTTCCTGAATCTAGAGGAGGTAGGTATATAGAATGAGATAATCAGCTTTTTTTTTTTTTCAAAGGAAAGCAGATAAAAACTCTTGAAATACCGGTATAAACTTGATTTTAGAAAAAAGCAAACAAAGAGAAGAAGATTTAATGTATGAAACTTAAAGTAAAATCAAATGTATATTATGAGACAATCATGATGTTTTGAAACTATGTTAATTTCAATTTTGAGTCTTATATTGTTACCAACTTGACTGAAAATGATATTCTATTGCTGAAAAGTCTACAAAGCAGAGAAGAGTTAAATTGTCCCCTATTTATTTTTCTTTTCTTATCTATTTCTACTCTTTCCTGATCCACCTCTTTTGCTCCTTCTTTTAATCTGATCTTCTCCCTCTGCCTTTACCTCAACTTAATTTCTTTCCCTTCCCAACCTCATTTTGATGAATTGTCATTAGCCATTTTAACAGCGAGTGCTGCACTTTTGTACAAGTAATTCCATAGAGTCACATTTTATGTGGCGCAAGTGTTACTCTGTTATCCTCATACTTCACTGCAGGCTTTAGATCACTACCAGCAGAGTGGTGTGTCGGTGCGAGGCAACCCCCTCAGTGCATCCAACGTTGGGTCGGTCAACCAGTCTATCGATGCCAGCATCAGGGACGCTCTCAAGGACCAGGACTTGATGCACGTGCACAGGCTGCTCATGACCAAGGCCCTCATCAATAAGGTTGGTTCCCCCCCCCATTCCTCCTATGTGTGTCACCTAAAGATTGTCCGTCCCTTTTGCAAGCTTAAAATTTGAAATCGTCTATCACGATCGTAAATTGAAGAAACAGTGATTCAACCATTTCTAAGAATATAGCATGTTGAAGCTTTCTGTGCATGTCAAAATTTCAGTCGTTAAATTTCGAACCGACTTTTTTCGTACTACAAAAAAAGGATTAGTCTTTGTTACAGTATATATGTGGTTATTATGCATGTATGAAATCCTAATTTTATGAGTAATTACCAAACTTTAGAAATGATTCCTTCCATAGAACAATTTTTTTCATAATGCGTTTCATAATTTAATAAACAGATTAATCAATAAAGCAAAGATTTCAACACAAACTGCTAAGAGCCTGAGGTAAAGACTTTTAATTAGATGTTGTTTACGTGCACTATTTGAATTTTACACTACGTATCAGTTTCAAATTATGAATATACAGCTTGCTAACACTTCTCTATATGTTTTGCCAATGTTTTGATGGTTTTGTGGTGATCTGAAAAAGGGACGGGCTGTCTTTAAATGAATAGTTGTTTAAGTTATTTGGCCATGTCTAAGGACAAAATAGTTAACAATGTGAAAGCCCCAAAATTGCTTATTTTTGTTTCTGGTCTTTTATGAGTCAAAAGTCAGCTTTCTTAACCGACCATTAATTTTTTTTCCATGGTTGGCATTGTGTTACGATTGTTTAAATCATGAACACTGTGAATCATTTACTTTATCTCCAGATAAATCCAAAAAATATATAGCATGTTGAAGCTTTCTGTGCATGTCAAAATTTCAGTCGTTAAATTTCGAACCGACTTTTTTCGTACTACAAAAAAAGGATTAGTCTTTGTTACAGTATATATGTGGTTATTATGCATGTATGAAATCCTAATTTTATGAGTAATTACCAAACTTTAGAAATGATTCCTTCCATAGAACAATTTTTTTCATAATGCGTTTCATAATTTAATAAACAGATTAATCAATAAAGCAAAGATTTCAACACAAACTGCTAAGAGCCTGAGGTAAAAACTTTTAATTAGATGTTGTTTACGTGCACTATTTGAATTTTACACTACGTATCAGTTTCAAATTATGAATATACAGCTTGCTAACACTTCTCTATATGTTTTGCCAATGTTTTGATGGTTTTGTGGTGATCTGAAAAAGGGACGGGCTGTCTTTAAATGAATAGTTGTTTAAGTTATTTGGCCATGTCTAAGGACAAAATAGTTAACAATGTGAAAGCCCCAAAATTGCTTATTTTTGTTTCTGGTCTTTTATGAGTCAAAAGTCAGCTTTCTTAACCGACCATTAATTTTTTTTCCATGGTTGGCATTGTGTTACGATTGTTTAAATCATGAACACTGTGAATCATTTACTTTATCTCCAGATAAATCCAAAAAATATATACTATGATAAAGACAACTTCCTCATGTTTTGTCATGTGATTGTGAAGCCAGAGCCATTACAAGTTGCTGTATATATTGAAGTACGCAGTTCAGTATATACACGATTACATTGCAAAAATGATGATGTAAATATTTAGCTCTGATTGTTGCATGTGAAAAGTCATTGCCTTTCTGGTGACGCCGTAATCAATTGTTCATGAAAATTGTTAATTCTGCTTTTGAATAAAGAATTTAATTGAAATTGAAATAAATGCTTATCTTTGTTCTTCACTAGAATGCTGACTACCTGTGTGAGACGTGGCGGATGCTTCACAGCGTTGCCTTCCAACTGGAGTACGCCCTCGCTCTTATCCAGTCACTCACTGACCTCCTCCGCTACCTCCTCCAGCGTCCTGACGCCATGGCAACGGCTGAGTACCTGGAGGAGATTGCCGCGGCCAAGGCCAAGGCCAAGAAGGGCACCACCGTCCCCATGAAGCAGGTGGGAACTAGAGTCATCATTACTGATACCTCATAGATAAAAGTCTTTCAACTGATTCTCAAGCTGTATATTGTAAATTTGGTATAGCTTATCACATGATGCTCTTGTATGATGTAACATTACTTTGCGGGTGGGAGATTTACCTCTGTAACTTTGATACATGTATTATTTATTTTCCTTCTCTCTATAGTTCCCCATTTCTGCACAAATTTTGGGCTACATGGTGACAGCATTCAGGGAGAAGCTAGAGGAGGTCTTGGGTGAGCCTTGCTGTCTAGGTCCCCTCTCCCTACCCGGGGTGGTAGAGGATAAGATCCGAGGAGTGGTGGAGAAACATCCACAGACAGGAGAGCTCTCACTCATCATACAGAAACAGGTATGATGATGATGATGATGATGATGATGATGATGATGATGATGATGATGATGATGATGATGATGATGATGATGATTATGGTGATAAGGACCACAATCATGCTGGTGACACTGATGATAAGGATAATGATATAGATAATGGTGGTGATAATAACAATGATAGTGATGATAATAATGATCATGGTGATACTGATCATTATCATGCTGACAATAATGATAATGATAATAATAATAATGGTGATGATTATAATGATATTGACCATAGTCCTGCTAATGACAATGATGATTAAATGGAAAAGATAATTATGATGTAAATACTGATTATGGTAGCAATGATGTCAATGAATAAGATATAAATACTGGTAATAATGATGTTTAATACTGGACATGTGATCATGGTAATAATGATAATAATGTGAATGATAATGATGGTGATGATAATACTGATAACATCATTTTCTTCTCTTGATACCTCAGACTGTTCTACGGCTCAATGAAATCCGGGACCTCCTCATACCAGTGAAGGTTGCCATAGAGTATGACATCCACCAAGACTGCAGCAAGGTCCAAAACACCCTGCAACACATCAACAATCAGGAGGGCTGACGGGATCAGCATTGAACTCTTTCTTCCTCTACTCCATATCAAGAGAGCTTTAATTCTTACATTACTTCAGAACCCATTTGGCTTACTACACACATTAGTGTAAATTTTAATTAGATGGTTCACATTCATGTTTGTGTGTGTGTGTGTGTGTGTGTGTGTGTGTGTGTGTGTGTGTGTGTGTGTGTGTGAGATGTATTGTAACAAAAGAACTATAAGATGGATGCTTTCTTTGAATATGATATTCACCGTATTGATGGCATATATTTCTATGTAGTAGTATTTGATATTATGGTCAATTCATGTTTGATCCCTCCTTAAATTGGCAACACACAATGTGATGTTATACGGAAGCTCAGGGTGCTTGACCTCCTATGCTATGGGTAGAACATGTAGTTGTACTGTCCCATACATGAAAAACAAGCTGAATTACATTGCCTCTGAAAAATGTCCACATTAAACCAAAGGGACTAAACTCAACAATGTCTTTCAGGTTTTCCCGTTTTTTGCAGAATTAAAAACATTGTTTTGAGACAAGTTCATACAATTTGAGGAGGTTGGTGTCAAATGTTTTTTTCTTGTATGCAGTGTCTTTTCTGTGGAGTATTGATAGTTGCCAGCACATTTATTTATTTCATGTTTTATTTAGACAGGTAGTCCTGTCAGTCTCAAGGACTGCTTTCCAATGGCGCCCTGTACATAATGTACTGCTGATTATACATGTACATGGATATATGGAAATAACATAGTGTATGTTGTTTCAAGGAGTGAAAGTCAAGGAATTAAAAGTTGAGAGGATATGAAATTGCACTATCTGTGTATGCACATGCACACATCAACAAATGGTCACATCAGCTCTGATGAATGACATTTCAAAGCAACCTTCAGATTTTGGTATCATTTATTAGAAAGATTACCTCAAGTCTTGAATGCCAAAATACTTTTATACAAAACATGGCACATGAATACAAGACAAAACATGAACACAACATACATGTATAATGTACTACTTCTACTACCCCTATACTCCCAATAACATATCTGTACAATGCAATGTGCAATTTATTTATCTTTCATGTGCTGTGCATATTGTGCACATGTATGTGTATAGAGACAAAGGTGTCGATTTTTTTTTTTGTCTCAAGAAAGTGCTGATACTTCACAGGTATCTCGTTTCAGGTAACATTTTTATACTGCTTTTATATTCATTATTTTCTTTCCTGATATGTATTTATTCTTACTTTGTGGAAGGTTTATTTGGATAAGTTGTGGTTTGTTTACTTACAACCAATTACAATGTACCAAACAAAATATATTTCATTGGATGTTTTTGGAACCATTAACATCAAAGTGAGAAGGATTATGGTTGTACTTCAGTTGCTAATTCTCATGTTTCATGTCCACATGCTCAATTTTAGACTTGCATGTTTGTCATAAATGATCATTTAGAGGCATCATATTTCTATGGTTTCTTTGCTTCTGAAAACCAATCACCAAGCAAAAGATACTTCTGAAGAATATTTTTGAAAACATGAACATCACAGAGTGAGAAAGATCACCTTTGTACATCAGTTGGTACTCCGCACATTTTGTGCCTACATGCCGCAATCATAGTCTTTTATGTTTTTCAAGTCTCATTTATAAAGCATGACATCTCCATGGCTTCTTTGCTCTTGGAGTGCAAAAATAGCATCACTTGAAACCCACAATATTCTTATAGGACCAATACGCAACGATGATGCTCTTTGAGATTTTGGTGATACTGCCTTATACTGTACATGTATGAATAGTGTATACATTTAATTGTGCAATATTTGTATCAGTCGCACAATACATTCCACTTATGCTGAACTGCTCTGTATTTTACAATGTTGTCTTCGTTTAGTGCCATATACGCATATGTGGAAGATTTTGCACCCTTTGTATGACTTTGTATGAAACTGTCTTATAAATAGAATTTTTATAAAAAAAAAAATTTACTATTAAAAATATTTACCACATAAACAAGCTTATGCTAATTCATACTCATTTATTTGTGTCAAACAAAAAATTGTATCTAAAGGTGCTGTCACACCTTGGCGTTTTAGACAGCGTATGCCCGACGTATGAGGAATTTGGCGAATATGCTGGCGTACGTCGAATACGTTACGGGTAAGTTTTACATACGTTAAGAGTACGCTAAAACACGCTGGTATACGTCGTCATACGGCGAGGTCGTCGAAAAATTTTGTGCAAGCACAAAATTTTTCGACGTATGCCAGCGTATGGCTCATACGTCCCGCATACGCGGGCCATAAGTTGTAGGCAAGTTACGCGATCGATGATACACGTTGACACACGTTACTCGTAAGTTACTCATAAGTCGATGTACGTCGAGATAATGTCCAGCATACCCTAAAACTTACTTCTAACCTATGAGTAACGTGCTTTGAACTTATGTGTAACTTAACTCCAACGTATATTGACGTATGAAGACGTGCTCCGGGCGACCACAAAACTTACTGAACGTGTTTATAACTTACAGCTACCGTATAATGGCGTATTGACAACGTTTATAGGAATTGGGCAGCGTTCTTCGAAGTTTTCTTCGGCATGGCGGTGGTGTTGATACGGTGATGTATCGTGCGGTTATGATTTGAATAGTCGAGCGGCAGCCTTTTTGTAGGCTTCGACACGTGTTCGTCAGCGATACGCTTCCGCGCGCTATGCGTAAGTTAGGCTATCGTAGGGCATAAGTTGTGTACGCCAGCAATACGCTAAGCATTCGTTGGAATACGTTACTTATAAATTAACGAAGCGTTCGATATAAGTTACTACATGTAATACGTTATGTGTAAGTCCAACTCGTTATGAATACGCTAAGTATACGCCCAGAGTTGAAAAAAAAAATCAAAGTTCAGCGTATGCCG
Organism: Arbacia lixula; assembly: GCA_963669155.1. Lineage (NCBI taxonomy): Eukaryota > Metazoa > Echinodermata > Echinoidea > Arbacioida > Arbaciidae > Arbacia > Arbacia lixula. The sequence continues at coordinate 23,236,750 of OZ022583.1, read as the reverse complement.
ACGTTTTAGAGAAATTTTGATACGTCGGGCATACGCTGTCTAAAACGCCAAGGTGTGACAGCGCCTTAAGTTTAAAATTTCATGTGTGAAAACATCTGTACATTAAGTACACTAATATACTGGTACCAACCATTACAATTACATACATTTAAAAACAAAATACAGCTTTCTATATACAACTATACCTAAACAAACTTAGTGCATGGCTTAAGTTATTCATGGTGTAGAACACATTTGAGGGAAAAGAGTAAAAATCATGATAGGTTTAACATCTAGTACTTGGCAGCTCAAGTAGCATGGAACAATTAAAATCTTGTGTTTTTAGCTTCAGACACACAAATTGTTATAGTTTTCATTACACAAGTGGACTTCTACAACAGAGTAATTGAACTGCTCATATGCCATATGGATTAAAGTAAGGTCACTGCAGTCGACCTGGGCCCCATTGCATAAAACTTACAATTGATAGTAACTTTGCTGTCAATGGCAACTTCTGTGGAAACCTTGAATTTGATTGGCTGTTGAGTGGTGTTACCATGGTAGTTACCATTGATGACAGAGTTACCATTAATGGTAAGGTTTATAAAACGGGGCCCATATCAGCCATGCCAACCTGGTCATTGGATTCACACAAGAAGGTGACGTTACATTTGGAGTCGAAGGCCCTTACAACTGCATTCTCATGGCACACTCTTTTCGTCTGCAGTGGTTTTTACTTGTGTTGTAGAATCCTTGAAAAACAGGCCTAACAGCTAGTATTTGGCAGCTTGAGTAGTGTGGAGCGTATAAAAGCTTAGCGTTTAGATTCTGGTGTGTCAATGACGAGGTCCTCATTCTCATCATGGGTAGAGGAGGTGGAAGGCAGGGGGAGAGGAACGCGATGCTGAGAAGGTCCCTGGGATGCATGGCTCGCATGGTGCTTTTCTGAGGTATCCCTGAAAGAAGAACAGCATGGGTGTGTATAGACATGAGGAACAACACTACAGATGACAGAAGGAATTCATATTGTGCTTTTTGCTTGTACATGCACCAAACATACTATCATTTTTAGTGCATGCATAAAGTTACAACAAACATTTGAGCAGAGATTTCCATCTCACTGTAAAGTTCTTGCCTATCGTATAAACCAATACTCGAAAAAAAAATCACTATTTTAAAAAAATACATTCTGAGTCTCATACTTAATGGATGTGAAGGTATCAAATCATACATTGTTCGTCCATAATTACTTTTCAGCAGGATTTTACACCTACTAACGATAAATAATTATGAGAACTTACTTCCTAGATTTGGACTTCTTGTTCCTCTCCTGGTTGATTTTATCCTGTGCAGCAGCAGCCGTCAGTGCATTCAGGTCCATATGAGGCAAAGCATCGCCCCCTGCCCCTGCTCCTATCCTCACACCCACCCCTCCCCCAGCCCCCAGTCCCCTCATGGGTCCTAGCGCCCCCAGCCCGCCCAGCTGGGCCGGGAGGGAGAAGGACTGGTGCAGCCCCCGGTCAAAGGCCCTGGGGTCGAAGCCTGGGGGCGGGGCCCCCCCACCGCCAGCTGAGTTGGGGGGGAGGGGCAGGCCGAGGGAGCCCGCTGAGGGGGAGAGCAGGGCGGGGTGGGTGTGGGGAGAGAGGAGGGAGTGGGGGGATGAGAGGGGTGGCACCTGGTGGTGCTGCTGTTGTTGGTGGTGGTGGTGGGCGTGGGGGTGGGGTTGGACATGGTGCTGGTGGTGATCGTGGCCTGTAGACCCTGTAGGATGAAATATTTGAATTAAAACTTCATCTAAGTGTACAAAAACAGGGCACTCTAAAAGGGCTGATAATGAAATACACAGATGGCACACACACACACACACACACACACAAGAACAAAAATATCTACATTAAGTGTGAACCCATTCAAGGTAATTGTATTTTTCCCTCACCATACTGATACTGTACCAGTCCAGAGGGAAATCCACCTTGTATTAATTCCTCTCCATTTTTCTACTGCTCTTTTATATTCAGTATTGTGTATCAATAATATGTAATCGTTTTGTCTTATAATTGTTTGTATGCATTTTTTTTTTTTGTGCATAAACTCAATCCAATTAAGATTGCGGGAAACTGTGCCAAGGTACTGAAGGGGGCCAGAGGCCTTACTCAGAGACCACACCGCAAGGCAGAGTGGTCCCCAGTATAGAAAGCGTGCGGCGCAAACACCACATGTTGCGTTCAGAAGGTGATTGTGAGCTGTTACATCAGTATCAGTCTCACTATTGCTTTCTGTAAGCCGCAATGTGGTTCGGGGAGTGCTACAGCGTGCCATACAGCGTACCTAAGGTGCTGCATGAATGCAAGAAAGAGGAAATGTACCAGTATCCTGGAATGCTAGCAAAAGCGTCAACAGCTCAAAGGAATTGGCATAGGGAAAGGGAAAGGGAAGTTTTAAACCGCAGTATATTTTGTCCAGTTCAGCATGAAACTTGATACTTTTTAGGCTAAAGCATCGCGTTTCATGCTGAACTGGACTAAATATACCGTGGTTTAAAACTGCGGCTCCTTCCTTTTCTTCCCTTTCCCTTTCCCTATGCCAATTTCTTTGAGCTGTAGTGTAACACTGAAGTACTGCACTGGTACTGTACAGCAAGAAAAATTATTCCGAAAGGGCTCTTTGATGCCAATGGTGTGCTTGGATATAATGAAATAAGTCACAGACATATAATCAAATTGTGCTGTCATGCTTCAAATAACCATGTGTGTCAAAATATACCTACATGTAGCAACTACTAATCATGACAATTATTTGTCAATGTACACTCCAGCTCAGAGGAATTGGCATATGGAAAGGGAAAGGGAAGAAAGAGAAGGAGCCGCAGTTTTAAACTGCGGTATATTTTGTCCAGTTCAGCATGAAACAAGATGCATTTTACGCTAAAGCATCACGTTTCATGCTGAACTGGACAAAATATACCGCGGTTTAAAACTGCAGCTCCTTCCATTTCTTCCCTTTCCCTATGCCAATTCCTTTGAGCTGTAGTGTATGTGAAGATGCTACCATTCCCATTAAAATGCCCTGCTTTCAAAGTCATAACAATTCTGGTATTATATACTTGGCAACAGCAATTATCCGTACTGCATATTGTGGACAGACATCTATATGTTGTTAGCAGTCATGACTGCTTCCATTCTCATACACTGGTTCACTAGACCGGAAGCAGATATGACTGCACAGAAATCTGAATGTGGCTTAGCAGTGCATCATGAGATTTTCACCCCTCATATGTGGTATGCAAAATTGAGAGAATATACATATACATATACAGCAATGCATACACTTATCTATCCAGCCTCATGTCATTACAGATGAATTCCCTGTCTGCATTTTTTTTTTTGTGAGGATTCAATTCTAATAAAGCAGAGAAAAAACAACTTGAACACATACTGTACAAGCACTACCTTAACCATCTCACTACTAAGACATGAAAAGGCTATTTAGTCCATTTAGACACACTCCTGTGTCCGTGGTAATGAGAAGATTAACAAACATAAACAACTTTTCTTTGTGACAAAGGCTTAATTTCATGCATCAAAACAAATCTTCACACACACATATGATGAAAAAATGCAAATAAAAAGTAAGTTTCACACATAAAAAACAATTACCAGAAGCGAGCATAGCTGATGTTTGTGTAATGGGGAGGCCCTCAGCAGCTTTTCGCATTAATTCCGCCAAGTGCTGAGAAATGAAACAGGAAATGACAAAATAAAAATAAACACAGGTGGCCACAAAATTCACATGAAACACCAAAACAAACTCAATAAGGGGAACATGCGGGCAAAGCACACACCTACATCAATGAAACACTGATATTTAGTTCAATTGAATGAAAGTGGAGACATTTTTTTAAAGAAAAAAAAACAATAACATGTTAAACAGTACCATGTACAATTTTAAGAAGTAATTTGTCCTTCGAAAAATTCAATGACTGTAGTTTTGCTCTGTAAATTCAAGGAAGACAAGAAATGCTCTGGGTTTTGTCTTGTTCATGCACGGTATATGTACTTAAGAAGACTAAAAAAATCAACCTTTTAAAAAAAAAAATCTTGGATATGGATTTCACAAGTGTTTCATTAACTCAAGGAAAGTGCAGTATGTACTTATATAGACAATGCCATAGGGTGCATTCACTGTCAAATGGATGTGATTTTAGGGAAGGAAAGCAACATCAATAATAAGCTTTGGAGGTTACAGCTAGATAAACAAATCATACCAATTGTTGACAAGTGCTCAATAAAATTTCATGCTACTTAAAACACACTGCTTTGCAGAAACGTTTGCTAATTATGCTTCACAATCAATATTACATGCAACAAAGTACGCACTATTGTAATTGATATTAGTTTCACTTCAGTGTCAAACTGCATACAACACACGTTACACATACCGTAAACCACTCCCACGCCATCTCTCACACACACACAGACATAGAAACCCCAAATATATCAAAAAGAGCAAATAATTTGGAAACTGTCCTCATTTTTTCCCCTTTTTCTTTCGGCCGTATGATTTCACACTGTAGGCCAGGAATAGTATGTGACAAATTCCATTCATTCTCAATCCCAAATTAACTACCTTCCCAAATTTTATCATCAAATTAAACTCTCCACAATTTATTCATATATCAAAGTCACATACAGTAATGTGTAATCAATTTTTGAAAACAAACTTCAAATTTGAGTAGCAATCTTCTCAAACTACATAGAAATTGTGATAAAATTCCAGTGCTAATGTACTATATTGCATATCATTGGACTATTATTGTAACTTACCATGAGAGCTCCTTCACTGTCACCATGGCAGCTACAATAATTGCTAAAGTGACATATGCAACACACGCTAGGGCCCTGTTGCATAAAACTTACCATTGATGGTAACTTTGCTACAAATGGCAACTGCTATTGAAACCTTGAATTTGATTAGCTGTTGACCAATTTTACCATGTTAGTTACCATTGATGGCAGAGTTAACATTACAGGTACGTTTAATGCAACATGGCTCAGGACTTTGTTCCTTGTGCATGCATATGAAAAAGTACTACTAGTGCGGTGAACTTTTGGAACAACAAACTATGCAATCCATGGGAAGCTACTCTATGAACATTAAGAAGGAGGTGCAATGACTCACAGGTAGCTGTTGGTGGAGGGCCTGAGGGGGGGAGTGGAGGTCGTGAGGGAGGGGCACCCTACTGGCCCCGAGCGCCGCCGTTCCTTGCAGGCGCTTGGTGGGCTTCTTCTTGGGCCTGCGCTTCTTCTTCACCACCTTCTTCTCCTGCTCCTGCTGAGGAATGGCAATCACACATCAAAAAATAAACTCTGTCATTTTCCTGTATGAGCTCTTCTTAAAGGTAAAGGAGAATGGTGGTTAAGACTATCCAAACCTGTAACCATGAAAGGAACTTATGCATTTGTATTTGACCTCAGGATCACATAACGAAATCATCAACTACAGCTCAAAGGAATTGGCAAGGGTAAAGGGAAGAAAGGGAAGAAAGGGAAAGAGCTGCAGTTTTAAAACACAGAATATTTTGTCCAGTTCAGCATGAAACCCGATGCTTTAGCCTAAAAAGTATCGGGTTTCATACTGAACTGGACAAAACATACTGTAGTTCAAAACTACAGCTCCTTCCCTTTCCCTTTACCTGTGCCAATTCCTTTGAGCTGTAGTGTAGTTGTTGAAAGCTAGTCTGGGACCCATGACAAAAACAAAACAGTTCTGCAATGATTATGGGTCTCATACAGCTACTTTAGGCTTTCTACAGTATGAGAAATGTATCTTGTAAAGGTCTGTTAAAAGGGATCTGCTACATGTAGGCATGCTTATGGCATATGGTGAGCCTTTAATGAATCAGGAAAGAAGTGCACACATTTTCCTTTTCTCTGTCTTTTAATGCCAGCAAGGAGTCGGTGTTCATTCACAGGTTCTTAACCTGTTTGTACTCCCCCTCTCTCTCATAGTCTATCTATAATGGTCTCTATCTCTCTCTCCCTATGTACACTACAGCTCAAAGGAATTGGCATAGGGAAAGGGAGAGGGAAGAAAGGAAAGGACCCGCAGCTTAAAACCGTGTTATATTTTGTCCAGTTCAGCATGGAACATGATGCTTTTTAGGCTAAAGCGTCATGTTTCATGCTGATTTGGACAAAATATACCGCAGTTTAAAACTGTGGTTCCTTCCCTTTCCCTTTCCCTATGCCAATTCCTTTGAGCTGTACTGTATGGTGAGTTTTTAATCTTCACAATCTTCTTTTTCTCTGTCTTCTAGTAACTCATGGTCTCCCTCTCTCTCTTCCTATGTACATGCACTTACTTTCTTGGTTTCCTTGCAGCTGTCTTCTGATGACAACGTAGAGTCCGAGTCGGTCCCAGGATCGATGACCCGTTCATACTGCAGGAGCCGATCTAGAAGGAAGTTCTTATCCCTCGAGATCTTAAGCAGTTTCCGCTGGGCTCTGCGCAGTTCCTCCTGAAAACATTCCTGCTCCTGAGAGTCATGATTGTAAAGAAAAAATACAAGTTAATTTCTCAGTCCTGTGCTTGTTTTCCGTAGGGAAGCTCAACTACATGTAACGGTACAGTATAGAATAGCTGTTATCAAAATTATCTGTCGATATCAAGTACTTTACTGTGCATAATTTCACATAGAATTTATTATTCTCCTGTTTATACATAAGAGGGACAAGTATTTAGTATTAAAAAGAATGTTCTTGTGCCAGGTCAATCAGTAAACTCAATTAATATGAAATGGACATGCTGTTTTTCACATCAAAGATTTTAATTGGTCCTCTGTGTTTTCTACAAAGAAAAAGAAGATAAGTGTAGACCAACTTACATAAATGAGGAATCTCATTTTCCGTTTCAAGGAGCGGTATTTCTCCTTGAAATTCACTTCCTCCGGCTTCAAAGGTTGTTCCCCTGGTGATGGAAGTGAGAAGAGAGATTAAATGTGTATTTTTGGTAAAATACATTTTTTGTTGACAATTTCACTGACAAGTTAGCTCAAATGTTACTGCTGTATGTGAGTACAGATGTCAATGGCAACACAAAGTCACACTTAGTATCATATGCTAGCCTTTCTCCACTTTTAAGCATAGCCACTGCTTTGGGATGTGAAATGGAGAAATTGTCCCCGGAATTTGAATCTTGAACAAGAGGCAAAAGCCAGAAATGCTATTCAATTCACGAGGCACCCTCATGATTGTGAGATGGTCGAGGCACAGGGCCCATTATGGAGTGTGTGTTCCAATGACAAGTGCACTGTGCAAATCCAATATTTGCTATTACATCCCTCATTAATATATTCCAGTTCGTTGGTTGGTTGTAAGGGTGTCACATGACCACAAATAGATAAACTATTTGAAGGAAGAGAGCTCAGAGGGAAGAAAAGTACTATTTCATGACGTCAGAGGGAAAAAAAGTACTATTTCGTGACGTCATGTCAAAAATAGTCTTTTTTTTCCCTCTGGACTATCGATATCCGGGCTATTGGTGATCAATAAAATTTTCACAATTCATCCCACGTAAATGCGCAACACGCAAAATCAATGCGATACGTTTCTTTCCAGCTGGTTTTTGGTGTTTTAGGGGAAAATCATTGGGCGCGCTGCCGGAACTCCTGCGGTGTTGCGGCCGAGGTGCAACTTGAATTTCCGTTAGTTTGCTCAAGCCGCAGGAAATAACAAAACGTCTAAATCGGCCTCCTGCGTTCAGAGCTTAGAGCATGGACAATGTATTACAAGGTCCATCGTAAGGATTCAATTAATGGACAAAGAATATATTAATGAAGGATATAAAACAAATATTTCATGATCTTTATTTGGGAACTTTGTGTAATCTATTGATTATTGGTCCCCTAGGTGAAGTGGAGGGCGTGAAGTACCATTTTCCCTCGACCTGCGGTCCCGGGGAAAATAGTACCGCACGCCCTCCACTTAACCTCGGTGCAAAAAGATTCCACAAGATCCTTCATGATCATGAAATATTTGTATAATTGAATGTGATACATCATTCATGTATGCATTAATTGCACACAAAATCAAACACAGTATTGGAGCCCCATACAACATCTTCTATGGGTATGAATGAGTCAAAATACTTGGTAATCTATCTTGAACAGTATTAACATTACGCATACTTCCACAAATATGATGAACTCGATTTATTTACGACCACAATGACCGAAAACAACGGTCGAAAATGCAACAACTGACTAAATGTTGGACCCTGCTCTACTGAATCATACTGCACGGAGACTGCACACATACGTACGTAATCAAAATACGATTCAGTAATCTCCAAACTATCTTTATCTACGATTGAATTTTGCAGCTTTTTACACACATTATGCACATCAAAGAGAAACATGAATTCATGAAATAATGAAAACATATACCTGGCATTTCAAACGTTGGCTGAATCTACCAGATTTGAGTAAATAAGTCTTGTTATTTGGCTTGGCTGCTGGAATCTCTTGGGCGAATCGCTGACAAAGTGCGTGTGACCTCAATCGACCGGACTTCCCCAAGCTATAGCTTGTTCGTGCCTAAACTCCGTACCAGGCGTTTTGTGCAAGATAATCATCACACTGCAAACATCTAAGTGCATTTTCAAAATAAAGATAGGCCTATGATTTGTGGAAGGCCAGGAAGAAGGAATAACAGTTTTTTAAACGAATGAATAAATAAAAGACTAAATTAATCAATAAAGGAAAACATACATTTGATAAACGATTGAATACATAAAAGGTAAGGTCTTTACATGTATTTAAAGGCTGAAAGAAGAAAGAAAGTAACAGAATGACAACTATTCAATTGAATTCGTCTGTAAAGAATTTACTAAGTATTTAATGAAGGGATCAAATAAAACCTATCAAATTAATTAAGAAATAAGGTAAAAAAAAAGTTAATAAATGAGTTAATCCTAAAGTAAACGGGTAAGGCCTACAGGTAATGCACGTTTACATAGGCCTAACAGCTTTGTGAAGTTGCGAATGTAAAATAGAGGAAACTGATAGGTCTGTCTTCGGAATGTCTTTCAGAATGTAGAAACCGGAAGTTACTTTTAATGTGAATCGTTTCAAGTTCCATTACAAGTTGATTTCTTGTGTCTAAAATGTAGTCTAGTGCCTGGACACCCTTACAAACCCAATGGTTTTTTTTTTTTTTTAAAGCCAGAATCTGATCTTGTTCGCAAAATGGATAGGCCTACATAACCTTAATTCTTCACATAGTCTAAAAAATGAGAGGGGAAGTAATAGCATGGTGAAGTGGATGAAGTGGGATAATCCAATCAAAGGTGATAGCTGAATTGATTGAATCTATTTCAGAAGTAAAAATGACATCGCAGAACTCGCCACAAAGCATACAAAGACATTTGTAAAAAAAAATAGTGAAAAAATGGAAAAAAATCAATTAAAATCACTTCGTATCTGACAAGAAAAAGGGAAGGAGGCCTGTAAAGGGGACCGACAAGAAGGGGGGAAAAAAAGAAGTTCATAGAGCTACAGTATTGAGCTCTATGACGAACTGTTGAAGAAGTTACATACCGCCCTCACATGGCAAAATAACTCACATACAGGACTGGTGTACTATGTTCAGGTACCATGCATTATGCAAACGGAAAAGATTGAGTTGCCATTCCTGTATCACGGGTAATTCTGAATGCTAGCCTGACACTGCCTCCCACTAATTACACTGAAATCGACCTAATTCATTGCGAAAATATTCTTTCATGACGGACAAATTAATCACAAAGTTTTGAATAGAAGCAGCAATGCGTAGCCCATGCTACCCTGGGAATGACAAGACCGGGGGCACTGGGCCGGAGACTTCCAATGGGTCACCACGCTACTGATAGACCTATACAAGAAAAGGGAGAAGAAGGAAAGGGAGAAAAGAAGGGGGTGAAAATGGGCGAAGATGGTTGGGAAGAAGGAAGGGAAAAAAACAGATTGAATAAAATACGCGGAGGAAAGAGTAAAGCAAGTAATACGTGATTTGCGGCAAAATCCTGACAAATTAGGGATTAAGCCGTCGGATTATGGCTTAATAACTGCATGTTTGACGTCGGAGCCGATTAAATCATGTAGATTACCCCGACACCTTGCATGCGATGTCTGGACCTCTAGCATGTCTTGTGGAATAATGTGATGTAGGATTAAGAAAAGGGTGAGGATAATCCGCTACTGATCAAAGGACCCCGCGGGCTATACGGTGAGCGCATTAAACACGCGTGTAGAGCAAAACTTTCACTTTCGTAACTTTCCTTAACGTTTGATGTCTCATAGATTGAATATTCGGAGAGTTTTGTTGGAGAGCTAACCGTGTGACGCTAACATTGCGGTTGTAGTGTTACAAGATAGATTACGTTATATATGATGCCCATATTTTTTTTAATGAGTAGGCTATTTATGAGAGGATAGAGGGGGTGTAGGGGAGAGGGGGATCAGCCCCCAATCAAAATGAAGGAGAGAGGATTTGAAGGCGGTCATCGACCATGTCGACAAAAAAATCATTAATAGACTCGTAGTAGTTTAGTTGACATGTATGAAAAGGTGTGACGCAAAGCCGAGGCAGACATCTTGCCCGATGTGCTAATCTTACTAGCTTAAGCGTAAGATAAGTCGATTGATGGCGTGTCCAATACCTAATGATATCCCTTCATAATCATGATAACGTTTTCAGAGAGCGATTTGTCTGTACAGAATATTGATAAACGAGCAGGATTACCCAGACGATAATTAACAAACAGGTTTGTGCCTCTATCCTTTTCTCAATTCCACACCATACCTTCCTCAAAATAATCAAGATGATACGAACGGGTAAAATAAGCAGATAAAGAGATAGATACAATGTTATCAGGTCATTATTAACATTATGAGTGGTGCTATCCATATTTCTGGTGTTATTTTGAATCGTGCTTTGGTGCATGAAAAATAAGTCTAATGAAATCGGTAAAATGCTAAGTATGCGTGTGTGTTTCAATAATAAATCATAATATTATGTATGTATATATGTGTGCTGTTTGGGCTGTGTCGTTGAGCATGTATGTACCATGTGATGGAGTTGTAGAGAGGGCCATACAGGCAGACAAGAGGGGGAAAGAATGGGAATACAAGAGAGAGAGAGAGAGAGAGAGAGAGAGAGAGAGAGAGAGAGAGAGAGAGAGAGAGAGAGAGAGAGAGAGAGAGAGAGATATGAGAGAAGGAGAGAGGGGAACAAAGAAGGGGAAAGAGATGGAGAAAACAAGGTGGAATGCAAAAAGAGTGCACTGTTGTCAAAAAAGATATTTTTACCATTTTTTATTTTATTTCGATTGAAATATGCAGTGGGAATTTGAGTTTGTGGAATATGATCGAGATCATTGTCAGTTTGGGAGGTCTCTCCTGGAGCGGGTCTCGTCATGGTTCAACGCGGTCTTGACTGGCAGACGACCGGAACTCTTGAACTTGAACTGTCATCATCTGATTCCCGCCCCACGATTTTAAAGTCGGTATGTAGGCCTATGTCTGCTTCTCTGTCTGTATCCCCCCCCCCCCTCTCTCTCTCTCTCTTTCCATCTCCCTCTCTCTCTCCATCTCTCTCTCTCTCTCTCTCTCTCTTTCTCTCCATCTCTCTCTCTGTCTCTCTCTGTCTCTATCTCTCTGTCTCTCTCACTCTCTCTCTCTCTCTCTCTCTCTCTCTCTCTCTCTCTCTCTCTCTCTCTCTCTCTCTCTCTCTCGTCCCCCTGATTCTCACGTTCTCTGTCTTCCTCCCGAACCCCTTGCATTTTCATCTCCCGTCCTTTCCCGTCTCACTTTCTGTATACCTTTTTACGCCCCCCCCCCATACACCCATCCACCTCTCTCTCTCTCTCTCTCTCTCTCTCTCTCTCTCTCTCTCTCTCTCTCTCTCTCTCTCTCTCTCTCTCTATCTATCTCTCTCTCACACACAGAAATACCCCCCCCCCCACACACACACACTCACTTACCCTCATGTTCAGACAGACATGTTACGCACATCGCTATCATCGCGATATTTCCGCATACAAGTTCTCTGATCTTGTTTTCTGCATAAAACGATTAATCTTACAGGTGGATTAGCACCTTTTTATTCACAACGGTTACTCTTCGTCATGCTTGTATCGCCTGAATGTAAGTCCACTGAATTAAGTTGGCATCATTTGCACTTTGATACAAGAGAGTTTGCACTATTTGATTTGAGGGAAATGTCATGGTTAAATCCCCACCCTTCCTGTATTTCTGTAAGAGATACACTTTTTTGCTCAAGGATTTTCTTTCTATTTATACCCGAAAGAGTTTGACTACAACAAAGTATCTTTGTGTCATGTTCACACACACCCTTATTCATGAAATTATCGAGGGAAATTAAAGCATCGTCGATCAAGAGTAAATGTACCTACAGAAGTAGTAAACCTTGAAGTAATAGTAGAAGTAGCAGTAGAAGTAGTAGTAATAGTAGTAGAAGTAGTAGTAGTAGTAGTAGTAGTAGTGGTAGTAGTAGTAGTAGTAGTAGTAGTAGTAGTAGTAGTAGTAGAAGTAGAAGTAGTAGTAGTAGTAGTAGTAGAACTAGAATAAGAAGAAGTTTAAAAAGTAGAAAAAGAAGAAGAAGAAAAAGAAGATGAAGAAGAAGAAGAAGAAGAAGTAGTAGTAGTAGAAGTAGTAGTAATAGTAGAAGTAATAGTAGTAGTAGTAGTAGTAGCAGTAGCAGTAGTAGTAGTAGTAGTAGTAGTAGTAGTAGTAGTAGTAGTAGTAGTAGTAGTAGTAGTAGTAGCAGCAGCAGCAGACAATTCTGTCAGTAGCTATATGTACATTTTATTTTGATGGAAATTTGTCAACAGTTCAATGATATTAAATGTTACTTCTTTTCAGAAAGAGGACCAACAACGGTGTCATATTCAGAATCATAATAAACCTCCCTCCTCCAGCTTTGTCCAGTAGCAGAACAGGAGCTCGGAGATCTCTGCGTCACTCCTTTTTCAAGCTATACCGGAATACCGGAATGTTATACGAGAGAAAGGGCTCTTAACAGTATTTACACCATTGCACGTATGGACTGACAGGTTCGTAGGAAGCAAAGATTTATCGATATTCATATCTCGAGACGGCAATATGTTGACGGAGTGTCATAGAAACTTGAGACAGGCGAGAGGGCTAGGAGGAATGCCACCACCACCACCACCCACCACCCACACATCAGACATCCTCACGGGTCGTGTCATCGCGTTGAGACGTGATCTCCAACCTGCGAGGACCGAGGGCTGATCTTACAGGAGGTGTTCGAGTAAACCTGAAATGCTCCCTGGAGGGATTCTATAGTACGCCCCCTTCCCTCCCATGTCTTAGCGTGTGGTTACACACGCACGCATATACAAAAAAAAAACATATCAAAGAACCCCATCCCCCTTCCCTCCCATGTGCGTGTGGTTGCACACGTACATCAAAGAAACATAATTTTATCAAAGAACCCCCTTCCCCCACCCGCCCCCCCCCCCCCATGTCCGAGCGTGTGGTAGTACACATACTGTATATCAGATGAACATGAGGAGTCGTGTTTGATGAGAGGGGGTGAGTCGCTTCCCCTTCCCTTTAGCCCCAATGTCACGTTTGTGGTATGGTTCGTTTAAAGCTGACGGTGGAAGCATTTGAAAGTGGAGAAAGGACGAGAGGAGGAAGAAAAAAAAAGAAAATGAACAACAGCAAGGAAAACAAATCACCAACTATGCCTCTAAAAAGAAGAAGAACAAATCAAAATGAAGGAAAAGGATTAATAAAGATTAAATAACAAAGAGGGGAAGGAGGTGGTGAATGCGGTATTTATTGATAAAAACGAACATACATACATAAAAAGTACAGCGACTTATAGATATTTATTTACAATCATAAACAAGTGCATATAAAAACGCAGGAACTTAAAATAAGGCATATCAAGATGTGTACTTTATAAAGAATAAGATGAAGGAAGAAGAGGAGGAGGGGAAGAAGACGGTGGTAAAGAAAAACAAGGTTGTATAACGTTATAAAACAGATGACAGTGATGATGAAAGTGGACATGATAGTGGTAGTCTTGGTGGTAAATGTAGTAGCTATGTGAAGATGGTCAAGATGGTACAGGTGACAATGCTGGTGATAACAATGGTGCTGACCTACACTCGACAAAAAAGTGACAACTAGAACGACAACAGGTCTTGGACAGATTCAACTCAAATAATGTAGTCATAGATGGAAGGATGAGAAAATATCAAAAGCTCGAAAATTATCTCCTGAACATGCAGATATAGTAAACAAGAAATGGTAATGATTATGATTATTTTCCCCGAGTGGACTTCATCAAGACCAGGAAACCTAGCTGGCATTAAGGCATCGTTAACTCCACACGCAGGATGGCCAGGTATGCCAATAGATCGAGTGCCCAAAATGCGTGCATTTATATTTATCTCGCGATGAGATGGCCCTTCATGTTTGTACTGAAGCGATCGAAAAAGCCGCAAACCGCGTCATTATAACGATAATTATTAATTTACTCGAGGGCATTGTTATGGTAATAACGGCTGTTCCTTACATCAAGATAGACAGAGTGTTTGTTTCCAAAGTCAGAGATGGGGCGGGGAACGGAGGTAATATGTAGGAAAATGTAATGACCCAGGTTTATCTAATACCGTGACATTTTGGTTTATCACACGCAACAAACGACAGTGAGAACAACATCATCATATGTAAGTGTAGACATGATAGAGGAATATTTTGTTTCTATACCCGTTCTTACAAAAACACACACAATATCCCTGAATACATTTGTATGCGTTATTGAAAATAATGATTATGAGTTCTTAACGAATATGAACATTATACTTACATATTAATTTGGCTTTATGGAGTACCATATCCTATCCCTTCACCCCTTTGCGGTGTACGCTACTTAAGAATAATTTTTAGATCTAATGAAAATATTAGTATTCAAACATACACCTTATTTTCGGGTACCATACACGTAATGATTTTCCGAGATTGAACACATGAAATTCATTTTTATATAAACATTACAGATTTACGAAATTGTAGAGGACCGAAAAGGTAAGAGGTCATCCATCTTGACAGATTAATAAATTGAAAATTGCACTCTTTTTTACGAAAATTGTACTTTACACTAAATGTCTGATTAGGACACAATGATTACGTAACTCTGAACGCACCTGAGAACACGTGCTCCTTCCTGCTGACAATGATCTCATTGGATGTGTTATGATTGATAACATGTCTCTTTGAATCAGATCTAGTTCATCGGTGTTATCTGTCGTATTTTGTCCAGCGGTGGCCAGATACCACAACTTCCGATTTTGGTCTCTGTCACATTCTCTCCTAGCCTCGTTTCCAGGCTGTTCCCGCATTTTTAAACCAAACTCTTCAATAAAATGGGTCTGGCTGCAGAAGGCTAATCATTCTCGATTTCGTTCCTAGCTTCCCGGACTGAGAAAATAAGAAAATGACACCGTGACTAGTCTAAGAGCACTAGACACTATTTTTCAGTTGGGATCAGAAATGTTTAACAACCTGAAAACCAGTTTAATTTTCTCCTTGCTTGACTTTGAGATGTAACTGGTGTGTAGGCCTATGTAAAGTATATGCGCGCCGAGCGGAAGTATTCAACTACATGTACCCACATTTACGTATTCCCCAACCGCGCAATCAATTAATCATTTCCTTTTTCTCTCTCAGACACAAAAACAATAGAGGGGTTCTATCGGTCTAGGGAAAAACGTTTTAATCGCGTTCATGACCATGATGACACCTGGGACAAAAGAAGGGAGAGAACAAAGGTTGAATGGACTTCGTAAGTGAGTCAATGTGAGATAAAGAGAGAGAGAGAGAGAGAGAGAGAGAGAGAGAGAGAGAGAGAGAGAGATAGGGAGAGAGAGAGAGAGGGGGGGGCAGATAGGTGTGGACAAGGAGACATAAAAAAAGGAAGGCAAAATGGAATACTGTGCTGGAAATAAATGTATTTTTGTTGTTTGTTTTCCCCAAAAGAAACTAAAAGCGAACAAGAAAGAAAGAGAGAGAGAGAGAGAGAAAGAAAGAGAGAGGGAGAGAGAGGGGGGAGAGAGAGAGAGAAAGAGAGAGGGGGAGAGAGAGAGGGAGAGAGAGAGAGAGAGAGAGAGAGAGAGAGAGAGAGAGAGAGAGAGAAAGGGGCTAGAAAGGCAGAGAGAATGAAAGAAAGAGAGAATAAAACGTAGTTGATAATGAATCGACTTGATACATGTAATCAATGCTCAAATGAAGGACGGGCAGAGTCCGGTTGGGCTACCCCCCCCCCCCCCCCTCCCCCCTTCCCTTCACACACACTCTCTCTCCCTCTCTCCCTGACCTTATAACTGGTAGGATAACACAGTTCCCATTGTGCTCCATAAAGCTATGCTATCATTCGTAATGATTATTTTGGGGCATTTTTTCTTTAAATCACCTTGATATGGCACACCTCAAACATTAATCTTTCTGAAATGTTCACACAACTGTAATGAAGTGAATGAAAGCGTTTTCCAAGAGACAGTGCATTCTTGATTCATAATAATGTTGCATACTAAAAGTTTGTAAAAGTGCCACTGTAAAAGGGAATTTCCCTCATTTGATTACGATGAGAGGAAATGTGCTCTCTAATATCTTTCTTTCTTTTTTCAACCATTTAACCCTTGATTCTGATATCAATCTGATATCAATATTACGCTCAGACAAGGAACGGAAGAATTATATCCCCCCTCGAGCCGAAAAGAGAATCGACTCGTCCACCCGAACAAAGCACTCTCCACCAATCAGAGCACTTCCCGTGCCGTGATGTCACAGCTGGTCCGACCACTGAGGGGGCGAGGAATAACGTTCACAGCCAGGGTGCTTGTATCCATCGGTTCGCACCCTACACCCATGTGCGTGTGTTACGCACAAAGCTAACGTGCAAAACCCATGAAACCAGCGCACTGAACCACTAGTGAACGGTGATGTCATCACAACTCCGGTTCTGACAATAAAAACGCGTCTCCACTTTGTGAACGCACTCAAAGCAAAGTTGGTAGCAAACCTTGCAACTTCATCTCGTCAAAGCTGTGATATACCTCTCACAAGAAAAGTCTAGACTTGAGATGGTTGTGACTGAACTGATTTTGAAGGCGATCACAAAGGAATAATTTGATTATCTTTTTGGCACTCCAAGGACCTTCCCAATTTCCACGTCATCTTTCTTTTTGCAGGAGCTGTAATATTTACCTTGAACAACAGCGATTTTCTCTGGTAAGCATGATTTGATATTTTGCATATTGTTTTTTATTTCATTCATATCAATAATTTGCCCCGATCTGGTAATCAACGTGTTTGCCTGATTTAATTTTACAGCATGTCGTAGACTGGTGTCAGCTACTATGTTTTTTGAATAATTCATCAGCTCACTTTTATCCTACTACAATACAATCGAGAGAGTCTGATTATCATGATTATTTTGACAGTGAATCATGATAATAGAATTACATGCACGAGTTCTTTGTACCAAATTGAATGTAAGCATGCTTTATAAAAGCTTGGGTAAATCAATGCTTATTCAAAGAAAATTTTAACTACATTTTATTTTGGTGGCTATCAAACTTATTCAAAACATTATTTCCGACTGTCTGATGAAGTTGTTGATAAACATATTGTATTAATACTCATGTTTTGAATTAATGTTCTTAAACGACTATGCTATTAGTTTGCCATGCATTATAATATCATTAAAACTAATGGTGTTTTAATCATTGTATTCATACTCTAGACGCATTGAACCGAGTTGTCTCTTCAACGTTCACTCAACCCGTCTTTCTCGATCGACGCCATTGACCTCGTAACCGAAAAAGACGAAACTTCACGATGATCAGTTTGAGTACCCTGAGTCTGGAGCGCGTGCCCGACTTCGGGCAGCGAGGCGACCTGGAATGGGCGACCATCGGGCTGATGCTGGCTGTGATGGCCGCAGCGATGTACTACTACGTCGTGAAGGTAGCACACCGTTGCTCGTGCCCCAAGCGACTCAACGGCAAGACGGCGATTGTCACCGGTGAGTCTCGGGCGAGTTGGAGGGTAGCTCTCCGCTCTCAAGTAACTCTTTAGGGCATACAACTTGTGTGTATAATAACTGCTTAACTGATCTAACCATATGTAAATAAACAAAGCTCTATTATTTCATGATACCATTGAATTTAACCCGCGTTAAGCTGTTGGCGAATAGATATTTCTAATAGAATACACTTACAATTCACGATATTTACATCCACCGTGTATATGTTAGGGCGCCCCGCTGTGTATGTTTGCGGCTAATGTACTTTATATCTCCAACTGTCAAAATAATACCAGTGTTATTAACAATGCTGTGAAATGAAGTGTACTCTCGGAATTTGCTAGTACGTGTCGACGCGGATGAAACGCAACGTAGTTAGAATGGTGACGATGTAGTCGAATGTTTAAGAATAAATACCATTACGTCTTTGTGTGCCATTCATGCAATTTTGCACAGGTCATATGCGCAAAGCCAGTAGAACAGCAGTTAGGCTGGTACACAAAGGATTAAGGCTGTACAAGATAATTTGGCAAATAAAGAACTGAGGTACGAGCCATCAGCATGAGGTGTGGGGAAGGGTGGTGGAAATGGTGGTGGTGGTCGGTCGTGAAGGGCAGGGGGGGGGGGGGGCTCTAATTGACAAAAAAACATCCATACATGTTATTATTTTATCCTGCTTCTAATTTAGTTGATGTTTCAATAAGGGAAATCCAAAGAAAGAACTTGTTTGCGTGCACGGCGACACACCTCTTTTTTGGGGAAGAGAGGTGTAATTTGTCACGCATCTAGCCATGATGATCCCGTGTACGCGATTGTGATATTGAATTTAGAAACATTATCCGCAACCATTCTTCTCCCGGCCCTTCTGGCGAAGATTACACTCGCAACAAAAGACCCCTCGTTCTCAAAAACAGACTCTAGCTAGCACTGCACTATACCTCAGAGTTCAAACTCATTTTTCTCCTTTATCTTTTCAGAGCGTACTTTATTTTCCTATTTCGTTGTCTGCGGCATTCGATGGGCTCGGTGTGGGGGAACAAGTAGAGACTTGTACGCCCGTGACAATACTGCTCTTTGGAGGTCACAATACAGAAAGAAGACGAGGATGTATTCATCTTCTCCAACAACACCCCGCAATAATTGTCTGCATTTTCTTTATCAGCCCTCAATTATCGCGCAGGAGCGTTGTATATACAACGGGCTATTGTCATCTCGACAAAAGGTGTTATTTTACAAGCCCAGGTCGGCGTTATTACGGCTTGTATCCGCAGCTCTGCTTCATAATTTGCTCCCCACACCCGCCATTAGCCTGTGATTTATGTTTAGGATCATGACACTAACCTGTTGTTGATAAGCATGCTATAAGCTCCCTGACCCCGCAGGCTAAATATGAAACCAACAGACGTGACAGAGTCGTTATTACGTTGCTTCCCATATAAAGAATTGTGATATCACAGACTGTTTGAATGCTGAATTCGTCTTTCCTAAGACGATGCTGTAATCATCATGTAGTGTCATTTTTACGGTCTGATGCATGCAAAAGTACGCTCTTTGTGTGATTTGTATTGCATATATGACAACTTTGATTGTTCACCTCAGTGATTATTGTAAAAGAAATTATTGCTTCTTGTGACAGGTGGAGAAGAGGAGATGATTTACTAAAAATAGAGGTGACCGTCTGTATATGTTGACGAATTAACCTATCCTACGAACGGAGTGACACGGTGTGCAATTTAAATAGTTATGTTATAAATCAAGTTATCAACCCCATCTTGTTTTGCAGATGTGGAAGCTCCTGAAGTTATAGTTTTCTTTTCTTTAAAACAGGTCTTTGCATGTTTCTTACTCATAACAGAAAATGATTAAAAGTGAAATTGCAGAATATCTAACCGTTCCTTATTTCGCCTCACCAGGAGCCAACACCGGGATCGGGAAGGAGACTGCGCGGGACCTAGCGCGACGAGGAGCTCGCGTCATCCTGGCATGCAGGGATGCTACCCGTGGTCGAGAGGCCGAGAAGGACATCCGGATGACCACGGGCAACGACGACGTTATCTTCATGAAGCTTGACCTCGCCAGCTTCGATTCCATCCGCCATTTTGCCCAGGACTTCGGTAACACGGAGGAGCGCTTGGACATCCTCGTCAACAACGCAGGTAAATATCTATTCATTTTCAATTCTTGCCACATTTTGGCAAACACAAAGAGTTAATGAACCGCAGGCTTTGTTGTTACAACGTTTGCTCATCTAACATCGGCGTTGAAATGTCGGCGATTGCCTTGGGCAAATGGAAGATGGGGCATGGCTCTGTAAAGAACACTTTTTTCAAATATTACTCTTACGAAATTTGTTTCAACAAGTTTCAAAATCAATGGAGCAAAACTAATTACAAACATTAATGCTCTTGGAAAAGTGCACCGCAAACGATTTATAATTTCTTAATCGGGGCCTACTGGCTTGCCTAGAACATACTTGTTCCATGGGGATGGTTGCTTCGTTATCATGGATAGCAGAATAGGGAGTTTGCCAGGGACTGGAGGACAATCCATGTCCGGGGAAACGCCAAGGTAATTGAAGCCCCATCAGAAAGGAAACTTATGATTCATTCGAAACATCTTGCACGAATTCCCATCCCCACAGTTTAACCTTTTCAGAGGATGACATTTCTAAACACATACAGTCAGTCGGAGGGGATCGAGATTTGATAGTACGTGCACGTGATCTTGAGAAAGGGATGGAGAGAGAGATGGAGAGAGAGGAAGAGAAAGAGAGAGAGAGAGAGAGAGAGAGAGAGAGAGAGAGAGAGAGAGAAGCGCGAATCAAAAGGTTTTCCCGCCCATTCCAAGGCCAAGTTAAAGATTCAGGAAACGATAGTCTGCGAGGGGCTAGCTCTGGTCTGTTGTCCACAGGGTACAGTAAAATGTTATCTCCGACGTTCCTGGCTTCCAGTTTGCCTCATATACATTTTTGATAGACCTATATTAGGGCGGACTCACTTCATTTAGCAGCAAAGGGCACTCAAACCATAAAGAATGAAACGGAGGTAGAGAGAGAAAGAGAGAGAGGGTGATTGGGCGCTCCTTGACAACAACATGATATTTTTGACATCGGCTAGCTGTTTGATTTTGATCACTATTTGTGTTCGCTCAAAGCTATCATAAAAAGGTCTCGTTACAATAACGCAATAGAAACATGATAACAGCAGGGAGCCGTGACAGAGGGGGTGCATCTGCATGTCGTGAAATTAATCACAATGGCTTCGTCGTTTTTGATTTGATAATGTGTCATTAAAACCTGCAGATGAAAGCAAAGATTATTGATCGTTATGAATCTATATAAATAGGTTTGCAGATTGAAAGAAAGCTATTCTCTAGTTGCACTTTGGTGAACAAAAAAACTCGGCAATAAACCCCAAATTGACGTAAACGTAGCGTGATCTCAATGAAGCAAACATTGACAATCATAACGATGAATTAACATCAATTTGATGCTCAGGAATGTGCCTAATCTACTGTAAAGATTATGTTTGGAAATTAATGGTAATGATAATTTACAGAATGCTCCATTAAACTTATTTACCGCTTCATGTTTACGAAGAACCATCGACTGTGCTCAATCCACACAATCATGCATTTATTTTGTTTGTAACTAGTTCAATATTTGATAAACCATTTCAATTAGTTTTAATTCAATTTCGTTAAAAGGATGTCAGTTATCAGTATTTGACATCACACCATCATATTTTAACCAATTTAGGCTATTGCAAAAATGTTTTTTTGTTGTTGTTGTAGTGATTTTTTCGAACTCATCTCCCTGTATGGAACTGGTTTGAAATACTATGCGGTTAAGACAGTGTTTCATAACGAGAATATGGAATCAAAATATATTCAAAGAAGATGTCTAAATGTCTCCTTCCACCCTTGTCCATGCAGGCGTGATCAACGACGGGTCCCTACGCACCGAGGAGGGACACGAGCTCGTATTCGGCGTCAACCACCTCGGCCACTTCCTCCTCACCAACCTCCTCCTCGACAAGCTCGTCAAGTGCGCGCCAGCCCGAGTCGTCACGGTGTCGTCCGATGTCTACATGCTGGGTAGTCTCGATCTCGACCGCCTCGCCGTCAACGAGGGCCGCGTCAAGTCGTACGCCAGGAGCAAGCTCGCCAACGTCCTCTTCACCAGGCAGCTGGCAGCCAAGATGGCCGGTACGGGCGTGGCCGCTTACAGTCTACATCCAGGTGAGGAGACGGTCACACAACCGAATAGAAATGCAACTCATTTCTCCTCAAAACATCAGGGATTATGTGGTCTCGGGCCCCGTTTTATAAAGAATTGCGCTTGATCTGAATCAAACACATGTCCAATCCCTATCTCTAATCTACAGAGTTATTGACATCCATTGCAAATCTTTTTACGACAGGGTCCAGATTATGTTATTAATTTGGTTTAACAGTAATGACATTCAACAAGGATTCACTTTTAAGTGAAGTTTTATTGACAGGTAGAGAGAACAATGATGAGGTAGAGAGACGGAGAGAGAGACGGGGGATAGATAAAGAGAAACAGACAGGCAGAGAGATAGAGTGAGAGAGAGACTGTAATAACAGTTATTGACATAATATGTTCATGTTTTGTTTCAAGATACAGACGTCACTTATTATGATTACGTAAGGATGTGGTTAATATCGATTGCATCATCGGCTTTTTACTGATTAAATTATACCAGGCATTATCTTAATTCGTGATGTGTTATTTCCCGTCTTAGGTTCCATCGACACGGACATCAAGCGGAACTGGGCCGGCTGGCTCCGGGCCCTGGCCCCACTCATCTCCCTGCTCTTCCTGAAGTCAGCCAAGGAAGGTGCGCAGACTACCATCCACTGCGCCGTAGCAGACGACATCCAGCAGCACTCGGGCGACTTCTTCAAGGGTTGCCAGGTCCAGAAGCTCTCCAGAACGGCCCTGGACGACGAGCTGGCGCGAAACCTCTGGGATAAGAGTCTAGATTTGACGGGGCTTCAGTCGTGATCGTCAACATCCACATCATCATCATCCTCATCATCAATATTTATGAACATTATTACGCGCTGAAATCATCGAGTCCTAAGCAAAGCTGAAAAGTGTCTGGCTCAGAAACTGGATTTCTAAGAACAAAAGACTAACTACAGTATGAGTCGGCACGAACGCTTTTAAGAACGCTAAAAATATGTCAACCTGGCGCTTTTAGTCGCTATTGTGATTGCCGTGTGAAAACACGAACAACTATCGTGCTCTGATTGAGTCTGTAATGCCTGGAAGTGGCGGGAAATGCAAGAACTCTAATAAAACGCAACGAAACGAAGCAAAGCAGAATATGTAAGCCGGAACAGAAGTCAACAACCCGTTCAAAAGTCGATGTTTTGGTGAGTTGTTTAGCGCCTATCGATCGTGAGGATTATATTGGCGCAACAGCCCCACTGATGTTGAAATCTCGCAATGGAAGGAACTCATTTGGGACGATTGCCCACCCTACCCAGAGCTTATTCAACAGGGCACAGGAAAATGCACGGAAGAAAACTTTCAAATATGGTCGTCGGAAAGTGAAGAGAAAAAAAAATAAAACATAAATGACGTAGGATACAATAAAGCCGCGGACACGATAGAGGAAGAAGAAGGAATATGAGGATGAAAGAAGACGTGGCGCAAACCCAGCCAAGCGGGGATCCTGTGTTTGTGTGTCTTGTGTCATTCCAGAGCGTCACGGACAAACAGGATGGTGTCAACTCGCAGTATAAAGGGAGTAGGCCTGCGGTTTACTATGAGCACATCCTTACAGCGTTTACTACATACGTTCCTCGCTGCACGTGTGCATTTTCAAGCCCTGAGAAAGCTCTACCAACCATTATAACGTACCATAATAATAAACAAACATGGAAACAGCCAGTCAGTTAAAGTATTGGGAGTTGTTATCATGATAGTTACACTGAACATATACAACATATTGCTGTACGTTACAGCAATTCAAAATAATATACACGTAACATGCCCCTGGTCCTCTCTCTAGTTTTGTCAAAATGTTCTCTTTCTGTCAAATTTCGATGGCCAAATAAGACCTACTCTGATATCAGTTACTGGTTTCTATTGTGATACACTAGGCGAATATCTTACTCAATGACAATCGTGCTTCCAACAGTGATTTCGCTAGTTCACAAATCAATTCAAACCGAGTGCTAAATATTGGTTTTTAGGGGTACATCAAACTGTATCGGATAACCCATGAACGTATACTATACCTCCCCTTTAACTCTTTCATTACCAAGTCCGGTCAAAGACTTAACTTATTAAACATGACATGCACGTATGGTATTGATAGGGTTATGGTTACAATGTACTCATAAATATTTGTCAACCCACTTGATGTTTGAGAACAGTCGTGACAGTAATACTGTGTATCCTTAATTAAATACTAAAGAACATAAAATGTGTTTCATTCCGTTACAAGATAAATCATGTACTGTTAGTATTTGTAATTCACACAACCATGGCAAGGGGCCAATATTGAAACGCCTTGAAGCCAGAGTAACAATGTCTTACCACAAGTGTCTTCATAAGTATATATGTATGTATGTATGTATGTACATGTATGTGAGGAAAGTTTCCTTAACAGCATGGTTAACATGGTTAACATCCAGGGGCCCTTTGCATAAAAACTTACCATTAATGGTAACTCTGTCATCGATGGAAGTTGCAATCTGTAGCAATGTTACCTGTACCATCAATGGTAAGTTTTATGCAACAGGTTCGATTCATGTCTTCCATCATGTAGCGTTGCAACTCAGCTCCATACGTTCCTGATTTGGTGAGAGGAAAGCGCGGGGTAATCACACGTTTAGCAGGGAGTGCTCACCCTAATTGCTCCTAGATGTTTCCATGTTCCGTTCCTCTTAACCAACCTCACCATTTTGCCTTAATCCCCCTGTACTTTTACCCAAGTTCATTTTGTCACGAGTAATTGGAACAGAATTTCTGATGGCTCCTGCCCAAATGAAAGAAACCTTTAGACTGTTCGAAAAGGTCTTCTCGCTCTAAACTGGTCTTCCCGATCATTCGTGGTACTTGTTTCGTTGCCTTCGAGCCAAATCTAATCTAAACCGTCTGACGTATTTCCAAAGTAATTTTTTATGATGAACTAGTGAATGTCATACTTTCAATCAAAGTCTCAAAGCGGTGTTGGTTGTTTTCAGCAAACATTTAATTTCTTGTACTTAACACTCAACGTTATAAGAATGTGAAGAGTAATTCACGACATGACACATACTATGTACTAGGCCTTATCACGTTTCAAACTACAGAATAGAGGGGTTACTTTCATCTCAGTTTCTGTCCAGGTGTATTTTACGCTTTGCTTGTTTTTATATTATGTGACTGTACAAAGTATTCATTAAATTATTGCAGTAAAATCAGAATATTATTTTTGTACAAGTTTATGATATTTTTGGAGAAAAGTACAAGAAACGTAAACAAAGCGATAGTCTAATAACACGAGAGAGAGAGAGAGAGAGAGAGAGAGAGAGAGAGAGAGAGAGGAGAGGGAGAGAGAGAGAGAGAGAGAGAGAGAGAGAGAGAGAGAGAGAGGATTGTGGACAAGAACATTTTAAAAAAAAAATGGCCAATGGTGAAAATAGAGTAAGAGATATGGCATAATTGTGGAAGATGTGAGCATTTATGTGTTTTGGTGTGTATGTATGTAATGGTGTATGTATGTACATGTGCATGAGTGTCATGAGTATACGCTGGTAAGTGTCAGTGTGTGTATGTGATCTATAACAAGTATGGTGCGTGCGTGTGTTTGTGCATGTACATGTATGTCGTAATGACATGAAATTGCAAGTCCTTGTGTGTATATATTCATATGTATATAGCAGAGAAAGTGACAGCTTGAGACAGAAGGTGAGGGAGAGAGAGAGAGGGAGAGAGAGAGAGAGAGAGAGAGAGAGACACACACACACACACACACACACACACACACAACATGAGAGACGGGGTGAGGGATGGGGGTATCAAGGCAATGGAAGTTATCCACTGAAAACTTATTGGAATACATGATGACTTCTGGCTTACAGGTGCATTCTGATCCCCTATAAATACATGGGAAGGAGAAGAAAAGTCGGCGGAGGATCAGGAGGGGGATAGAAAACCGAAAGAGATGAAGCGGCTAATATGGAGTCAGTGGAGCTGAATAGAAGGTGTGACGGACATCGAAACACATAATACCTCTTCACACTCCGTAAGGGGATTATGGACACAGCGGTGGCCCAAGAGGGGCTTCGCCGATACCCTCTTTCATAGCTTATCACAATCCAAAACCACAATAGAAAAGCAATCAGTCTTTCTCTTGCGAAAGATTCTCCACCCGAGTCGCGCTCAATATTTCGTATTATGATTGTGGAGAGGCTATGCTACAGGTGGATTGACCGTTTGACCGTCCACCTCGTGTACATTGCATGATCGAATCGATTTAGGCGCGAATATATCGATCGTATCGGTGGTGGATTCCATCGGGATCGTTGACCTCAGCCTGCGTTAGAAACTCATCAACCCTCTCACTACCATAGTTGCATGAAATGAGAAGTAAATCAACGGGCTTTACCTGCTTGGTAGTGAGATAGTTAACTCGTTATTTGCTGATGCTGCATACACTCGATTCTATAGAGCAACAGTTTGCCTAGCGTACAGAGAGTTGACTCCTATAATCATTCAATTCCATCGACTTGCACAGGGCCAGCTCGGTACGAGGGAGCAATAATGGTTAACGCTATGTATGTCATTCAATATTGCAACAACAATATACACAACCTCCCTATTAGAGCCGCATATTGCCTGGCAAAAGAGGAATTTAAGAGTAGGGTGGATATTCACCATGCTTTTGCTTGATTTCATCCGATTCACTGTTGCTGTCCTATTTAATGCATTCGTATTATTTTTACATTAATGCATATCCTTAAACTTGTCTATCAATCACCTCTTGGTACTCTTAGTACCTCTTAGTATATAATGAAATCAGGGACATCCAATATTGTCAATGAACATGGTGAAATAGGTTTATTTCACTGTTCTCTCTATCATATGGGCAATAATTTGTGTTATAACTGACATACTATTTCTATATGTTGGTAATGAGAGAGTAACCTGTACTAATTTACCAATTGACACTACACGTAATATTCTGGACCCTTCTTTGCCCTTCAAAATCCTGGTGATGTCACAGTTTTGATGGACTGCACGCCTTGATTTTCCACCTAATCGTCCTTCATTCTACCACCCCCTAGACATCACATGATCATGACCATTCCTCTAGTCACTAGCCCAGATCCAGAGCCGCAGACTGCATTCGTCACAATCGATATCCCTAATCATAAATAAAGTGCGTGTGCGTGTGTACGCGTGTTTGTGTGTGTGTATGTGTGTGTTTGTGTGTATGTAGTGGATGAAACACCCAAACAAAATGATTTATAAAAATGTGTATGTCGAGGTGTAGCAATCATTTTGGTTTATGTATGTATGCGTGTGTGTATGTTTATGTATGTACGTACGGTGTGTGTGCGTTGATTGTGTGTGTGTATGGATCCATACAAATTACTAAAACATATGTATGGCTATGTAATTGGGCAGCTTAGAATCTTCTTAATTTCGTAACAATCGTTACTGCTATCATGATTATATTGCGTTCAAGAAAAGGTTTTGATTAACTTGATTTTGGGGGATAGAGCCCCCCCCCCCCCCCCCCGCCCCCACGCCTCCTTCCCAGCATATTTCATTCGGGCACCCCTTCTAAAATTGAATTTCAGGTCATAATGAAGCTTTATGCTTAAAAATGGCTCTTTTATCCGCCGTATAACGATGGAGGTAATTTTCCGTACTAAGCCACTCCTCTAATGTGTGTTGGTATATATTATGATTGTATGTTTGTGTGTGTGTGTGCGCGCGTGTGTGTGTACGTGTATGTTTGTGTGTTTTCGTGAGTGTGCCCATTGTCACCAGAATGATGAATAATGCGTCATCATACCAATGTGTCCTGATTGTGGATGATGAATCTTCTGCTGACTTAAAACCCCCTGAAATTCGACGAACTGACCACGCTGACAACAAGCGCGTGGGCTGGACTGTCCGAAATCGAGAGTCCGATAAGCACTCTGCGTGACACATAATGTCCAGGCCAGGTCCAGTCATCATCTCTTCATCCCACTGTGGACTCATCATGGGGGCAGACCTGACCAATTGTTACGTAATATCATATATCAATATCGATACATGTGTTATGTATCTCTCAAGGTCACAATGTGTCTTGTGACATTAACCTTTCTCCCGTCTTCCAGCGAAGGCGGGGAACGACCTGCGAGGCGTTGGTGTCCAGTGATGTAAAACGCAAGTTATTTATCGAGATGCTTGAGATTCTTTGTTTGAAAAGCAACAAAGCAATGCATTTTCTTATTTTTTACTAATGACTCCCCATCTTCTTGTGTATTGTTAATTTACGAGTTACATTGTAGATTATGATTTTTTAGCTCGCCACCGCATTTTGTTAATTTCAATACGAGAAGTTTTAGACTCCGAAACAGGGACTCAGTTGCCCAATTGACACTTTTTTATATTGTAGTTAGGATTAAATGCACTTCAATTACCATTTCCAAATCAATCTTTTAGATTATTTTAAGTCTTGATGAAATGAATTCAGAATGATAATTATAAGATATAATCCTACATTCTAACAATATTCTAGTATTACTACACGTATCAAGAACAATGACTTAACTTGACTTAACTCTTAGTAAAAGGAAACAGTTTGGATAATACTTTGTCTAATTTTCCCTTCATGTCTCAGTCTACTTTCATTTCTTCTTTTACATATTTCATGACACTTAATGTTGTATTTTAAGTCTTATTGTCTTTTAATTGATCTGATGTTGAGATTGTCTAACCCGAAATAATCCAGGAAGACGCATCCGATTCAGTCGGGGTTGGACTGGATTCGGCGAGGTACATGATAGGACAGTTGTGAAAGAAACACGAAGTTTGAAATTTAATCCATAGTTAATTGGCTAGATATAGCAAAAGGAATGTTATAATTTATTATCATCATTACTATCATGATTATTATCATTATCTGTATTGATGTAGTATGATGTCGCCTTTAAAGTTCTATGCACATAAGATATTACTTTGAATGTCAGGTTTTTTTTAATTAAGCATCCCTTATTATTATGATCATAATGACAATGCTAAGAAATAAACACTATGATGTATTACCTTTTGATTCCAAGTTAACCAGTGAAGTTACCGATTTTCATTTTGTATATGCGTTGCTAAAGATAATGATATAGAACGGACTGCATTGAACTGGTTTGACTTTCCTTCCGGGAGCATAACTCAGGACGATCAACAAACATTATATATGTCAATGGAAGTGCGTATTTATAAGTTGGGAAGGGAAATAGATAATAAGTTACGTAACACCTTCCCTGTCACGTACGTAAGAGTCGAATTAATTTTCGAGGATGGAAATAGAAGGGGACTTTATTTCGGACTCCTCCCACGGAAATCTGGGCAATCAACGGACATGATGGGGGAAGCTGGCAAGAGGAAGGGGTCACTCGGACAACGAAGATCTTCCCCCTCCCTTCCTTTCCCACGCCTTGCCAATTAAGACCCCTTTCAAGTATGCGGTCACAGTCTACACGCTCCGAATCTATCATTGCGAGAAAAAGGGAGGGGTTGCACGAGTGCACGATTACGTAACTAGCAGTGATGATAATAATACTCAGTATCACTACAACAGTAATATTTGTTTGAAGGTATTGCTATATCTCTTGGACATATTAGTTCATTTTATTCACTGACAGTCTTGGTAACACAACAAAGGACAAAACGTTAAACATAAGACTGTTATATGCAGGTACGCAAGATATATGTTAATTTGACAAAAAAGCTAACATCATTATTCTTTTGAGAACTAACATGACTGGTCTTGAAATGGACTCATGTGTAGCGTTGTCAGTTATTGATCGAAATGTTAATGCCCTTATACCGACATACGACAGGTGCAACAATGACAGGGAACATGGTAGTGAAAAAAGGGGAGAAACTTCATTAAAGGCGTCGAAACCTCTTCCCTTCATATAAGTATTAACACACTGCTTCCCACTTCCTCGTGTTTGTGATATAGCTTACGTAAATACCTAACTGACCACTGTCCGTCACTCACTAATTAATTGAAACAGCATGATAGAACGGCTCACAAAGACAGAGTGACCAGTAGCCAAACGCCTGGTGCCAATAAGGAAACCGATAATTACACCCTGGCCACTGCGTATTATCGGTTCCAATTGGGCGGTAATTAAACCAACAAATCGCGGTTATTTGGGTGGGGAAATTGCGTCAATAAATCTAGGTTAGCTGACAATAATATTGGTATCTAGCTGTCAATTGCCCGAAATTAAGGTTTCAGAATTATAAGGCTTAGCGAGAATAATGTGAAATGAATATGTGATACGTGATCGAGGGGACTTGACAGTCGTATTGGAACGGTTTTCTTCTTCTTTTAATCATTCTTTTTCTTAGTTTTCTTTTTCTACACCTCCTTTCCTCATCATTCGTCTTCTTTATCGCGTGTTTCGTTATTGTACTTACACTGCAGTTTCTGCTGCTTCCTCTACTCTTTCCTCCTAAGTATCACAATCCTCGTCTTTCCAGAGTCAGTGATTGATAAAGACAATGATGCTGCTGACGAGGAGGACGACGATGAGGAGGAGGAGGAGATGGAAGAGGAGGACCAGAGGATATCTTTCTTGTGATATTGTCAAATCTTTCTGCATGATGACCATAGTGCATGATGACACGCGTTAAAATGATGATTGCGGTGATACGTGAAACTTTCATTATTGTTGATGTTGCTGTGGTCTGATCATGCAATGTCGCATTTTGTTACTACAATTCCACGGTATGCATTAACAGAGCTCATTGTAACATATTAGGGGCCCTTTGTCGGGGACCCTTTGTTTCCATTCATCGCGTGTAAAGGCCCCCTTCTGTAAACTTCTGAACAATTCGGCCGACCACAACAAAGAAAAGGAAAACATGGTTTGTTGAATAATACGTTACTCCCATCCAATCAGTAGGTAAACAAAGCAGACTATTACGACCATTGTCGTAGAATATGTCGCCAGTCTTCGACTGTCTTGAGACAAGGTGTGGGGTCTGGTGCTGTTGTCAAACATGACTTGGGTAGCGAGGATCGTCGGCATGTCTACCTTCCCGTAACTTTCGAATTGCAAGCAAAAAAGTTGTACACACGGGTGTCAAACGGACATGCTCTTTCCAATTTAAAAGTTAATGTTAACATTTCCAGTGTTTTGTGAAAATTCGTAGATTACCACAAAAATGATTTTTAACATTATCATGATTATAACGTAAAAACAAACAAACGCCGAACACCTATGGGAAAATATGAAGCTAAACGCTGTACGGACCCCCCAAAATGAATTTTCACGTCCTTCACCTCAAGTGGGGAAATTTATTATTACACAATTATGACTGCATATTTCTTCTACATAATGATGAATAGAATAATTTCATACGTAAATTAGAGAGAAAATATGGTAGCATCCTTTGATGACACAAATTATTGTCTTCTAAATCGGAGGACATGTTGACCTCAATCAGACGATTCGGAAAAGTAATATCTTCCAAAAAATATATCTATGATATGTAAAGCAAATGTTTTTAAAGTAAGTATTGGAAGTCCTGCATAATACATTTCGTATCCAGTAGCCCTTATGAGTATTTGAATTAGACACGCAGTTATAGTCAATGATAATCATGTCTGGCTTTATGAAAAGGGATTTTTCACATCTACATGTAGATTTGATACCGCTCGCCTTCAGAAATCACCTTTACCGACCATGGTACTACTAACTATTTTCTACAGTCGAACAAACCTGACAGATTCTTTTTCCTTCTTGTTAAAGAAAGGTGGGCAGGAAGTTCTCACGACGAAGTGAGCCGGGAAGAATGAATAGGACAGCTAAGTAAGACGATTAGTAGACATCGATTGATATCTGATCGGAGCCGAATGAGTCATGAGGGTCTTGTAAAAGTCCACTAGACCGTCGCAGGACACACAATACAAAATTTGTCCGCTCTACCTCAAAACCCCCCAAACAACTCTAAATTCAATTTTGTCTTCTCCGCGCGCGTAAAGAATAGTCCCGTTCACACTAAATCTTTTTTGAAAAACTTGCAGCCGTGCGAATCCCTTTTGCGTGAGCGATAGCCCACACCTGCGCGCACTCGTGCGGGGTATTTTTGGCCGTGTGAATAGACGAATGAGGTTATGTATCAATGGTCCTTGTAACAAGAAGGCAGAAAATTGAAGCTTTTGTTCGGTTAGTTCCTTTCACGGAACATTTGACAAATCGGATAATCCTGTTTTTCTCTTTTTAGAGATGTATCTTTCTTCTTTGCTCTATCTATGTCTCTCAATTTCTGTCTATACACCCCCCCCCCATCTCTCTCTCTCCCTCTCCCTCCCTCTCTCTCTCTCTCTCTTTCACGCCCTCTATCTTCCTCGGTCGCTGTCTATTTCTTGGTCTATGTACATCACAACAATTACTGCACCCACACGTATTATCGCCGTATCTGCCCCTTTGATCACTACATGTCCATTGTAATGCCAGGCGACAAACGACAAGCTACCATGGTAGCCTCGTCTCATGGTTTGATTCAAAATCATCTCGACTGTTATTTCGTATTATTCCCCCGTGCTGAAATCGATCTTATGGGAGGGTATCAAGTGCATGGTGTTTGTAAAGACACATGGCTGTAAATAATCTCAAACTGTCTGGTCACATTATCTAAATATATAATCCCTCAAAGATAAATCGAAATACAGCCTGTGGATGAAGGTCGTGCAATCATGTATCTATCAATAGATTACTCATTCTACATTGGCATCGAATTTGCCGTCTTTCACATCTCGTTATAGCTGAAACGACGAGGCGGATGTAGTCCTCATGGGGTGCTCTCTCTCCAAAACCAAACCAAACAAATCCTCAAATCCAGACAAAAGATGAGGCTTTGATTGAAAATGACAAGTTATGTGACTCCGAAAGGTGACGAGAAATCGCAAACGGAACCTACGGGTTATCCCCTATCCTGCGTTGCTGATGGCGCGCGCACGCACCAATCCCCCAGTGTCACGTGAACGTGCGCACCAATCACGCCATTGTAGATGATGAAAAGGACGCGCAAATGACTCAAATCAGTTGAGATTCCTTCCAGGGTCGCAGTCTACACCAGTGATATAAACACACATATTGGATTGACCGTCATCTGGTCAAGTACGGAAAGGTTTAAATGCCGGTATTTGTAGAGACAAACGTGTACCAATGAGGAACATTTATCAACAATGATAAAGACTCGGGGAAATATTTGTCAGAGAGATAGCTGGTGTGACATTGCAGCGAGCCTTGGGTGATAATAAGGTAAAATCAGCGGTAACTAGCCAGGAAGAAATGCGGGAAACACCCTTCGATGGTCAGAACACAAAGGAAGACGAAGCTTCAGTCACGCCAGAAATGAGCTCATAACGAAAGGTCTAGCCCGTTGGAAAGTTTCTCACGATAGGGCCAGAAGAAAAGAATAATTAGAAACATGCACATGTATATCCGCTAACTTTTACAATGCTATGCCTTTAAAACCCCATTGTCTACTACATATTTTCATGACAATGGTAATGAGAGAGTTAAAGGGAATATGCAATAGTCACAGCTAGTGGTAGAATAATGAGACCCATCATCAAGATGCAAACGTTCTGCAATAGTTATTATTGGTTACCTTCTCGTTTGATTTCAGGATCATGAGAAGGAATCATTCAGCAATGGTAAATTCGATATGTAAACTCCTGACCTCATGCGACATTGGGATCCGTGACCACGGCAGAACGGTCCTGTCACTTTTTAACATTGTCTTTAACATTTGCGGAAAATCGAGAATAGAAAGTATGTCAGGAAGTTGACATTGATCAATGAGTATGTAACTAAAAGAAAACATGCAACGAACATGATAGATTGACAGGCACATTCATGCATATCATTACGACGTTCTTCGCTTACAGACCCGCATTTCTCAACCGTTCACCGACTTGCTCCTTTGTTCATATTACAATCTATGTTATACCTACTCTTTGTAGTTATGAACAATACTTTGATAACGTGATAAAAAGTAGTTCGAAAATAAATTGGCTTTAGCTCAATACAGTACCAATAGTTCCATCATTCGTTTTGTTGTTACAATAGATGAAGAGAGAGAGGTGATTGCCCGTCCGTTCGAGTTTCCGACGCCACATTTTATAATCAATTAGCAAGAAAGTTCGCACTGTTGCATTGTTTTGGAGAGAGAAATCCGCACGCAACTTCCATAGAAATCGTTAAGTAGTGGTTGTGATTTTGGACGCCTTTTCTAAGTTAATGGAATGTTTTCACAATCAAGCTTTCACTTTTCATCTCGTGGTTGTTATTCTTTTGTGAAAAATAACCCTACTTAATGAGTGTAGACAATAAAATGGACAGATTTCAAACGTTCACACTTTTAAACGAGGAGATTGTCGATTTTCTGTAAGTAATCTTTCCATCTGACCCGAACGCATGGTAGGATTTAAGCGATATCGTATATATTAGCTATAATGACCATATCATTATCAGAATGTTCAACATGACTCCAACACATGTCTTGGTCCATATCCTAAAAAGAGTTTTAAACACAACTTAAACCATTGTATTCCTATGATGGAATTTGGCACTTGTTTTGCACACAGAAATATATTCGACTTACACAAAAAAAGGTAAATATGATATAAATATAATCGAAGATCGGTGGAATGATCATTGTTTTGACAAATGAACTCGTTTATTCAAAATCAAAAAGATTTGTGTCCACGTAGTAAAAACAGGGATTTTTAGCAGCCATGGGGACCTCTGCAAACAATGAAGGATTGATAACATCATCTCACAAGAAAGTTCTCTTCCAATCTGAAAATAAATACATTTGGTACATATTTCATTCCATGTTTGTTTCGTGTATTGTGTTTGTTTGCTCTTGAGAACAAAGACCGATGTTACTTAAAATTTACTGGGACAGTGATATCCAAGTCCATTGATCACGGTGAATACTTGTTGGTTTTACTTTTCCCTTAAAATAGTGTGAATCGAGGTGAGTCACCTCATTTTTTAGTTCCGAAAGTCGTCTTGAAAGTCCGTCAGTCAAAATGGTCTCATTTATTGTTTTTTGGGAAGAGAGAGTCCCCGTGATTTCCACGGAAATCGGAAATCATTTGTTTTGATTTCTCCTGCTTTCTATTTGGAGCCAGGAATCGATAAACTGTAGGCCTGCTTTGATTAGTTTCCTATATAGTCACGAGCTGCTATGTTATCGCACTTTCCCTGGAATACTCCTGGGATAAAATCAGACTGTATTCCAGATCTTGTTAGTCATTGTTGTTGTAACTATCACTTTTTCTTAACCCTTTCTATGCTAAAAAGCTCTTTAGGATTCGTATGTGTTACTTGTCAGAAAATGCACATGTCGCACAATCTTAAGAATGAATCAATATCGTCCATTAAGGTCTATGAAGACCTAGTGTAAATTAAATGTATGTATTTTGGACCGAATCCGCTAATATTGCGTGAAATAAGGCTACATTTTATTTTAATACAAATGTCAATTCGATCACATTCATCATTGACAAAATTGAAAGGCTTTTTATGATGGAAAAACCTGTCATCATGGTCATTAAAGTCATGAGTGGACTGTTCCAATTGTTTAAAAGTGCATGTTTGCCTGCTTTTAACCCTTCGTGTGCCAGACAGAATGCTGCTCTATGGGACTGTGTGTAGTGACCATGTTAATGGACAAATAATCTACAAGTAACACGGTAAGGGTTAATCCTGATGGGCCTAGAACATTCCGTTGAGTACCGGTAGCTCATAAAAGAGTTCCTCTATAATACTGCCTTCAAATTGTGTTATCTCATGCCAGGAAGAGGAAACGAACTCGCAAATAAAACAATTCCGGACAGGTCTAATTAGACAGGGTCGCAGTGTTTTAAAAAGAGCTTAACTCCGTTACCGCCCTGCACCGAATGCAATATGAGACTGTTCAATGAGACAGCGGTAATTAATAAACCACACACCCTGTCTCACATTCCTATTGTCATGATTGTTATGTAGTGTTTGCGTAATAGCCGTCTTTGAGAAAGTCATTGTGCCGTCCTTAAAGACGTTAAAGAAACAAGTAAACAAATTTGTCGGACCGCAAGCGCCCGACAACTCCTTTTCTGCGCCGCTATTTACAGATCGGTTGGAGCGATTGTGCGTCTGGACTAAACGGCATTAGGATGTCCGCTTTTAACTCACCGTAGTCACGTGGTGAATAGCTTCCGGTGGCGATGGGAATAGCGAAGCAGCGGAAAAGATCCGTTGTCTTGTCTTTAAAGGGACAATTCACCCTGAAATTAAGTTGCTTTCAATAAAAGCAGAGAGATGCAAGAATCATATAAGTGAAGGTTTGATAAAGGATATTACAGTTATGATCATTAAAGTTAAAGTTTTGATTTTGTGACGTCACGTGCGAGGTGCTCTCCCCTAATGTTGTGTACATTTTTGTGTGAAAATGTCAATTTTCTCAAAAGTATATGGATCAGATTACTTGTGCATTGGATACATCATTAGAAGCTCGTTCTTACACACATACATCTATTAAAAAACACACAAACATTTTATCATAAACAGAAAAAGAGCAATTTATGTAATCATACAGCACACAACATAATAGAGAGCACCTCGCAATTGACGTCACAAAATGGAAATTTCAAAAGATCATAACCTTTTTATCCTTTGACGGATTTACCTCAAACCTTCACTCATAATGTTCCTTTCACATTTCTGTATATATTAAACCAACTTAACTTCACGGTGGACTATCCCTTTAAAATAATTGTTCATTGCGGAAGATCCGTGATTGAGGTAGGTAATAAAATAATGAAGACTGCGGCAAAACAATGTCTGGTTGCACAGAGGAAGAGAAAGAGACAGCATCACAATTGACAATTTATATACTAATTTGGATGTTTGTTTGTTTTCATGTAGAAAATAAGCAATTTAGGCTTAGTTGTTTATCATAAATCAACTCACTGAAATTCCCCTGATTGCGATAAGAATAAAGATCATTGAAGTGTTTTTATGAAAAAGCCGACTTCCAGGTATATGTATAAAATTGTTTGTCAGCTTGAGGAGTACACTAAGTTGTCCACACTTTGCAAGGAGAGGCACAATGGACGAGGTAGTCACCTTGTTTTGCTTTTATCCTACATTTTTTATGATTTCTATGTCATTACACAAGGACACCTTTCATTATCCACGTGGCAATGGGATGGACGAGGATTAGGGAGCGATGCCCTGGAACAAAACATGCTTGCTGCTTTATAATGAATGGCGGAAGGCAAAACAGACCCCATCAAACCAAGGATGTATGGAGCGAGCTTGCCTCATACGAGCTTGCTTCATCCTTGATTGAACTAATAATGTTATTCTCACGGTCATACCTCTATTGCCTGTCATTCACCTTCCAGCTCCCCCCTTCTATCCCCCCCCCCCTCTCTCTCTCTCTCTCTCTCTCTCTCTCTCTCTCTCTCTCTCTCTCTCTCTCTTCTCTCTCTCTCTCTTTCTCCCTCTCACACTCTCTCTCGCTTCATTATCCTTTCCCTTTTCACTTTCCTCCCTCTCCACTCTCCCTGCTGTATGCCCTTTTCTCCCCCCCCTCTCTCTCTCTCTCTCTCGCTCGCTCTCCCCCTCTCACTGGATCTCTCTCTCTCTCTCTCTCTCTCGCTCTCCCCCTCTCACTGGATCTCCGTCCCTCTCTCTGTCGTGAACATGACTGTGATGGAGCCAAACCCCAGTTTGAACGCCAACCCTTCCTGAGGTTTGGCTTGGTTCGCTGGAGGATGATGACTCATGGGTTTCAATGGATGGGTTTCCAAGAAACCCAGACGCTTCCGCCTGAGATGTCCCGATGAATATAATCCACTCATGGATGGACTGACTGGAAGAAAATATGACATGAAGTGACATGAACTTCAATCATGAACAGAAGAATTAAGACAGAAGGCGATGGTGTCTCTATCTCCCCCCCCCCCCCCTCTCTCTCTCCCTCTCTCTCCCACTTTCTTTCACGGTCACTCTATCTCTCTTTATCTCCTACTCCCTATCTTTATCCTCCTCTCTCTCTCCCGTTCCCCCCTCTCTTTCTCTCTCTCTCTCCCTCTCTCTCTCTCTCTCTCTCTCTCTCTCTCTCTCTCTCTCTCTCCCTCTCTCTCCCTCTGTCCCTCTCGCTCACCCATCCCTCCTCTCTCTTAGCATTCATGACATTATGTTCAACTAAATTATGTTCTTATCGTGTCGTTATGTTATATTTGTTTACTCGCGTCACATCACTTCACAACTCGATAAAATTCTATGATCATGTACCAGTGGGTTCATTGGCCTTGCCTGTTGTGAACGCAGTAGGTATACTTATCCGCGTGAATTGTGGTGATTTGAATACAATGATATTATGGTATGACGGGTAGGGGAAGGGGAGTGGTTGATGAACGGAGGGGTTATGGTGGTGATGGTGTTAGTGGTGGTGGTGGTGGTGGTGGTGGTGGTATAGTAGTAGTCGTAGTGGTGACGATGATAATAATGACAATGATGATGATGATAATAACGATTATGATAATGGCAATTATGATGATGATGGCGATAATAACGATTATGAAAATGGTAATGATCATGATGATGATTATGATGATGACGATGATGTGATGGATTGTGAGGGTGATGATGACACAGGGGGGAGGGAAAGGACACATTGGATAATTACAAATAAGGAAATGAAGACAAGAGGAATTATTACGGGAGAGAACTGTATTGAATTCTGACACTATAAAGGTTGATATAAGTAATCCCTTATTGTACATGTATATACGACCCATTCATGATAACACAAACATGACAAAGGTCTCGTCAATATGTATATCGTAACAAGGTAGCACTTGAACAATGCAATCAATTTCAAAACAACTTCGATGAGACTGAGTGTATGCTGATCTCATTGAGATAATACAGTGCTTCATTTGCACTGATATTCTATAGCTACCCTGCTTAATCCGGACAAACTCACAAATATTATGATGTTCGTCCCCGAACTCATCAGTGTTGATACCTTTTTTGTTATCTTCATCTCAACTAGCCTCAATTCTAGACTATGGATTCCCCTTTTCTTCTTTCGACTGGACCTACAGACCAGGTTTCATTCGCTCCCTTTCTCTGCTAGACTCTGTCATAACCATGATTGAAGGAAAGCTGCTAGCCTTTGTGTCCAGACTGAGTTGTGAGTACACCAGTGTTAGGAAAAGAAACATACCACACCCGCAGCCTTAATCCTAGGCTACACCTCATATCACCAAACAGGAAACGAACGTGCTTGCCAAAGACGCGCGTAAACAAAATTAAACATAGATGCACACACCCTTTTTGTCTTTTCTGTTCCCGCTGAAATTTCGGAGAAGAGGGTGCAAAAATAATAACATTGTCCCCTCTGACCATGAATAAAATTGTTAGCGATTATACATCCGTGCTCTGACTAATCGCAGGGTGTTTTTTATTCAAGCGGGGAAGCTTTGAGATGAGGATGAATGGTAAATATAACTCGCGTTACTCAATTCTAACCACTGGACGCCTATATTTAGAGCGTAAACGATGTTGGCATGCACATCGGGGGTGTCATTGTCTAGACTACAGAGGGATGGAGTCCCGACTTTTTTGTGGAGAGAGTTTTTCGCGGAATTGCGTCGTATTGACGGAGGAGGGGTGGCGAAAAATGGCGATGAAGTGTTCTTTAGATACTTACGCCACAATGACTATGACCGCAAACAAATTTAAGTGGGTGATCGGGAATTAGGGAGCTAGAGCCATCGAGTTGAGATACAATACGAGTGTATGTGTCGCCGTAAATATAATGTCCAACTGGGCTTTGAAAACTGAGCCTTTGTCATGTTTATATTTGTAGCACGCAGTCTATCCCAACCGCGATGATTCAATAATTGGAGCAAATAATATGTTCTTTGTCATGATAGATCAGTTGCCGACGGGACAAACATGCTCATTAGTAACACCATTACTCATGGATGAAACATCAATAGATAAGTTATATTATTCACCGATGATAATCATCGCTCTTAGCGCATTTGTTTACATAGAAAGTAAAAAAATAGGTCAATTCGGTTTGATGTTTATGTGGTTCGTAGTAAGTCATTACTCATGAATGAAACAGATAAGCGTTGTTGATAACG
Organism: Arbacia lixula; assembly: GCA_963669155.1. NCBI lineage: Eukaryota > Metazoa > Echinodermata > Echinoidea > Arbacioida > Arbaciidae > Arbacia > Arbacia lixula. The sequence goes on along the minus strand of OZ022583.1, from coordinate 23,196,231 downwards.
CTATTGCGGTACTCTGTGCGATACTAGCATGGCAAAAGTCAAACCAATATGTTATTTATACTGTTCGTATTAGTCATATTCATCAAGAATCAATCATTACTCATGGTCATGGTAAATGGGGAGAAGATAAACACTCAATCGATAAGTCATATTGTTTTCGATTGAAGGCAACATAGATAGTCAAGTGAATTTGTAGCTTATTTTTACTTTGTTTTTATCTATCGAGATAATTATCAATAGTAATGCTATTACTCACGAATGAAACACCGAAACAACAGCATTGCATTCATCGATAACTCTATTGTTAACGATACAATTCAACGGAAAGGCACCCCTCTTTGTTGTTTACATTAAGTCACAGTAATTACTCAAATTCATCAAAACTTCATTACTCACGAATAACATCAGTATCGAGATATGAGTATTGGTATTCATAGACAATCCAATGTGGTACTGATCATGAAAACTGATAATGTGAGCAAAACTAAGAGTCAACCCAGTTTTGTGCTTGAACTAAATGCAGTAACTATGGTAATAATCACAGTAACAGTCTGGTATTAATTGATACGACTAATATCATGATAAGTGGAACATCCATCTGTAAATAATCATTGAGGTATTTATAACGAAGCTATTTCATGAGACATTTCCTTAAAGTAGGGAAAATCTAACCACTCACCTACTTTTTTTAGCAGTTTGGTTATGAAATGAATAAATTGTATTACGTTTGTCTGCGGCTGGGTTGGCGAGAGAGTCCTCGTTAGACGTGTTGGTCCCGGGGAGTTTCCCGGGGAGGCGCGGCGAGCGGTCGCTACAGTAGCCGCCTCTTCGCGGCTCCAGCACTGCGGGGTGTGTATATAGGGAGATGACAGCTTCTTAAGAAAGGCGGAGGTTGCGGCGCATCGAAACCAAGAATAAACTTACAGCATACTTGAGAGAGTGAGATGGAGGAGGTGTTTAACATGTTTTGGTGTATTAGCATATCTTGCAGGGTCCCTAGGTAGTACAATTTCCTTTTAGATAAAACTGAGTAAATAAAAATAAATACATAAAGAGAGAGTAGGTTTGTATCATTTTCATCCGTGTAAACATTTCGGGAGAATGGGAGAGAGGTTGGTGGGGGGGGGGGGGGGGGGGGGGGGGAGTTGGGTCGGTGGGGAGGGAAGGTGGAGAGAGTGTGTGGGGGGGTTGGTGGGGGGTGGGGTGGTGTGGCAGAAACAGATAGAGAGAGAGAGAGAGAGAGAGAGAGAGAGAGAGAGGGAGAGAGAGAAGGAGGGGAAAAGAGGGGAACAGGGTGTGTGTATGTGAGAGAGAGAGATAGAAGGAGGGAAAGAGAGGGAGAGAGAGATAGAAAGAGGGAGAGAGAGAGAGATAGAAAGAGGGAGAGAGGGAGAGAGAGAGAGAGAGAGAGAGAGAGAGAGAGAGAAAGAGGGAGAGAGGGAGAGAGGGTGTGGGAGCACTATATAGGGGGACTCAGGGAGAGCTGGTTTCAATCACGGGCGTTTCCGGTCGATCCAGCAGTTTAAACCAGTTATCCCGTCATGTTCGTATCACTATTATGTAACTTAATGTGGAAGTCTGCCTATATTCTTACATCATACTCATTATGATACAATCATTCTTTGATTTCCCATGTAAGAATTACCAAATTAACAACCACAATTATTGCATATTGAAATATCTAACGTTTATTGCAAATTGTTTGTACATGATAATACCTTCAATATCAGGAAAGCGTTTCATGAAAGTTGTCAGTGCTGACAATTTCAGTAAAAATCCTCGGTTTTGACTGGCTGAGAGGCTCTACCATCTTACTGTTACAATGGTAACTGTCGGAGAAAGACAACTTGTCAGTGCTGAAAACTTTCATGAAACGCCCTCCAGGACATTGCCATGATTGTTGGTACATCAGTCTTTCACTATCCATACCTTCGCTGCACCCCAAATTTGATTACAGTCCCCATCCCCAAGGCCACCCTGTATATGGGTAGCAGCTAAATCCACTTTCGATGTGAGTATTAGGATCTTGGTCATTTTGTAGTCACACGCGTGACAAGGGAATCATCTGGTTTTCATTTTGAGATGTCACAAACTTAATCTATATAATCCGCACGATGTCTACCTGCTTTTTCACTTATCTATCTATCCAGTTGCATCGAGCTATCTTTCTTTCTTTCCGCATAATCTGTACATCTATTTTTTTAATCTTTATATAAGACTGTAAACCTATGTACAGTTACTATCTTTCTATCTATCTTGCTATCATAAACATCGATCTATATAGTTATCTATTAATATATTTCTTGTCATCTCTAGATAGATTAATTTCTACATTTATACACTCATGAATACGCATATTATTTTGTTTTTCAAATCGTCTCAATTCCTATCTCTCCATCTTTCAATTTGCTTAGCACTACGCTATCTCTTTTCGCATATATACAACTAGAGACCAACAACAAGAATGTTTTCCATTTTAAAGATATCACGAAACCTTGTCAGCCTTGTGTGTGTGTCCACACACACAACAAAAATGATCGTATAGCTATCCCGAAACGATATAGCTATCCAAAGATAGAATAGCTGTACGATGGAATGCTGTGTGTGGATGCTAATACTAACAGAAACGCGTATACAAAAAATAACGTCGCATGAAGATGCGCAGTAGAATGCTGCGCACCTAAGTTTCGTTGCCATGGTGGTAGTGTTTCGGGATTAGTTTGCGTGAGTGTGGACATGGGGTATATCTCCTCAAGGATTGATCTTCTCAAGTATTTTTGAAGAGACATTGTTTGACGGGGGGAGAAAACAGGACACCGCGACGGAGAGACGTGACGATAAGACGATCTTGGTGCCAAGAGTCGCTGAGCAGTGTTGAGAAGTTTTGAGAAGTAATCATTTCTGGCGCGCAATCCCGCATCTGGCGGGAAGCCTCGGGGACACTGCGGGGATGTAACCAAACATGGCCCGCTCGCAGGGCTGATTCTGAGCGGTTTGTTTAGGCTTAAAGCTGATGTTCGCTTCTTACTGGACACATTATTATTAACATGATCATGAGGAGTCTGGTGAAGAACGTCATGGTGATGATGATGATGATTGTTAGCATATTACATATTTACAAAAATGCGGCAATAATTATAAGAATCATAATATTGATTGAAACGATAAAGATTATTACTAACAAAATAACATTCGAGATAATGCGTATAATGATATCAATAATTACAACAAATGCCCAAGCTAATGATACGAATGCCAATAAAATATGATAAAAAACAATGATATCAATGAAAACAATAACCATATTACTAATACGATAATGTTTAAGATGCGTATTACACAGACAGTAATGATAATAATGTTTATACTAATTATATATGTGCAGATACTACTGACATTGATAAAAATAACAATGATACTACTAATAACGAGGCCGTACAAGCATTGTAATAGCTCAAAATCCTTTGTATGATACTGGTAGACGAAGAACAAAATGATGAAAGTATGTAAATATAACGCGAACTTTGGCATTCGTTGTCTACATCAGAGTTACTATTTGGGCTTTAAGTCAAAGATTCGTCTTAAGAATGTTGAGAGACTTCACGGGAGATCGCATGATATACAACTGATACTTCTCCTCCTCCTCCTCCTCCTCCTCCTCCTCCTCCTCCTCCTCCTCCTCCTCCTACTCCTCCTCCTCCTCCTTCTATTTCTTCTTTTTTTGTGTGTTCATATTTCTCTTGTTCTCCTTATAATGTTGTTTTCATTTCGGTTTCTGTTTTTGTTGTTGTTGTTATCATTATTTCCATTATTACTTGTATCCCTGTGATTATGATGACGGATATATTGAATCATTGTCCATTCGTGAAAATTCACATCACTCACAAATCAATACATTATTATTTGCATCAGCATTGTTTTCATTAACATTCGCGCAACTCCCAAACTTTTTCCATGAGCGAACAAAAAGTCACAGTCGAAAATGAAAGCTGCGGATGTCATTTGACTCTGAGTCTTGTACAGAATAATGCTAAAAAATACAAAACTTAAATATGAAATTAATTTGTTCTCAAATCCGAAGGTATGATTTTCCATCATAATGTCACAAGCCGTTTAGATCGAATGCGTGCGGCATAAACAGTGTATATCACCAAATTTCAAATACTTAATGAATTATTTTTCCTTCAAACTATACAATGATTGCAACAATAATCATTCTTTCTACGTTTCTCGGCGTTCAATTATTGTGATCCAATTGATAAATCCAACTGAGCCCGATATTTCGCTATGTCACGACCACAGCCATCTCAATAACACCCCGACCTTCATGACCATGGAGGTAATTAGATACGAGATGGACAGCTCTCCCAGCTCTAATGAAAGTCAGAGGGTTCTCTTCAAGATGACACGCCTGAGACGGAGCAATGAGACATACACTTTGAGTTGATTAATGATCAAGCAATTCACCAATACGATACTCTGTCACTTGGGATGTCAGGTTATGGAGCTCGTAAAGATGAAAAGAAAAATCGAATTTCTGTAGGACGCGGATGACATTGCTTGTTTGGAAACGAGGCAGTGTGTGTTCATTTTTTTTTTACAAACTTTGAGATAATCAACTATGCAAATGATGTGCCTATCAAAACCTTAGCAAATCAAGTTGGAATTCAAGTAACGAAATAAGTGGAAAATTCATCTAACATGTCTAAGTTTGAGCTCACGCCGGGAGCACATGAACGCACTCTAGGGCCTGTATACACTTACAATGCCAAACCTCATCACTCTGCGCTCCATCAAACTCGACGAGGGAGGACCGAGTAGAAAAGGCAAAACGAAAAAGTTCGGCGCTAAACCGGCGTAATGAACTTGCACTTTTTCACTAAACAAGCCAATCGGAACTCATAACAAAATCACCACTAGAGACCACTTTCGCAGAACTAGTTCGCAGGACTCTCTCCCTCACTGGGGAAATCACTCCCTTTCCAATAATCTGAACTATACAAAATTTCCGTTCCGTATATTCTGAGAATCAGAGTGGTTTCCTCTGCTCAGAGTGCGTGTGTGTTTTTGCCGTGGGCCTTGGTTTCCGACCACGACTTGGGCAGACGACACGTTTGTTTAGCTCATAGTCATCGATTTGTGAGAAGTGCAGTTTCATGCATGAAAAGTTATTTATTTTTACCCATAAATTATTCATTTGTTGTGTGACCGTTTGAATTGATTATTCTTTTTGTCTGTTCCTATTTCTAGTTCATTCCTATCGCTTTCCCCTATATTTCCTTTCTTGTTCTTCATTATTTTCTTCGATCATAACCCTCCTCCTTCTTCTTCTCGTTATTCATCATCATCTTCTTCTTCTTCTTCGTCTTCTTCTTCTTCTTCTTCTTCTTCTTCTCCTTCTTCTTTTTCTCCTTCTTTTTCTTTTTCTTCTTCTCTTTCGTCTTCTTCTTCTCCTTCTCCTCCTCCTCCTCCTCCTCCTCCTTCTTCTTCTTCTTCTTCTTCTCTTCTTCTTCTTCTTCTTCTACCTTCCTTATTATTCCCATATGTCCCTGTGAAATACATAAGTACAGTAATACTCCAATATACAATTTGTATAATTGGTTTCTTATTGGATATCAATGAGTCGGCCTGCAGTCGAGTCGCCCTGTGTGTGTCGGTCATGCGTGATATGGCGGAGAACACTCAGGACATGTTGAAAAGGTTACACTCGCTCGGCCAGATTGGTTGTGACACGGCAATCACTATTATTGGCACCAGTTGTTCGAAAAGTTGTTTGGGCGGCTTCAGACCCAAATTCAGTTACTGATATCGCTGCAATGTTGATAGGTTTTCCCGGCATGCACGGGTTTGTGATTCTAGTAAAAAATATATATATGTTCACTGCGTCATCACGCGTATGTTACACAGACGGAAAAAACCCTGCAAAGGGATATCTGATAAAAGTAAGCAACTCTGTGTACCAAGCTGAATAGCCAGTAGTCATGGTAATATAAGCAAGCACAAAATAGTCAACAACAATGCAATATAAAACAACTAAAACAATAGCAATAACAACGTGAAAGGAGAAGCCAAGCGGCAACAAAGCAACACAAGAAGAACAGTCTATATCAACTGCATTGTCGGCAGTATCAACATACTCAAATCAAATCAAAAGAGTCAATGACAGTTTAGCCAAGAGCATGGTCAACTATACGTTATTACATTCAGAGCCCTGTAATGACATTATATTTAAAACAGGTGAATATCAGCTCAAATAGGAATTCCCATAAAAAAGGGTGGTAAGTGGCGGCGTGAAATATTATAGACCGGAACATTATATCAAACTCAATAGCGTTGTTTGATATTCATGAGTGAAAGGCTTAAAAGTTGCACTTTGTCACTTTCTTCTGGAGATTTTTCAATTAACAAAGGTTTCAAATGTTTTTTTTTTATACATTTCATGTAATTCATTCATTTTGTTTATTTCATTCATTAAAAGATAAGAATGAAAAAACGGTATCATATCAAATAAAGCATAAACAAATTAATGAAATAAGTCAAGATATGGTGTGGTGTTTTTCTCAATTGATTAATATGAATTGAATTAGAGAATTATACTCGTGAAGATGAATCAATTCCGATTGGCCTTGATGTTAGCAGAGAGAGAGAGAGAGAGAGAGAGGGGGGGGGGAGAGGGGAGAGGGGGGAAGACAGAACATAGAGCAGCAGACAGAGAGATAGAGAGCTAGGAGAAAGGGAAGGATGGAGAAGAAATAGAAATGTACGGAGAGGGAGAAGAGGGAGAGAGATCGAGAGAGATCAAAAGATCCCAACAGTCATATAGACATGATAGAGGGAGGTAGAAGAAAACGAGAGAGAGATACACAGAGTAAGAGAATGGAGGAGGGGATAGAACAAAAATACAGAATGAGACGGAAAGGAAGAGAAAGACAGTGTGTTTGTGTGTTTGTGTGTGTATGTGTGTGTGTATGTGTAAGGGAGAGAGAGAGAGGGGGGGGGGGGAGAGAGAGAGAGAGAGAGAGAGAGAGAGAGAGAGAGAGAAATATTGAGGGTGATAAAAGTAGAAGTTAAAACGAAAATGAGAGAGTGATAAAATAAAGAACAACAAAATAGAGGGAGAGATGAGGCCTAGATACAAATGGAGAGCGGTTCGTCAGCAAGTGCTGCATCTGGTGACAGGTGTGTTTGATACAAACCGCCATCCCTCAGGATACGTTCGTTACGTTCCTTGGTGTAGGAGTGACACGGTGGTTCCGATACAGACCTCAGTTTCCACATCCACATCCAAACAAGATGGCTGGCCGTGCCTCTTCTCATCACGGCGGATAATCGTGAAAATGTCAGCTTTTCACCTTTTTTCTCAAGCTCGAAACCGCGGAGGAATTAGCACGATCCCACATAGTCTAGAATGCCTGGACGGATCTTTACTCATCATCAAAATGAAAGTCAAAACATCGCTTCTTCATTTTCTCTCAATTTTCAAGTTACAACGTTGCTTAAAGGAACGTTTTCGCATTCAATCGAAGTTAGTCGGTTTAGTTGTTTCAACGGGAGCACAAAATCCCCATAACCAATACGAGAAACGTCTATTATGTCAGAAGAACAGATTGAGAAAAGTTTTGGGCGAAACAGGCAAAATTAAAGAAATTAGCAATAAATTATTATTATCATCATTTATGTAGATGACATAAGGAGGGACAATACACTGGAGCTTCCAACCTTTATCCACCTATTTCCTTTTTATGAAGTATAATGGCGCGGCAGTACGGTCATGATCCTTCGACCAAGAGATATACGGGTGTGATGTTTTGGCCTCATCCCGAATTGAAGCTTCTAAACACAACAACAAAATAAGTCCCCCCTCCCCCCTTAGCAAAATAGCATACCCTTTGATCGAAGGGGTTTTTGGCACAATAATTTGGCAGGGTTGTTCCTTAACGTATTGACTGACTTATGTGTGAAAATCACATTAATACAATTAGTCATGCATGAGTGGGCAAACTTTAAAGGCAAAATGTCCCTTTTCAAAAGTCATAAGGGTAATTTTGGGATTCTGTCATATTAATTTTTGATGAATTCCATTTCTGGTGCATAATTTATGTCCTTTCAATGTTTATCATCCATCTCTCAATGCACTAACACCTATCCCGACACTTAACCAATTGTTTGGGTTGCGTGAGCACCGTTTAACAAATACTCATCCCTCTTTGGAACTTTAAAAAAAACCCTTCATTTTGGATATTTGGATATTTTGACAAAGATGTAACATGACCTGTTATGTAAACATGAGAAGTTATTTTCGTGTCATGATGGTTGAGTGAAAACACTTAAAAAATCGCACAAAAAATGCCAAAATGTGTTGTTACAACGGCATGAACAATTACATGCATTTAATGATTTATAGCGATGCAGTAAAACCAGCTTTACCGACCACCTGTGTAGAAAATACCACCTGCCTATGAAAAACACAATTTTGTGGTTTACTTTGAACATTGTGGTTCAATGAAACTCAGAAATGACTGCTCGTAAACCTGTACATAAAGACCACATTTCTGGTCTCTCTTGAGCGGTCTTTCTATACAGGCTCGAGTGTCGTATATGTTGGCCCCTGGGCGCATCGGATCTCCCAAGCGATCTTCCGATCACACTGTCTGCAAATCTGTGTACCGATACGCAGTGACCCGCAGCAACTCCTCAACCATCGATGATTCGAGTTTGTTGTCAACTATCATCAGCGCCCCATTGACGGATTCACGTGTCGACTTCCATTTAGCTGTGGCTGGTCTGAATGCGACGGGCCGATTATCACTCCATCTCTCAGTATCATCCCTTCGTTAATTCCCACCAACAACCCCACTGCAAACACGTTTATACGATTGAATAAAGAACCGTCGAGAGATCGAACGATCATCAACCTCTTACAAATTAACCATCATTACGGTCGTTGTGATTTTAGCGTTCCGCGCGTGAACGTTTAATGCGGTAAATTACCGCGTTAAATCGCAAGGGGGTTTGGACTTATTCGAGCAAAACTCAAACATTGTTGCAAGCCGATCCCCCTGTTTCAACAAACCCTCGCGATTCGTCCCAAGGCACAAGGAAAGCTCTGTCCTTTTTTCAGGCTCTCAGTACTCCATTCAAATCGTAACAATGAACTAAGCAGAAATGCACACTCGCCACAATCACCCGACAATTATCGGCTTTGTTTCCGCGCACAAAAGTCCGTGAATAGAATGAATGGAAGAAAGTGAGAATAGAGTTACTTAAGACCATTTTAAGAGTGGGTTTGTGAGTCTTGGGTATTTTGTAAGCGTACCTTATGCTTTGTTTCTCCTCTCTCTCTCGGCACTGACTCCAACACTTATCGCTTATAGAGATCCGATCTTACAAGGGAACTTCCGATTACAAATGCTACGGTCTCTGAAAGCCGCGGAAATTACAAAGCCCCGCTTGTCCCGGAGGTAATATATATATCTAGGAATAACGAAAGAAAGACACACAATAGCAGCAACAACAGTTCCCGTCCCTCTCAGACGGTATGTACTTTTATTTCCCTTCCATGCCCACCAAAACCCCCCAAGCAATAGATACAAAACGTAAATGACTTTGCTCCAAAAGGGGTTATTTTTTAATTCATTGCTTTTCCCAAAGCCTTCAATGGCTCCAATGAGCGTATTCGGTGTACGACGGGGGGAATGCGAAAAGTGCAACTTGATAAAGTAATGGCGTACGGTATGTCTACAAGACCTCGGGGTATGGAGAGAACGGTATGATATAAAGATAAATGGAGAGAGAGAGAGAGAGAGAGAGAGAGAGAGAGAGAGAGGGGGGGGGGGAGAGAGAGAGGGAGAGAGAGAGAGAGAGAGAGAGAGAGAGAGAGAGAGAGAGAGAAAGAGAAGGAGAGGGACAGATAGAAATAGAGAAAAGGGGGGTGCATAGAGAGGAAAGAACGTGGGTTTCATAAGCTAGAAAAGAAAGAGAAAGAGAAGTAGAGAGAGAGAGAGAGAGAGGGGGGGGGGAGGGAGAAATAGACAGATGATGTAAGAACAGCAATATAAGGAAACAAAGAAAGAGAGAGAGAGAGAGAGAGAGAGTTGGCTTCGGGTGAATACACTTTTGAAGTTAATAAAATGTTGATGAATATGATTTGAGTGGTGATGGAATAAAGGCTGGCCCATGGGAACGAATTAATAAATCCTATGAATGGCTATACAAAGATATTTTTCGATAATTTGTGTTGCAATTTAGTTTACAGTTGAACGCTGATTTATATTTTGGTACATGATTTCGCTTCGTAAAACATGTCGGGTCACAAAACATGGATTCCTCGCATCCTCGATGAAACACTGACCGTACCAATTTGATATGCATGTGTTCCTTTGTCTCGCAGTTTCAACTTTGATAGTATTTATTCTGTACATTACTGTTGACAATATTCCTCGAATGCATATGAAGAAAACACGTTAAAATCAACAAGATTTAATTCATAGAATCGTGTCAAGAAGTGCACTCAGAATAATTTCATCAATAAATTTCAAATAAAACATGAAAGGAAATACTGAATGTTTCACGTAAATATATCCAATCATAATATATTAATATTGTTACATAGGCCTACAAGGTATTTGATTTTGTTGTTGGTGGTGAAATGAGAGTCATTCATTGTGTTTTGTATTGGCTCTCTTCTTTTATCTCATCACCGTGTCAATGTTTTGATTGTTTGTTTCATGAGTGATCGATTGCTTTTGTTGGCTAATTGACTGACTTTTGATCAATCGATCAAACTTAGTTGTAATTTGGAAGTTGACTAAATAGCCATCTAAATGAATGATTATATCTGACAGGCCGATTGATTTATAGATTTGCTCTATCATTATTGACTTATTGATCAATCGGTCATTGCTATCTGAGAGTTTTTAATGGGTGATTGATTGATTATTTGGTTATTGATTGGCTGAGTGTCTAAATGATTACTTTGTTAATTATTCGATTTATTGATTAATTTTTCGTTTGGTTGGTATTGATTGATCAATTTGCGATATTATCATTGATTTATTATAATTGTGTTCTTTGATTGATTAACTAACCGACTGACTGACCAACTGGCTGATCAATTTGTAACTCCGTATTGTGCTCTATTGATTGACTGGCTGATTGATCAACCTGTCAAAGTATGTACATGTACTTGGTTGATTGATAAGTGACTTAACGATTATGTAATAATTGATTGGGTGATTGATTGATAGATGAGTTTTTGTTTGGTTGATTGACTAAGTGCAAACTGACTGGGTAGCTGATTGATAAGGCACTTTGTTAATAATAACTGCCAGTGATAGGCGTATGATTAAATGTTTGATCGATTAGGTGGTGGGTAAATAAATCATTCGATACTTGACGAACATAATGAACTTGATAAAATAATGAATGGTTAAATTGAGTAGTCAAATCAATGACAAATTCGTTAATAGTATGCCTATGTATTAAGCAAATAATCAGCGTTGGTGAGGGTGATGGGACGAACTATCACTTCCGAGGCGATCTGGATGTAGCTATCTTTCCGAAGCGCAGCTGAGGAAAGATAGCGTATACATTCAGATCGCCGAGGAAGTGATAGCTCGTCTCATTGCTTGAAACCAAAAGTTGATTATTTGCTTTATATTCCACATCTGAAACCAACTATCTATACCAAAAATGACAATTTGACGAAAAAAGGTAATGTTTACTTATCTCCATAACCCCGAGCCGCTGCCATGGGGAACATGCGTTAGGACGCGCATTAGGACTCGCATTAAAGACGCGTATTAGGACGCGTATTAGGACGCGCATTAGGACGCGCGTTAGGACGCGCGTAAGGACGCGTTAGATGTCAAGTGATAGTCCGAGTGTAACGCACTTTTATTTCGCCCGTACTCAAAATATCAATCACGCATTAGGACTGTGAGGAGTGAAGAGATCAGCAAAACCAAAAAGTACTATCACCGAGAGTGTAACGAACTTTTATTCTCAGGTGATCTGATAGGAAAAACTACGCCTCATCACGTGATCAACTCTTGACCAATCATATAGCAACATTCTTAGTATGTGGAATATAATAAGCAAATAATCAACGTTGGTGAGGGTGATGGGACGAACTATCACTTCCGAGGCGATCTGGATGTAGCTATCTTTCCGAAGCGCAGCTGAGGAAAGATAGCCTATACATTCAGATCAACCAAAAGTTGATTATTTGCTTTATATCCCACATCTGAAACCAAATATATATACCAAAAATGACAATTTGACGTACAAAAGTAGTGTTTACTTCTCTACCTAACCCCGAGCCGCTGCCAGGGGGAGCACGCGTTAGGACGCGCGTTACTAGGACGCCCGTTCTGACGCGTCAGGAGGAGCTTCTGTCAGTTGATAGTCCGAGTGTAACGCACTTTTATTTCGCGCCGCGCGTACTCAAAATATTGATCACGCGTTAGGACTGTGAGAATTGAAGAGATCAGTGAAACGAAAAAGTACTATCACCTAGAGTGTAACGAACTTTTCTTCTCAGGTGATCAGATGGGCAAAACTACGCTTTATCACGTGATCAACTCTTGAGCAATCATGTAGCAACATTCTTAGTATGTGGAATATAATACTTTATGACCAATTTGGTTGACATACTAGGTACTTGCTTTGCTGCTGTATCTTCGCCAATTTCCTTGTGATGTTTTATTGATTGACATTCTTCCAGGGTAGGCTATCTAAGTTCATGACCGTCTTGAAAAGATTGGCACGAGGCCAACATTCTAAACGACGCGGGGGGTAGACAACGCGCTAATCCATGTGAACATAATTGTCGCCGCTCTTTTTTTTCACGGAGACTCTGTCTGCAAGCGCAATCAGAAATCATTGTGTAATTACAAGTCCTAATGGTCCTATGTATAGCGTGTCGTGTCTATAAAACAAGCGAGTCGTAAATAAATCGCAAGCGCTGTGCTTGAGTTCGCGTACGTGTCAAACGGCAGACGAAATCTCATCAAAATGACGGGTTAATGCCTTTCGAATACAGCAGGCGAGTACTGCGAAGGCGCCAGTAGACAATGGGCGGACTAATGAGAGAAGTGTTTTGCAATATGCTTTTGGCGAGATTTCCATCTCACAACTGCTCGTAAACTTGTGGTTTTGGTAATGAAAGGTGGCGATGACATGACTTGAATAGGTGCGAAGGGAGGGGGGAAAGTGTCTGCCGTTGAAGCGGTGTTGATGGAGCCGTTTTTCTTTTCTTTTTTAAATAATTTGTGCCATCGCGTCCTGATGTGAATCTCACGCCACATTGATTTAAAAAACATATTGAATTAGGGAGCAATCGGGAAATGTTTAGTATGTTTATAGGCAATAAATGTGTGGCTGGCTTTATTGCTTTTTTGATATTGGCGAAATGCATTTTTATGACCTTATGCTGGATTAAATCAGAAAAAGGAGGAATAATGATGAAGAAAACGTCAACAGGGCCTGAGAAAAGCGTGACATCGCGTGATCGATCGTCGGGGCGGTGAGGCCAGATGGGTAAGAGGGAGGTAGAACGGTGAACGATAGAGGTGGGACTGTAGACGTGGTAGAACAGTTTTCTTAATTTCAGTAATGGTTCTTTGAAGAATAGGGTATGATCTCGTCAAAACTACTGTAAAATAACGATGAAGTCGACGTACCTGTGCATGGATCTAAAATCAAATCATAAAGTCAAAGCTGATGTGTCGTTTAAAAAAAATGTTTTACAATACTTGAGACTTGAAGACCTTGTACGCGATATTTGTATAAATCTAATTGTTTTGAAGAATGTAAGTTTTTGAGAGGAATATCAAACGTTATAAAGCTAACTTTGGCATGTTTGGCGCGTAACGATTCTCAACCATAATTAGGCATTAATATCAAATCGCTTTATATCTTGTAAAACACACAGTCAGTACTACGGACACAGATGAGTAATGAACTCACTATCAATCTGATGACGATCTTTTCTTGAATCTATACATTGCTTGTGCATGCATACAATGTGTACATGTGTGATAGTATATGATGTGTGTTGTATGTGTGTGAGCACATGCATTTCTGTGTGTAAGTATGAGTGTGCATTAATTTCTCACACAATATTTTGTTCAAATTTTATTATATGGCTGATTCGTATTCGTTTGCAAGAAAACAGAGCGTGAAATAATACGTATTCATATACATGAGATCACACTAAATATATATGTGTGTATTGATGTATTTGTGTGTCAGTTAGCGCTAGGTACATGATGGTACATTATGTACGTGCTTGTTTACGATTTAACAAATATGATTAGGATAAAGTACTTTGAACTTCTGCATGGGGGTGTCCTCATCATCCTCCATCACAATCATGATCCATTCCCGCCCATTAAGCTGACCCCCCTCCCCCCCCCCCCCCCCCGCCCTATTGTAAAGCCTGGGGACCCAATCATAATGAGCCTATTTTCGATTCGTGAGACGTGCGCACATTGTTAATCTCATAAATTAGGGAGCAGGCATAACGTTTGTCGTAAATTAAAAGACAAGTACGTTGTGTGAAATCAGGAAGTGTTTTATGAATTCTAGAGTTTTCTAGGTTATGTGTTCAATAAACAGTGAATAAGTAATATTTCCAGGTAAAATAAAGCAACCTTTCACAAGACAATCATACCCTAATGCACCTTTCGTGTATAAACCAGAGAGCCCTGCTCGCTCATGATGTCACAGTCAATACCGATGTAATTTTCACAAATTCAGAATGAAGTACATAATTAGTCATGGTCATGTCCTTTTTCTTCTTCACCCCATTGAAGGATAAAGAAAAAACAACACCCAGAAAGAACACCCTCACATCCTTGGTGTTGCCACAAGATTTACTATTATCTGAATCGTATTTATTAGTATATTTTCATCACGGAAAAATACACAAAATACCTACCACTGATTTGTTTCCCTGGCTTCATATTTTAAAACCAACTTACATTTTAGGGTAGACATTCTCCGTGAATCACGATTTTGATCGCCTACGATATACCACAGATAGGGTATACACCAGATCGAGAGATACCTTGCTAAGCTAAATTGATGTCTCTAGCACACTCAGGGTAGTTCGTGTACCAGTTTCCTCGTTGACTCGTAATTGTACGCGTAACCTTGGTCTGGACTTGGGTCGTATAATAACAGAAGGACAAATGAAATCAAATCAAACGTATTCCTGTCCTAATTGTTGTGACAGAGCTATTTTGAGCGTTTGAAATCGGTCTTGAAACTTGCCCCGAAGGCTTCCTCGCATACCTATCGCCATATTGATTGATAGTAAGCATGTTTTGATAGCTCAGAATTTCTTTTGTTAGCAAGGATTTCATTAGCAGACTATAAGGTTTCCCGCCGGTTTCTAAAGTTAAAAAGTTATCTTGTGCAATCATCTCTCGACGTCTGTTCGGTCCAAGGTTGGCGGGTCACGTGATCAAGTCTATTTCTAATGCTTCCTGCATTGTTGTGAAAGTATATTTAACGTCCATTTTAGGAACTTTTATGACATTTAGCCCCCTTTTCGAATAGATTTGATTGATGAACCTCTTGTCTGTTTTTAATAAATAACATTCCTGAGAATAATTGTTGACCTAGCCAAGACGCCGAAGGCTTGATTATACTTTGATCTTGCGATTGCATGAAAGTGACTTACAATGTGGAAACAGTATCAAGGTCATACGGATAAATAATAAACCCTCCACAAAAGAATCCACATATTATCAGTTTGGAGTGTGATAATATCTCTCTCGGGCCGGACCTTAATCCTAATAATTAATCAATCTTGGATCCGTTGCGTGATTTGCTTTTAGCCATGTATTACACGCCCACGTTAATTTCACCAAACTGGATATGTTGTCTGACAGACAACTTTAAAGATTGTCCGTCCCTTTTGCAAGCTTAAAATTTGAAATCGTCTATCACGATCGTAAATTGAAGAAAATGTGATTCAAGACCATTTCTAAGAATATAGCATGTTGAAGCTTTCTGTATATGTAAAAATTTCAGCCGTTAAATTTCAAACCGACTTTTTTCGTACAACGAAAAAGTATTAGTCTTTTTTACAGCATCTATGTGGTTATTAAACATGTGTGAAATCCTAATTTTATAAGTAATTACCAAACTTTGGAGATGATTCCTTCTATAGAACATTTTTTTTTCATAATGCGTTTTATGATTTGATAAACAGATTAATCAATAAAGCAGATATTTCAACACAAACTGCTAAAAACCTGAGGTAAAGACTATTAATCAGACGTTGTTTACGTGCATTATTTGAATTTTACACTACGTATCAATTTCAAATTATGAATATACAGCTTGCTAATACTTCTCTATATGTTTGGCCAATGTTTCGATGGTTTTGTGGTAATCTGAAAAAGGGACGGGCTGTCTTTAAGACGAAGTTTTGATGATGGATAGTGGGGTCTTTGTGACCGTCCCGAATTATCATTTATTTATTTATTGAAGCAAGTTTTCTAGTTATAAAACTGTTGTAACCGAAACATATCAACATTTTTAACAAATTTAATGGACAAGACATAACACAGTAAAGATAAACAGCTACATATTATGTAATGAAAATTGTAGCCCAAGAATGAAGTATTAAGAAAATGAATAGATATTGCAGAATTCAAGGAATATTGCAGAATTAAATATATATATATAAAAAAAGGTGTAGGTAATGAGGAACGCGCAAATAATAAGCAAAGCTGAATACAGTATGCAAAGTTATTATTACCAATATACATATAATTATAAGTATTTGAAAAAATGATCAAGATGATATTTAAACATAATTCCTTTTAAGACTTCTAACTTGACATTTACAAAAATTAAATTCCAGATGAGTAAGAACATCAATTTGATTGTACGTGATAAGTTATGATGTTCGGCTTATTTGGCATTATGTGAACTAAGTTTCTACGAACAGGGGAAAGAAAGGAACCAACAATATCATTATTACACTTAAGCATGCTTAGTTTCTGATCACTGTGATCATGGATATCAGCTTAATCACGTGCTTCCCATGTTTAGATCATTTTTAATAATCGTTGGCAACTTCTGCAACATTGCCGAGGGGGGGGGGGGGGGGGGGGGGCTACAATCCTGCGTAACATATAGGCATACTTACCACTCAGGGTCCTGTATCATAAAATAGTGAGTTGCAAATTCAATTGCAAATGTGTTGCAACCACTTCAACTGTCCATATCACAAACCATCGCTGCCATTACAAGTCCTAAGCAATGTATGTATTTGCAAACCGGTCCTATAGTTACGATAAATCCTTACAAGATACGAGTGATATATATATTTTGGGGGCCTTTTTCATTGCAGCCCGAGGTTGTATTCTTCAAACATGTCTGTTTTGGGCTGAATTTTAATGAAAGGGCTTACTGGGGTGATTTAATTCGTGCAAAGAAATTTTAGGCATACATCCGGATAGCGTGCTCCATCCTGTAAATGAATGAAAAACAAGTCAGAAAAATACCACTTGCAATACGATCGATTAATATCGCAACTTCTTTATGATCGTGATGATGTCACGATCGATAGAAATCGTACGGCAGATTGATTATGCAAGTATGTACAGTGTAGATCGCACGATTGGGCTATCCATCTTACGGTATATTGCAACTCTTTATGACATGGGCCCAGCTAGGTTGGGCAGTCTGTCCTGCTGTTTAGCGTTGTCATGGTTGTAGACATGTTAGTATGCATTACGATAAAAACCAGCTGCATATTTACATTGAACTCCGCCCATAGTCACATAGTCATAGTCACAGGGAAAGAGCACTCCTTCTGATTGAGTTAAGAAAACAAACAAATTACAAAACGTAGCAGAGTCTATAAAGACGCAGGAATGCAGATAATTTGTATATTATTCCACTAGGAATGCTCGCGCCGAGTTCGGAGAAGCTTGATTGATAGTGTTTATACTCAGGGTTGCTCAAGTTTAGACACATTGTCATTGCCAGTGGCTGGATACAGTGGCATTGTTTTGGAATAACTCCATCAACGCTGACGAGCTTTCTAAGGGCAAGGTCGAAATATGGGTGGCTGCGATTGTATATTGGGGAGGTACACGAATATGGGGGGGGGGGGGGGGGTGACGAGAGAGATATAGAAAGATTAATACTTCCATTGGTCGTCCTGTTTCCCTTCAGCTTTGCTCGATTTTAACCTGCGCTCTCATTTTGTTTTGATTTGATTATCCCTAGGCCTATACTTATAAATAAGGTTAATTGTTCCTCTCTAACTGAATAGTTACATTACCATGTAATAAAACTATACTCGTACTAATGGTATGAATTTAATTATGTTTATATAATTTGTGCTTGACTTGTATTTGATATTACTGCTGTGTTCTAAATTTCGCCCACCGTTATTATACACACATAATTATTTTTCTCAAGATAATATCAGGGAGGTGGGAGTTGAGATATTCTCCATATACATTTTCCCGCACGAACGAATACAACTACACCGATTGGAGGTTTTGCCATTACGATTAAGTGAAAACGTGCAAAACCATCTTGCATGTTGAATGCATGATGACCTAGGTTCCTCGTCTTGACGGGAAGACTCCAGCCCCGGCCCTTCCCCGTGTCGCGATACCAGGTTGGTCGCGTCTACCGGGATGTTCGGGCGCGCTCTTGACCTTGTATGTATACGTACAGGTCGTAAATCTTTCCCCGGCCGCCCGGGCTATACCGTCTCCACAGTCAGGACAGGCAAACAGGTAGCAGTGGCGTAGGCAGCCGGGAACTGGGCTGATGGAATCATAAAGCCCCTCGCGTCCTTTGTTTGTAGGCCCAGAAATACTCTTCAATGCCAGAAGGGTTTAATGGGCTACGCCATGTGGATGTATCCATCTTAATTGTCTGTACCAGTCTTGCCTTCTGAATCTCTCATACACCCAAACCCAATTCATATAGACGTAATAGAGCAACATCTTTTCTGGAACATAAAACCTTTACCCTCTCAGTACCAATCATAACGACTCAGTTTCTTGTATGTGGGACTGAGCGGGTTAATTCATAAACAAATCACTCTATGGATACTATCTCGCTTTGCTTTGTGTGTGATTTTACATTCCTATGATACGGTACTTCAATCACCCTTCAAACCCAGAGACAAAACTCCCCCACAAACTGAAATCTGAATTCTGATTGAACTCAAGGTGGAAAAAACTCTTCTTAGACCAATAAAATAGAACATTGAACATTCTCAAGATTATAGACTCGGCTCTGTACTCCCCCAGTACGCCTGGTGGTGGTACCCCATGGTCCTCACACGCACCGTGAGTGGGCGAGTGCTGAGAGCACTGTAAATACCTGGCGCGCGTCTCAAATTAGCCCCGTCCAAGCTCAGGATAACCATGACAACGTGACGAATGAGGAGGAGTAAAAAGAAGAAGGAAGAAGGCCTGTTGGGACTGAACTCTTGGAATTAGGAATCGGGTCTCCATGGTATCACGGGCATGGTCGATTAGGAGGAAAAAAGGAATACCGGTATTTTCAGCTTCTTTATTTCCTTTAACTATCCGTTTACTCTGCGTGTCCTATCCTCTTTCTTTCTTTCTTTCTTTCTTTCTCTCTCTCTCTCTCTCTCTCTCTCTCTCTCTCTCTCTCTCTCTACAAGTATCTATCTTCCCCGTTCTCATTTTCTGTCTCTTTATCTGTCTGTTTCTTTCGCTGCTATTCTTTTTCTGTATCTGTTTCTGACTCTATATTTCACTCTCTCGGTGTCTCTCTATCAGCCCTCTGTTAATATGTGCTTCTGTCTCTCTCTCTCTCTTTCTCTCTCTGGCTCGCATTTGTCCTTTTCTTCCGGTATCTTCATTCATGAGAAACCACATATCATCTCCCATCCACCTTTTCCCCTTTCAAAGTGCGTAATATTGTCCTGCAGTTCGGTTTTGTCGATTATCAGCAATTACATTTTCTTCTCTGGCAACCGCAATACCCACCGATGACGCATCTTTAATGGAGATCAGTTTTGTCTATTCTCCAGCAATTTATGGTAAACACATTTTGACATTTATTGGTCATGAGGGGGAAGTCTAAACTTCCTGTGAATTTCCCCACTCAACCGTCCCCCACCCACCCCACCCCCTCTCACAATCGTACCAGTGTTTGTCAACAACGACAACTTTTCGCCTCCAGCCTCTCGCATTGTTTTCGGGTGAGAAAGAGGATTATTCATATCAAATTATCCACCACAAGAACTCCGCTTTCCGTGTGGATGAAATTGAGCTTGGTTTCATTTCAGGAATCAGCGACAGCTCTGATCTCATGGGGGTAGTCCGTAAAATGAGCTTTATTGGGTTTATTTTGTGAACACGTCACTTAACATGAAGTACAGATTAAATTCTCTTTTCCTGAAGTGTCCAACTTTATTTTCTGTATAATGAATTTGAAGAGCTGTGCCATTATCATGATCATCACTCTGGAAGTCGGTTAGGATGAAACTCTGATGGCTGACATTCAGTTCAGATAAATTACAGGATAGATGTATATAGATAGATGGATAGATAGATAGATAGATAGATAGATACATTGATAGATAGATAGATAGATAGATAAATCGATAGATAGATAAATAGATAGATACATTGATAGATAAATAGAAAGACAGGTGGATAGATAAAAACATAGATGGATAGATAGATATGTAGATAGATAAATACATCAATAAAAGATAGGTTGATAAATAGATACATGGATAGATAAGTAGAAAGATAGATCAATATATATACATATGTATGTATATAATGGACATATGAATAGAAAGGCAGATAGATAGATAGATAGATAGAGAGAGAGAGAGATAGATAGATAAATTGATAGATAGATAGATAGACATATATTGATTGTAACTATACTTCATCAGATTCATAAAATTAAGCTTAATGATAATCATTGATTGACAATAGTTTGTTCCTGCCAACCTGCCAACCTTTCTCTGCCGTCGTCACCCGAGCCATCGAACACACGAGCTACCTTCCCCCAAGGCTCCGGGGCTCACATATCGACACTCGCCGCTGCCGAGCTGTTATTTCTCCAAACTTTGAAGGAAAGTACAAAGAAGGTTGCGCAGAAAAGTACCAATGACATTTTACAAGAATAATAAATAAGAGGAAGTACGAGAACAGAAGGACTTCAGAGAAAGTTCGTTAGCATCTCTATAGGATTCCCTTTTTTTTCCTTCATGAAACGTTTAAAGTGGATATAACGGATTATCCTGGTCATTGAAGTCACACTTCCACCTCCCTGGTCATACACTGCAGGCAGTTTTACCATGGCTGTAACTTCACCGACATTGTAACGTCCATACTACCAATCAACTTTGAACATTTCATCTGTTTCGACGGAAATTACAATAATCATAAAACTGTAACGTTTCAGACACAATTTCCTGAATTGTGCTAACTCTAGACATATAAACCTCCAGCATTCATGTAGCATAACATTGCCCCAGAAATGATATATAAAAGTGCTAACAATTTTAGATATATAGAAACAAATTTATTGAAAGCAGTTGAATGAAAGTTATATTGTACAATTTCAAAATATTCTAAATCCAGTGTCAAGAACGGAGCTCATATAAACGGTGTTAATTAGCCATACATGCACCCAGACATTAGTACATTGTCATGATTGTCATGTAATACTTAGTGCTGATAGCATTTCAAAAACAGACTGGCGCATTTGAAATGTTCCGAAAATGTCTAATGCGATTGTAACAATATTGATTAAAACAATTTTCAGTTTAATGTCCGTTTCAAATTGAAACATCACTTTTGAGACAAAACAAGAATATACATGTATATTGTCTCCTTGTGGAGTATAACTTTTAGACAGATGAATGAATAATCTGTTTGAACAAATTCCTTTTTAAGAAACCTCTAGCGGCTCCGTAGTTCTGTTTGTTTTTATACACCAGACGTCTTGTCGGGTTGTTCCTTGGACTCTTGGAGTCGTGCACAAATAAAAGAATTTCTGCTAAATAACCCACATTGTCGACTCGAAAGGGGGAATAGCCAAAATACTTCTCTTGTTATTGAACCGCCGCCGTCACTTATAGTATTGATGTCTCTTTCAATGCTCCTCGTTCCTGATCGGCCACTTGGACGTGTCCAAGGAGAACTCGTCGATATTTTCTTTTCGAAATTCTAGCTGTCCCCTTCCGCTGGCGATGGAGACCCCTTCGTGAGGCCCGTCTCAAGTTTTCTTCCAGATCGTGCTTCCAAGACCCCCAGAGAGAGCGTCAAACGTGCACCGAATCTTGCTTTCTGAAGCAACCCCTTTCCTCATCCCCCCCCCCCCCCCCACTCCCCTCACCCCCATACGGTCTGCCCCCGACCAGGTTCAGTTCTTTTGGTTCCATTTGAAAACAAGAATCACATGCGGCACCCGCAGGCTGTTTTTCTTTTTCGCCCGTCAAACATTTTTAGTTAGAAAATGATTGAAATTTGAAGAAACTTCATCAAGTTTCACTCGAAATGGAAAGGAAAAATTCCATTTTAAAGAATGGACAGTCACTTTTACTTGCTGAAGTAGTTCCTGTAAGAAAAAAGAAGAATTCACTGGACGTATTAAAACAAATAAAAATAATGCTTAATTGTGGGTATTAAGAAAAATATAAATAATGCCATAAAACAGTCCATAATCCTTTGAGGCATTTTGGAACAATTACACGCCGCGTAGTCATTTTCTGATCGCTCACAAATAAATCATCTTTTCCTTTATGATTCAAATTCCTCCCAGGAAGCTTCTTAATCCTTGGATGTGTTAGACAAACTGCTGGTCTGAAAACTTTCCGTGTAGTGGTTGCACCAAACTATTACAAAAGCAGATAAAGAGTTAACAACGCTACAATTCAAAACACTACCCCTCACAAGAGGGTAGACAGCTCTTCACCTTTTCCCCGTTTCTTTCCCTTCGCCCTTTAACCCTTTGTGGGTCAGACAATTGGTTTCTCTATGGGATTTGTGTGTATAAATTGTGCAAAAATGCATCAATGGCACTCAAGGAGTTTAGCAACTCTTACGTAAAACATGAGTAAGAGTGTGTGCACCTTTTCGGTTGCCCCTCAAATAGGGCTCCTCTTAAAACAAAGTGAGGAACAAGAAAAAAGGACCTTTTCTCGGAAATATCTTCATCAGTGTCTAATTTGTAGTTTTTTGTAGTAATTTGTAGTTAATCCGTTAATGTCACAATAAGGCTAAAGTATTTTAGTTGATCTACATGTACATTATATATACTTTACCCATTTAAATGATTGTATTTAATTTGCAAACTAAATGCTATAAGTTTCCCTACTTTCTTTAAACAATCTATGAATAATCGCTAATCAAATTCAAACCTATAATTATTTACTTGTCTTAGTTTGTCACAATTAAGTTTTGTAGTTATCTGTTATGTATGTCATATATGATTCATCTACATGTATGTAAATGATTGTATTTTATTTGTAAACTGAATGCCAGAAGTCCCCCAACTTTCTTTTTCAGCATGCTTTTATCAATAAACCAAAATTGAATTGAATTGAATTTGAATTTTAAATCAGGCTTAAGCTTATACATGTGACACAATGAAATCCCACAATCAGACATTAAGAGTAAAACATTTTTTAGAAGGATGATAACAATATCATACGTTTAGTCGTGTTTCCCTATTCATCTCCATTCTCTAATACTTCCCTAGCTTCCTAGAGGACACTAATAATAGAATGATATATTAAAAAGCAATTCACGCGTGCTTTAACGAGGGTAATGGATTTCTGTCCAAATACCATCCATCTTCACGTTTCTGTGCATATAAGATTAGAGGAAGTAGAAGCGGAAATTACAAAGCAATCCTTACTGTTATGATCCATGCGTTTATTTGAAAACATGATCAATCCCTGTATTGTTTTTGATAACCGTGAAAAATCAATCGATTCCTCATTTTCTTTTTGGCAATCGTTTATACATCTCAACTTCCAGGATTGTATAGCGTGACTACGTGCAAGATTATGCCCGGGCATCACCAAGACAAATTGAAGTGATACATATTTGTTGTTGCATATAGAATGAATGGGATATGTAAACGGATGAATGGAAAAGCAATATTTGGCCCTGAGCGAATTCATTATTGAAGACCAACATGACAATGCACGAGCCCATATCCGGCCCAGTTTCATAAAAACCTGTATCCACAATAAATTAACCTAATTATGGTTGACTAGGGGTTACCTGTTGATACGTTGATAGACATGCGACATTCAAACGCTCACAGAGGAGTGAGAAAGAATGATATTAAAACTATATATTCTAGATTTATGATCTTGAATGAATTGATCAAATAATACTTAAGTCAAAATGTTCATGTTCATGTTGTGGTGTTATGTCATGCAAGTGTTAACCCTTTCGGTACCACCAATTTATAATCCCCTGTATATTGCAAGAGTATATCGCCCATGGAGCTGAGTAAGTTTCATTTTTAGGTGAAATTCTGAGATAATGAAAACTGTTATTATTATCATTATTATACTATTAGGATACTGAAAGCTAACATAAGCATGAAAAACAAAAGGAAGTGTGAATCGTCGTATTTGCTGGCTGTGTTACCTGACGTATAGTGGTGCAAGGCACAAAATTGATAGTTTGTCCTTGAGCAATGAAAACGACCTTGCCATATTTGTATTTGATTATTCTGATGCAAACACTAACTAACTTGGTAGTTCGGTTTTCCATCATGAATTCACAGAAATAGCCGTGACATTGTAAACGAGGCCTATGAAATGTTGTTTTCACGTCCTTCTCATTCATTGTGAATCTCTACCATGATTACCAGGAATATCTGCTTCGTGCACCATTAATCCCCCCCCCCCCACACACACACACACACACACTCTCTGATTGTCTCTCTCTCTGTCCATTTGTCTCTGTCTCTGTCTCTCGAGGGCGCGATTTTTCTATCTCAGTTTCTTCCTTGTTCTATTGAACCTTTCCTATTTTCTCTCTCTTTATAATCTTGTTTCTTTCTCCTTTAATATCACCCCATTTAGATATATTTTGTTCTCCTTCGCTCCCCTCCCCCTCTCTTGCCCCCCCCCCCCTATTCTCTCTCTCTCTCTCTCTCTCTCGCTCTCTCTCTCTCTCTCTCTCTCCATCATAAACATATCTGTTTCACACTTTGAAATAGACATGGCGTCATTTGCGAAAATAGACTGCGATTGCCCTTGATATCACAACACTTCTTTTGCACTTTTCACTACTAATCACAACTTGAATGAGTCAGAACGTCACTTTATTTCAAAATAGAAGAATATCAACAAACACGAAAGGTATGAGAAATGCCGAAAATTGTTTGTAAGCCCGTCATACCCGGATTTGATTCAGTTTGTCATTGAGTGGACAAACTCATTTAGATAAATTAAGTTATGAACAGTAACGTCGTCGGCGATGCTTTCTGCTTGGAATCCTTGTTTCTGAAACAAGTCATTTAATTTTAAATTTCATTGTGACAAGCGAATACCGAGTACTGGGGATGAGCCATGGCCAATAATTGACGGAAATTAAATCTGTGATGATTTACAATTCCATGAAATTAATCGAGTAGCCAGGCCTATATACCGTTCTCTCTCTCTCTCTCTCTCTCTCTCTCTCTCTCTCTCTCTCTCTCTCTCTCTCTCTCAGTTGTAATCTTATTACGAATTTCTGCAGAAAACATATAATTTTGAATGAATTAACATTAATAATCTGATAACGAGCATTGTCATATGGAATACTACTTTCTCAAGATACAACAAGCGCATTAGACTGTTAGATTACAGCGAATTCGGATGTGTTTCTTTTTCTACAAAAAAAAAAAAAAAAAAAAAAACCAAGCCTTGTACTTGTCCGAAAGTGCGTTTGCCAGAAGCCATAAGTTGGAAGTTAGTCCACCCTGGTAAAATTGGAGCAATCTTTCAGTTTCTTCACAGACTGATAATAATTACCATGCCCCGAAGACAAGGCGAAGTGCTTTCAACTGAAAGAACGTCTCATCTTCCCGTTCACTTTTCCTTATTTTCGTAGCATAGTAGGAGAACAAGAACGAGAAGACGAGGAGGAAGAAAAAGAAGAAGAAGAAGAAGAAGAAGAAGAAGAAGAAGAAGAAGAAGAAGAAGAAGAAGAAGATGAAGAAGAAGAAGAAGAAGAAGAAGAAGAAGGAGGAGGAGGAGGAGGAGGAGGAGGAGAAGAAGAAGAAGAAGAAGAAGAAGAAGAAGAAGAAGAAGAAGAAGAAGAAGAAGAAGGAGAAGAAGGAGGAGAAGAGAAAAACAACAACTATAACAAGAACAAAAAAGAGGAAAAAAGTTGGAGAAGAAGGAGAACACTACTAAAAAAGAGAAGAAAAAAGAAAATGTAGAATAGAAGAAAAGAACAAGAAGAAAAACAAGGAATGAAGAAGCAGTAGGGGAACGAGAAAAATAAGATAGAAAATAAGAAAGAACATTCTCTTACTCTCTGAGAACAAAGAAGCAAGTATTTCAAGAATGTTTGATGCAGGTGCAAGAGAGCTATCTCCCTCATCCAGCACCAAAGTCCATTTGGGTTCGGGGAAAACTGGCTCCTATGCGAGGATAAGCTTTCCTTAACCCTTCGTACACCATACTCCCAACACCCCATGGACATTACACAGAATATCATGCATGGGTCCGCTGGCTTCACACACCCCATCTGTCTACACGCGACAGCTGATTGCACACGTATGACACTGTTCAAGTCGAGAACAAATTGAGTGTTGATCTAGAATTACGACGTTAAAAAGTGCTTTTACGTTGGATGTACTCAAAAATACATGTTGTGTTCACATTGCCCAACGTTTTCAGCGATACCATGTAACCAATGATGTAGGTGGCTGAGATCGACGTTATATATCATTGATCTAACTAGCATTATTGAGAAGCTCTGAACAATGATAAGATTACCAATAAATACTATTTAGAAAATAGTAAAACATTCGGTAACACCATGTGGTTGTATTCTTTAGGATAATTGGCCCACTTATGGGGTGAAGAAAGGAAAGGAAAGTGAAAAGTGAAAAAAGGAGAGGTGAATATTTATATTTTATAACATTTACACAAAACATTTTTTTAGCTTTACTATTTTCTACTTTCTAAATAGTATTTATTAGTACACTCTCACCATGGAAACATTCAAAGAACATGTAATGATAAGATTGTTGTTACAAAATTCAGCTCATCAGATGTGATTAGACTCTTTGCTATATTATTGTTATTCATATCAGAATAGGTGACGTAAGTTAAACAATTGCAAAATATTTCTTAATGCAGTCATCCCATGTCGGTTTATGTTAAATCTGTATCAATGCCAATAATATTGTGCACAAGTAATTCACACAAGCAATTAATCCGGTACACGTAATGTTGATGGGGCTTATTCCCAATATTGACGAATTAGAGGACCGCAACTGTCGCAGCGGGACTCCTTAAAATAAGGTTATTACAATATAGCAAACCTCTTTAGACATGTTAGAACCGAGCAGTAGTGTTTTGCAGATATTACTAATGAAGATAGTGCTCACACAATTTGGAATAAGAAATTGCAGTGCAGCTCGTGAAGTGTTGCGAAAATTCGTTATTTCCAGTTGGGAAATGTTGATCATGATGGTGTACCGTGAATCGTTTGCTAAGATACCAAACACTCTCACGAAATAAGATGCCTCCTCTCCTTCCCCTATACTCCTTCTTCTCCTCATCTTCCTGAGAATGTGTAAATTCTCTGTTCGAAGGGGGAGGGTGGGGGGGGATCTTTGTCGGATTTATTAGGGAACAGGTGCGGTGAGAAAAGGATAATTCGAATTGAAATTTAGAGTTGTGAGGAGGTGTTATCGAATTCATCTTGTGGTGAGGGCACGTGTCACAACGTGTTGTGGGCAGGGAGAAGCGAGAAGATTATCAACTGCTCGCAAGCCAAGAACAGCAAAGGAAATATTATAAGGGGGCACGAAATTGAAGATTACGAACGAAATTGTGAGCTGTAAAGAGAAGGGCGGACTCAAATTCCTTGTAACTTTTTTGATACATGCGATAAAAGTGACTTTATGAAAGTACAGCTTCAAAATGGAGGCTTCCGAAGTTTGTGGTAGCTTCACACGCGGTACGTCACTTTGAAGGGGACGCTTTCGACGTGATGTGAACTAACGCTACAAAGACTAAATTTTGTTGGATTAAAGCATGACAGATATAGGACCGAACAGGGAACATTTAACCTGCTAGAAGTGTAATCTAATATCTAAATCAAATAAAAACTGCATCGATAAATGTAAACGGTGAATGTATCTAAGTCAAAAGGCGAAAGGGGTTGGATACGCAGTAACAGACGAAGTGTATCTAATAACTTTAAAGAAGGTAAGGAAAGCAAATAATCAGCGGCAATATCACATTAAAATACAATCAATCTCAGGGGGGTAGATCCAAGGCGCGGGAAAAAACATGAAAAACATGTTAACCCCTTCTCTGTTGGACAACTGACTGCACTATGTGATGTGTATGTATCACCTGTGGTGCAATGTGTGACATCAGCACATAAAGGGGTAAGAAGCGTGAGACGTTTTCCCGCCAAGGTCAAATGCAGTCTAACCAGGAAAAGATCGTCTGCGAGATACAGAAGGTTCCCTGTGCATATGTCCACTGGGTCTAGTAAAATGTTATCTTCTACCGTCTCGACTTCCCTATTTTCGCGTCAGGTTTACTACTAACTTAAAAAATTTTCTTATCAAGATATCCAATACGCACCGGTTGATAATCCCTTTGTACTCAATCAAATCCTCTGTGATATGAAAATCCTGCCAGAAGTAATTTACAAAATGTTTATTTTCAGCTAAACGTAAAAACAGATGATTGACTTTATGACTTTTTAACATGATGTATTGTGGCTAAGGAATTCCTTCTGTCAACACGTTCAATGTGTTCGTACGAATTAAGTGTTCTAAAACAAAGAATTTGATAATCTGCTTTAAAACTTTCCTCTAAACACACACAGAAATCGGCAATACCCGTGGCATCAAATCTGTTGTTGTGCAACAATTTTAGAATGTTGCATAATAAAATTTTAAAGCATTGACATCACAAAGAACAAAAACCTTTAAAACACGATCGCTTGGGATCTCAGAATGACGGCCCTTAAGGGAGAGTTCGAGATGGCAACGATGGGGAACAATGTGCCATTATACATCATCCGCCAGGGCTTTCCTTGAAACAACCCTGGACTGAGATTCTTGGTACGGCGTGAAGTGCACGGTCGGGCCAATCAAGGGTTGCCTCGTCTCAACATGCTGAATGCGCCATGCGTTCAAGGTCATATCGTCATCATAATACAATCCAGCAAAAATATAAACAACAAAATCATCGTCGACAAGAACAACCGGACCTACAACGACGACGATGATGACAATGTCATGTCCATATTTCCTATATCTTCTAGGAGCCTATTTTGAGTGTTCGCTAATGTTCATATTCAATGCTTATTTCCTTCAAATTAATAAAACTTGTGTGCGGTGTCAGAACATGGTAACCATGTAATGAATATAACGCGTGTATTATGTGCGTAGTATGAGGCACTTGGTTCCTCTATAATCAATATTCTCTTAATTATAATGTGTACGAATTGTATGTGTCATCAATTTGATTCAGCACAAGTTATACACACACATTCGATGGAGCAAGGATGCCATTGCCTTAACCTATGCACAAACTGTTTCAATGTTGTTTTTTCTCTCTTTTCGTGTTTGCGACTTGAGAATTTGTTTAACTCAAGAATTTAGGACTTGAGAATTTGTTTAACTTAGGAATGTTGAAAAAACCGTAGGCCTACTGCTATTTGCTTCTGGTAATTATGTAACAAGAAATTATGAAAATATTATTTCATGGCGAAAATTGGTTCCTCGCCATGTTCACGGGCATGTTCAATGTGCACTCGTCAACCGTGCATGCATGCATCATAATTCATTACATGTATTATGATTATCAACATGGGTGTAAAATAGAATTTCGACACAAGAGGGCCTACTTCAACGTCGAAGAACGGTCCTGCGCTTGGCTGACACTTTCGTTCCGACAAAAAAGTAACACCTGGGTCAACGTTTATAGTACAACGCACCATGTAAAATGAGCTTGTTATAACTTATTTGTACAATCTCCACTGAATCACTGCATTAGCCTGATACTAAATGTTGCTGTTGTTATTATATTTGCACGAGTATATCCAAGCTCTGATTTTTTCCACATTATTTATTGTACGTGACTATGATCGAAACATTCTTTTGATACAACCTTTGCTTGGGCTTATAATTTTCCTCAACATAGTTAGCGTCCCTCTTCTAAAAACGCAGATAGTATGTTTATGAGTCTGTCTTGATCTGTGAAATCGATATCCTGTCTGCGAAATACATTCACTACAAAGTATTACGTGATGACATTTGTACCGAAGAGATTAAAATAGTGACAGTTGTAACGAGTTATAAACACTAACTGGTTGTAACCCATTACCTTTGCACGTAGGTTGATAAACAGACGACAGATTTATTGCTGTCACCGACGTTAGGGGCGCTATAGGTCAATGTCATTGCAGCTGATCGTTCTGGCATCTGTCTGAAATTTGAAGCATAATGAAATAAAACCCCGGGTAATAAGTGTCTTAAGTGGCTTCGCATAGAAGCTGAAGCATAAACATTGGCATAATATGCGGAGAAATTAAACATATCATAAGAAAGATCTATGGGTTTAAAAATCTTCATCACTTATCTTGTATTTCTGCTTTTTAAAGCCAAGGTAACCGGTAGACGTCGGTAATGTTTACATTTGTGTCTTGTTTACGCGTTGATAAGAACAATGTCAATGCATACGAAAAAGGATGCGCTCATGAAAGTTTTTAGAGCAAGCGATAACGATGTGAAGAAAAACAAAAATCACCACTTTGTTACACGTTTTACAACGGTCCTCAGGTTTTTGCCGTTTTGTTAATATCTTTTGCTGAATTGGCCTGGCTGCTGACTTTGTGTTCATCACAAAAATGTTATGATTATGATGTCACCGTCATATTTGTAGGAGGAGGTGTGGAAGCCTTGAAACCTTGAATAAATTAGGCCTACACAAAGAAATAGAATCATACATTAACAAATTAGCTCCCTTGGGAAATGAAGGGATACAAAACCAAGGTCATGTTGACATAACATTCTTTTTATGTTTCCGGTGAAGTTTACATTTTGAAAATGTTCCTAGGCTTTCATTTGATGCTTCAGTGAGATAGCAATGCAATATCACAATCTAAAAAAAATCCTCTAACGCACACGCAATTTGTATGCGGTTACCATTTCCTATAAGCCTGATTCAAATGACAGATCAATAGACTGTAATTCGGAAGTATTTTGAACTGAAATGACAAAACTGGTCATTCTTAGTAATCGTTATCAAGTAGGCCTGCCTACGATACGAATTTCATTCCTCCTCCTCCTCCTCCTCCTCCTCCTCCTCCTCCTCCTCCTCCTCCTCCTCCTCCTGCTCTTCCTCTTCTCCTGCTCTTCCTCTTCCTCCTCCTGCTCCTCCTCTTCCTCCTCCTCCTCCTCCTCCTCCTCCTCCTCCTCCTCCTCCTCCTCCTCCTCCTCCTCCTCCTCCTCCTCCTCCTCCTCTCCCATCGTGCTCACGAATATAAGCACCATGTAAAATATATCCCTTCTTTATCATTTTCCAGGATTCTCATCTGGCATTTTACCCCCATAAAGTTGCCAATCCTAAACACGAGGGAGATTTTGGAAACCCTTGCACTGCCGCGGCGGCTCGGCGCTGCACCGCTCTGGGCACGTTCGAGTTCATATCAAGCTTTATCCCCAAAACGACTGGCGCGCTTAGCCTATAAATTTGATTCGGAATTCTCTGCGAAATTCGAAGCTGACGAGAGACTTTTTGACCATTTCGCTTTTTTGTGTAAGTATAGACTCTCTACCGTTATATTTAGTCTTATATTTAGGAATGAGCTAGTATGATTCGTAAATACCGTTACTGTTTGGACAAAACTTAATATCTAAGTGAGAAATGTATGTTAATCATTGATTATGATATAGAAAGTTGATGACACTGCCCCATATATTATGATTCCTGTAAGTTAAGTTACTTTACCTATGGCGATTCTCGAAGTTATTCATGTTTCCTTGCACTAATGCGCATCACATTTACAATTAAAAATATGTTAGCTATCAAAATTATCAGGATTATCTCAGCTATTTAAATTGAAGGCAAGCCACTGCTAACCACGATAAAAAACAAGTGAAAACTGAGTGATTGTAGAGTGATGACTGATGCCTTTTTGATGGTGATGTCTGATAATATTGAAGCGGTTCGTATATTGGCGTTAACGAAACGCTTGAACAGACTGAGCGACCTAACACAGAGAAGCACAAAAAGGGGTATTCTGACCTTGTTTCTGTACTGTATGTCTGGTTCAAGTTTCGTGTGCATTCGGTCTGCTGTCTTCCGTCTGGCGCTAGGCTTATATATGCGGCCCTGCCGCCCTCTACTGGTGGAGCTTGTGGGGGGGGGGGGGGTGGGGTCACTTACTACTACAATATTTTTGTGAGATCGAGTCAGCTACTGAGGAATTCCAAATAAAATAATCGGAAATAATGCTATGGCGTCTTGATACGCCATTTGAGTGCTTTCTCAACTTCCATATGATTTGGGGAATTTATACTTCATCGGACACGCATATTATTGAGTGTGACTATCGGCATACTGAACAGCCATTGAAGCCTGTGTTGTAGCAAAGAGTTGCTGTGTGCATTTGTATCTTGAATAGGTAATCCCTTAAGCAGATCTTCATAAAATGTGATGGGATATATGCTGTGAGGATTGGGCCACAAAATTGCCATAACATTACACATTTACATCATCAAAACTTGCCCTGTCATAAGCCTAACACTATTGTATCTTAGATCCTAACCCTAAACTAAAATCATGGAGTTTAAACTGTGAATTCTGAGAAGGAACCATCCAAAAATGGGGAACATTGGATTGGATGGGCTCATTGGATTTTCTTCACATTTTTAGACTAATTGCGGGTAACTAACTTACAGACTACAGAGCATAAGGGTTATTCATGAAGACAGCTAAAAACGAAGCAAATTAGTCTGCAAATACAAATAATGTTGATTGCTGTAAAGAAGCATTGACTTGAATTCAAGTTTTTAGAAAAAAAAAATAACTTGTTGACCAGTTCAAATTATTCTAACTGCAAATCTTGGTCAGTGTTATCTCAAACTGTTGTCAAAATGGCATGAGAACAGGTAAAGCACATCCGAGTGTTAATACTAGTTCACTAACCTTAACTTTTGGCATTTCTGGACTGCCACATAGATCAATCATATATTGTTGATTTACACAATCATTTTCGTTTACATTCACAGACAAATGGAACTCCTGGAACATGGTCAGAGTTGGAGCTAAGTGCAGCTGCAATTGAATACTAATATTCTCTGCCGGAAAACAAGACTAGAATCTAAACCATGTCTGATGCAAGTAGACCAGCCATCATCAGAAACCTGTCTTCTGTCTACGGAGAACCATCCCCATACTCCACAAAGCAGGGTGCCCAATCAGAGAGATGGACTGGTAAGAATGCTTCACGTTCAATGCATGTCAATACACATTCAATGCATGTTCAATAGAGTGTCTTTTGTCTGCTCTACAATACATGTAACTTAGAAGTCATTCAAAGGCAAATTTCACAAGTAAAAAAAAAGACCTCCCTGAAAATGGACAAAACGATTTTGAAGTAGAAACTTTGAGAAAGAGTAATGTTTCCTTATATAAGTAGTGCCACAACATGATCAAAAAACTTATAAAAGATTATATATGATTATATATTAACGTAGCTTTAATGAAAGAAAAAATAACTGCTACATTGAAGCTATTTAACATTTTATTTGAGTACTACCTGATTAAGTCTGCATGTTACATTGTTGCATATCTGCACCTCCAATGACCACAGACCTTGTATAACAACATATTATCCTGCACAGAAAAATTAATCATGTCTACATCATTATAAATTTGCATCCTTTCAGAGAACTTTACCTCCGAGCCCTATCACAGCACACCCAAGTCAACCAGCGCAACTGTGGCGATGCCTGCATCCATGTCATATCCCACCCTGGTCACCCATCACTCTGACCCCTCCCCTCTGGTCTCTCACCAGCACCCCGCCCCTGGGGGAAAGAAGTCTCCCCTGGTTGGGGCAGCGGGAGGGGGAAGGGGAGGGGGAGGAGGGATGGGAGGAGCAGGGTCTCCAGCTAGAGGGAGCACCAGTCCATCTGCTCGCAGCTCCTTCATGAACCCTCAGCGGTTCCACTCCTCTCCAGCATCCTTCCTTCAGGGATCTCCTTCCCCAAAGGTAATGCCAGTTTTCTACCCGAGTTCGGTATCACAACATAGATTGCCTAAATGTTGATTATATTATCATTTCAGAATCAAATGGGTGTTTCTTTAAGAATGTGTTTTGTACTTGGATCACAGTTATAGTGATCAATTATGTTAATGTTGAAGGTCAAAGGTCATGTACAAGTTAACTTTGGCAACTAGCCATAATGTTTTGATTGGAGAAGTAGCTGCAGCTGCTGAAGAAAATTAACCAACTGCCTCATCCTTCTTATTGTGCCCTACAGAGGAGCTATGGCTCTGAGCTGGAGAACACAACCATCCAGAAGCAGCGGAGGGAGCTACAGCTGCTGATCAGGGAGCTGCAGGACAGGGACCGGGAGCTCAATGAGATGGTGGCCTCCCACCAGAAGCAGCTCCTGGCCTGGGAGCAAGACCGACAGAAACTCCTGGCGCTTGAGACTAAGTGCTCCAGGCTGGAGAGTAAGTCACACATAGTGATATTTAGCTTTAACATAGTGTTCTGGGGGGGTATTCCAAAAATCCACAGAGATAAAAATTTTATCTCCCCGAAGATACAATGTCCTTAAAATATTTTATCTTTGGTATTCCGAAAAATATTTTAGGAAGATTTTAACCAGTATTAATGAGCGCACGCACTGCGTCCCTATCCCAGAGACAGCCAGTAATAAACGTCCTTTCATGTCTTTTGCATACATTAATATCATCAAGCTGATGGTGTGATGTCATGAAACTAAAAGGGACATTGCGCATCAATGTCTATCAGCGCGCCTTATTGCATTTGATGCGCCCATGTGCAAAAAGTTGAATGCGCAAATTATTTTTGCATGTAATTCTATGGGCCTAGGCACGTACGTCTGGAGATAAAATTGCTTGGGAGCAGTTTTATCTTTTATCCTAACTTTTTTTCCTAAGTGCGTTTCAGAATACCGATTTAGCTCATTTGCATAAATTTTTTATCTCGGAGGCTCATTTACATAAAATTTTTATCTCTAGCTCATTTGAATAAAAATTTTATCTTTTATTGTAAGTTGGCTTTTCGGAATACCAAAAGATAAAATTTGTCCTTAGTCCCTGAGATACAATAACATTTTTCCTAAGTTCGTTTTCGGAATACCGCCCCTGATATTTCTTTTACCCGCCTACTCCCCACTTATTCGAGCTAATGCAACATAGACCAGAGCTATGTCGTGTACAGAATTATGATTGATTGCAACTTGATGTGCGAATTTGACAATTCTTTACGTGAGAGATAGGGAATTGGATTTGTGATCGATGCTGATCACTCTCACCTCTATTTAAGGTAGGGCCCAGGAACCTGTAGGGACTAGGTCGGCTTGGAAGGGTACCCCTGGCTGACCTAGTGGGTCTCCAAGTATACTCCAAAGATACTCAAATGACCAATAATAGTATTCATATTCTTGGTGGTGGTAAATGAGATCTTATTATTATTCTTCTCATTCTGATATAATTTCCTAGCTGAGCTCAAGAACCGCTATGAATACATCAAGAGCCTGAAGACGAGGCTAAAGGTCATGACCTCCCAGGACCAATCCAAAGCCTGCGCTATGGAGACCATGCAATGCCAACTCCGCCAGCTGTCTGAGGCAGCCTCTGGGGCCAAGCAGCAAATCAGTGAAACTGAGGTAGGATCAGGGCCATAGCGCAGACTTAAACACCGGTATGTGACTTCAAAGCCATGGTAGTTCTGAAGCAGCCAATATGTTCTGAGTGTTGCAAAATATGGTGACATGATATAGCTTTTGAATGATATTATGACTCGTGGAAGCTACCATAAATTTGATGATAGCTTCCACAAATCATAACATTAAAAACAAAACATTGCATTTGTTAAAATGTAATGTTTTTCTTTTGAAGACAAGATCAAAATCAAATCAACCTATATTGCCTGAACCACATGTACAATGTATAAGTCCACTCTGACAAATAACAAAACAGAAAAACTGATTTAAAATAATGCACAACAAATTTATTTCGTGCCTCGCTTCAATTGTGAATATATTTTGGGATTCACAATGATAGTCCTGTTCCGTATGTATGCATATCTTATCACCAAATTGTCAAAGAGTCGCTATGTAATGATGGGCAAATACAGGAAGAGAGCCAGGTCAATAGCCACTAGGGATATCTTACTTTTCAGTCCAGCATGTTCATTTTCATATTATCTACAAAAAATCTAAAAAAGAGCAAAGACAAAAATTGGGAAAGGAAGGATTTGTGTTTGAGTGGTAACCTTGCAACATCTTATTGATGAATATGTTGTTGGTTTCACTGCTTAAGTAATTAAGGGAAGGTAAGGGAAGGTTGCATCTTGACTCATTTAACTTTTGTCTCTTTTTCTCCTGCACGTTAGTACGAGAACACCAAACTGAAGGTTACGGTAAACAGTTTATCTGAGCGACTGGGCCAGCTTGAGGCTCGCGAGCAGGAGCTGGTCACTGCAATCAAACTCAAGGTAAGAAAATAATGTCCCGAGGCCTAGAGAGGGCGTATTTCCCTATTGAAGACTGTTTCACCACCAATGATTTTTCTGGGGGAATGTGTGCATAAATATTTCAAATCTCAAAAAGATTTTTCACAGACTGGCTCATTGTGTTCCTGTATGATGTTGGGCGGGTCAGCTATAAAATGGCTATTTTGGACAGAGCACACAGAGAATCTATTGATAATTATGGGATACATAAATTGACATTTGATATTATTATCATAGGTCAGTCATGATTTCATCATAGAGAAAGTGTGTGTTATGTAATTTGTTTAAACAGTGGAAATGGTAAAGAGAAAAATTGATGCATTAGTTGTTAGAACTTTGCATTTTTGTTTTCACAGTATTTAATAAGACTCAAAGGTGAGAACTCAAAATTATGAATGCAATATGATGGAAACACATAAAAATCATGTCAGTAAATAATGCAAGCACATTACTTGGTTATCATCTGCGTATTTAAGAAAATCTAGCCTAAAATGTGTAAATTCTCTTCTTTGTGTTTTACAGGACAAGGATCTGGGAGAGGCCTCGTCACATATTTTTGATTTGTCAGGAAGGCTGAAGCAGTTGGACCTAGCTCACAAGGTGCTGTTTAAAGTTGATGAAAGCTGTTGTAGTGTAGATTATCCAAAGAATTTTAAGATGATAATCTTTGTTTTGCTGTGACTCTCTGTAGTAGCAAGATTGATTGATCAATCTGTGAGTGAAATAAGACCATCCAGGGACTTGAACCTGTATCTACTGGGCTTATTTGATGAAATAGAGATAGGAGAGGCAGGTGATGGAAATAAGTTGGTCAATCATTGAGAAAGAATAGCCATATGGTTACTACTGTAAACTGTTGCAACATTGCATTTGTAAGCACCCCTCACCAAGAAAACCTACAAAAAAAAACTTTGCTTCTTATTTGCTGCCTGGTTCTGCTCAAACATTCACCAATCTGCTTCTCTGATGTTTCTGATAAACTGTTCAAGTACCGCAGTCACATTATTGCTTCAGTAAACCACACAACTCTATAGAGTAGCACTTACTCCTATATCTGCCATTGAGGCATTCTTGCACCAGTGATGTATACACATCCCATAGAGCAGCAATTATGTGGCATAGAAAGGGGTTAATCTAGCAGAGAAGGGGTTAGGTAAAGAAGTTCACACTGCAGTTTTAATCACCCTTAACCATTGCACCACTGCTGCAGTTCTACAGTTTTGATACTATCCTTGCTCTCTGGTCCTACTGAAAGCCACCAAGAGCAACCAAGAGCTAGTGATGGTTAGAGCTATCAATGGGTATCACTGCGCAGAAATGGCCAAAAGGCCGCCAAGAATTCTTAGAGCTTGAAGCAAAACCCATTGAATAACCATTTTAAATGTCCTGCAGAGGTCTACCATGTCTTTGGTGTGTCCTGGTGTCTTCTGCTGGTCTTGGCAGCTTCTTTGCTGCTCTACTGGCACTCTTGGCAGCTGTTATTAGGACTGTTGCTCTCTGTTTCCGTCTATGTGTGTGTGTGTGTGTGTCTCTCTCTCTCTCTCTCTCTCTCTCTCTCTCTTTCTCACTCTCATTCTTTTCTTCTCTCATTCTCTCACTCTGCTTTAGGAAGTCAAAGAGCAGGGACAGACTGAGAAGAAACAAGTGAATGACCTCAAGTCTCAACTCAACGATAGCATCTCAGAAAAGGAGAAACTCCAAGGTATGGGTTGTATGGAGTTGACCATGTCATTGCTTTCTTTAGGAGTAGGAGAGAGAAAGAGAAAAAAAAGGAGTGTTGGTAAGAACAAAACGTAGAGGGATGACAGAAAGAGAGAAGAAAGAGAGAGACAAAAGAAATGAAAGAGTGAGGTAAGAAATAAGAGAAAAATAGAAAGAAAGAAGTTTGCAGGGACGTGCAACTCTATGATGATTATCATTTCTCCCAAATTATGGACACTTCTGATAATTACTCTTGTCTTATTGATGTTTACATGACAGCTGATTTGGCGGACCATGTCAACAGGAGCACCGAGAAGAGGATTGAGATGGGCAAACTCATGGAGCAAGTCAAGGGTCTGGAGACAGAACTGCAGCTAGCAGGTAGGACAGTAAAATCTTTGTGTTAACTCCAGTCGATCAATTGGTCTGTTGTGTATGAGGCATCTAAATCATGAAAACATTATTTTTACCAACTCTTTATATTTAGGTGGCCTTTCATACTTTAAAGAGTATGGCATTGACTCACCTCTAGATTTTGTTTATCTTGGAATCTACCTATACTCATCCAAAAACTCATCCTTGAAGCATTTATTATAGACCCTTTTAAGACCCTCCTCAAAACTCATCTCTTTAGGCAATTATTATGAAGCGCCATACAAATGTTATATATTCTTCTTCTCCCTCCTCCTCCTCCTCCTCCTTCTTCTTCTTCTTCTTCTTGTGATTACTATCATCATTATCAATGCAGGTGAGCGAGAAAAAAGGAAGGACCAGCTGGTTGACCTGCAGCGCTCCAAGCAGGACAGAGCAGACGCTGAGCTGACCTCGCTCCGTCAGGCCTATGAGAGACAACAGAGGGAGCTATCACTACTTCAACTCAACCTGGACAGCCAGAGGGAACGCAGCAAGACTGATACATCGCTCAAAGCTTCCCTGTAAGTGGCCAGCAGCACTATTCATGAAACTTATAGTAACTTTTCTAGTAACTTTAAAGTAACTTTTCTAGTGACTTACTAGTAACTTTTCTAGTGACTTTCTAGTAACTTTTCTAGTGACCTTCTAGTAACTTTAAAGTAACTTTTCTAGTAGCTTTCTAGTAACTTTTCTATTAACTTTCAAGTAACTTTTCTAGTAATTTTCTAGTAACTTTTCTAGTAACTTTCTAGTAACTATTCTAGTGGCCTTCTAGTAACTTTTCTAGTAACCATATTTGACTGCTGATCCACTGATGCATCGCTGAAACCTTCTCTGCAAGTGATCAGGGGCACTGTTCATGAAACTTTTCTAGCCTAGTTGGTTACTAAAATTGCATATAGCTGAATGCATTTTAGTAACTAGCTTCATGAGTATGGCTCCAGTTAAATCACTCTTTATGTGCCAACCTTTTAAAAGTATAATCAAGGTTAAGTGATAAGAGCCGTCCATTTATGATTGTTAGGGGTAATTTCCAAACACTTGGTTTCCCTTACCTCCCTTGACAGGTAAACCTGACTGGATTAAAGATGATTAAGATGTCATTGTAATAACTTGTTACCAGGTAGTTTGAACAAAAGTGAACATATACAGTGAATATAAAACCACAATGAGAAAAATCTATTGTATGTCTATCTATCTATCTATCTATCTATCTATCTATCTACCTATCTATCTATATATTGAGATATGTATATAGAGGGGTAGAAACTTCTGTAAATAAAATTGTCACCGTTTTGACCTTCCAGGGATAATAGCTCCTTCTTTGACTCCAAGCCCACCACCCCGGTGAAGAGCCGCCTCTCAACATCCATGAGTCCCATCGGTGGAGGGAGCCCTCTAGTGAGCAACGCTGGAGAAGGGGGCGTGGCAGCACGTCACAGTAGTGGAGGCACTGAGGAGCTACTGCTGGAAGCTGCTCAGTCTGCGCAGGTCAGTGCTGGGGTAAAAGGTCAAAGTTTAACTAGGGGGACAATATATATGTATGAAAAAAGATGCAAAGAAAATTAAGATCAGGGGATAGTTTTGGAATGTGTCCAAGCCTGGAATAGTGAGGAGCTCCTTTATGAATAGCACCTGATAAACAAACTCTTCTATTTGCTATCTTTCTTATTGTGCTTTCCTTAAATAGCAACATGCCATATGTCCAAGTGATTTCTCTCATCCCATTTAGTTTGTTAGAATGAGTCTACTATGGGGGCCAGAACGATCTAACTTGCCCTTAAAATACATATCTATTCTGTTCTCCTGCATAGTTTTCTTTGACTTGATTTAATTTTCTCTTACGATGCATATCTGAACTCAAAAGCAATTTGATTTGCAAAGTGTTGTTTTCCACTTTGTCCTTCAGCAATGTATATTCGTTCTCCAGTACATTTTCTTTCCCAACCATACTTGATGGATATTCCTGTATGTTTCTGTTTTGAATCTTTTTCCTCCACAGCTTGGCATCTCCCCCACAAGCAAGCTCCACAGACTGCTGACTGAGTCGAGACAGATGGTGGAGAACCTGGAGCAGTCCACTCTCCCTCCATACATCGCCAACTCAAGCCCCAAGACAGACCAGGTGATGGTGCCACGGTGATGGAGTGGGAAGAGAGGGAGAGAACGAGAAAAGAAACAAGAGAATGAAGAACAGAAAAAAGAGTATAGAGATCAAGAGATTTAGAGAAATGAGAGGACAGATTGATTGCCACAATCATGGAGGGAAGAGAGGGAGAGGAAGGAAGGAAGAAAGAAGGAAGCAAAAAAGGAGAGAATGATGGAGTTATATAAAGAGGACAAGAGGAAAGAAAGAGAGATAAAAAGAGAACAGAATAGAGAGGCGAAGGATAAGAGAGGTGCATGTAAGATTGTTACAAGTATAAACTATGGAGGGCTGAAAGAAAAAAATTGAAAGACCTTTTTTAGTGAGTGGTAGAGTAGAGGAGAGGAAGAGAATGGAAGGAAGAATGAAGAGATAAAAGAAGAAGAATAAGGAACTAACAGAGGACAAGAAATAGAGAAAGGGAGAACATGAGGGTGAGAGAGAGAGAGAGAGAGAGAGAGAGAGAAAGAGAGAATAAGAGAGGCAAGAGTGGTAGAAAGTATGAACTACGGAGGGCTGAATTTTTTGTGGAATGACCTGTTTTTGAGTGAGTGTGTGAGCGAAGTGTAGAGAGGAGAGTGGGGTAGTGAGGAATTGTGCATATATATGTATGTATATATATGTGTATATATATGTATATGAAACAAAGTGAGAGAAATTGAAGTAAGCAATGCGAAGTGCATGACCTTGTAGAACAGCAACTCAGAATGTGCTTCCAAACAAATTGGACCTATTTGGTACTCACTAACATATGTATGGTGAAACAAATTATTAGCAGTAAAGTAAAATTCATTCATTCTTTTGTAACACATTTCTGATATAGATTTAATTCAATTTGGTATTTATTTGATAAAATCTCAATTAGAAATAAGTATATACAAAGTAATGTAATGGGATATTCTTTTAAAAAAGCCGAAGGCTTGAGAGATTAAAATATCATTGGGTAACAAAGTTCACATAATCCTGTCAAGCAAGTGAATGAGGTATGGTATTTATATCAACACGAATATCATTTTCATTTCTAGGACAAGCCAACAGGGGAATCCCCTGCCAAGTCTGCCAGTGTTGCGTAGGTAGAGGCTGTGAGCCGGGGACCATATAGGCAGAGGAGGTGGGAGGAGAGGAATAGGATGAGGAAGGACATGATTAGAGAAATTTAGAGGAATACAAACTCAGGAAATCAGAATTTTCATTCTCTTTTACCTTCTTGCTTTAACATTTGTTCACTTTTGTTGATTCCATAGTTCTTATTGGATCTTGCCATATCTTGCTCAATAAAAGTTAATCTTCGTTCCCTAAAATGTGTTTCTATATGTTTGTTTCTTCCTCTGTAATTTTATGTCTTGCTTTAGCTTGTGTTAATTATTGTTTTCTTTCGTTTTTGTTTAATGTCTTTCTTTAGTTCTTGACACTTTTTTTTTATTCTCCTCTGCTCTGTCTGTAATATGTCAGTCATGATACAAATTTGTCTTCCTTTTTGTTAATCTGTCTCCTCTTTCCCCCATATCCTTTTTCTGTTTCTTTGCTTTCTTCCCTTATTGAACATGTTTGAATTGTTCAATTGTAAGTGGAATAATACTAACGGTTTTATCATCTTTAAGCTAGAATAGGCAATAAAAACCTCTCCTTTCCTCTTTTGAACTTT
Source organism: Arbacia lixula (assembly GCA_963669155.1). Taxonomy (NCBI): domain Eukaryota; kingdom Metazoa; phylum Echinodermata; class Echinoidea; order Arbacioida; family Arbaciidae; genus Arbacia; species Arbacia lixula. Next base: position 23,153,354 of record OZ022583.1, on the reverse strand, counting down.
ACCCTTCCTTGTTGAATTTTATTTATTGAAAAGAGTGGTTCATTCTCACAATATCTTACATTCATGTTCTATCTCAAGCTCCACATGTAATTATATCTTGAAATGTACAAATGTTCATAGAAACAGTTTGCATTAGTTGTTTTGCAATGTCGACAAAATTAAAAACTCTTTGTGTGCTACTTTTGTAATATAGCACTGGAAAAGCACACAACTTTTTTAGAGGAATAAATTTTCAGGCACAGCAGGAGTTAATTGAGAAATTAAAGTGAGAAAAGATATTGATCTGTTACAGAAATCTGAATAAATAAACAACTCAATACATACTCCTCAATGCAAGACCTAGAGATATATAGGTACACATTGAAAGTAAGGGAAAGCCTTATAAAGTATACAAACAACATTAATGCATAATATATATTGCGACCTTGATTGTACATCTACATGTAATTCTTGTTCCCGCCATTTTTTCATCCAAGAATGTGTACTGTTTATGGCTGAAGTTTAGTGTTGATTATTGTGTACATAGAGAATTTATAGTTATTTATTAGCTAGGTTTATGTGTGTTAATGAATTGATGTGAAAAGATGATTTGACATGATTGAAAAGATTCATTCCATAGATTTATTAATATTTGAGCATATACGCAGTAGGATGAATGATGTGATTATCATTGTGACTTTTACGCTTGTTAATGGTTTATTAGATTTGCCAGTTCTAATTCATAGTTGGCTAAGTCATTGCTTTGTTGACATGCTGCCATACTTTGAAATATGGATCCATTATGAGTGGAACTTTTGAAATCTAGTTGTCAGAGAGTCATTTTAATGGGGGAATTATTTTATTCTTGCTATTCTTTGAAAAGAACATGTTGGTGTGCAACTGGGCCAGTGAATAATTAAAAATGTACTGTTAGTTTTCTTATTCAGATGGTTTTAAAGCTTTAGCAAATATCCGTCCAGTGATGTTATCCTTGTGAAATGTTACATGATAAAATTGGAATTGCATTTTGTATATTATAATGAATGTATTTATATAAATCATAAAAAATCAAAACATCATTCCACAATGAGTAGATTATTGTACTTCTGTAAGTCATTTGACCCAGTTATTTCAATTTTGAATGCCTTGAAAATATGTATGCATTAGATTCTACAACAAATGAAATTGAACAACGAAAACATGGCAGTATACAGTACATGTACTGTATTTTAAATCGCTCATATGAAGTGTACATGTATTTACCTACGTTATTTGGTGCTAGCTTCAAACGGTAATTGAAGGGGAAAATTGGGTTGGTTTGAGTGGATGAGAAGCACTTTTAGCGTTTTGCATTGAAAAGTTATAGGAAATCCTGGCTAGTTCGTTTTCGAAATGTATTATTTTTGTTGTTGCGTTTGTTTCATTCTAAAACTGTTATTCAATATATTTTATTCATTTTTAAATGTGAATGATAGAAATGGAAATTGTCAAAAATTACCAAAAGTTTTAGCCCTGAAATATCTACATCTTGAACACCATAGTTGTTTGGATTTAAAGAACTGTTTGCAACTCGATTGAATTATTGTCCGACTGTGTTTATTCATGTTGTTATCTGGATTAGAGGAGAGTGTGTGAGACCGGAGGAGACGGGAAAGAGAAAAATGGGATATATGATAGGGAAACCAATTTATGTGGAGGAATGAGAGGAATGGGGTGGGGAAGTACTGGAAAATCAAAGCAAATGATACAGAGAGACAGACATACACAGAGAACATAACGAGTGAGAGAGACAGATAGAGAGAATAGTGAGATAGCTCAGGAAAGTATAAAAAGAGAGTCGCAGGCGAAAGAAGATAAGGCAAAAGAAAATGGAAAGGGACAAAAGAAAGATATGGGTTGGGGACGTAGAGGGAGTCTGCTGGCTAAAGTGCATGTTTACATCTCTGATGGGTTGATATATATGCTTCTTCACTGTGTGTGAATCGTAATGTATTCAAAACTTTCCCCCAAAATGCGTAGTAACGCGTTAGTACGTTCACCTTTATCTAGTCATTCAGGTTTAATGGGTGGAATGCACTCCAAATATATTAGTTGTTGCTGGTCGGACAAACTTCGTCGAGCTTTAAAGACAGCCAGTCCCTTTTTCAGATCACCACAAAACCGTCGAAACATTGGCAAAATATATAGAGAAGTGTTAGCAAGCTCTATGTTCACAATTTGAAACTGATACGTAGTGTAAAATTCAAATAATGCACGTAAACAACGTCTGATTAATAGTCTTTACCCCAGGCTCTTAGCATCTTGTGTTAAAATATCTGCTTTATTGATTAATCTGCTTATTAAATTATAAAACGCATTATGAAAAAAAATTGTTCTATGGAAGGAATCATCTCCAAAGTTTGGTAGTTACTCATAAAATTAGGATTTCACACACGCATAATAACCACATAGATACTGTAACAAAGACTAATACTTTTTTCGTGGTACGAAAAAAGTCGGTTTGAAATTTAACGGCTGAAATTTTTTACGTATACAGAAAGCTTCAACATGCTATATTCTTAGAAATGGTCTTGAATCACACTTTCTTCAATTTACGATCGTGATAGACGATTTCAAATTTTAAGCTTGCAAAAGGGACTGACAATCTTTAAGGGTTACCAATAGTAACTTATTGTTTGAACGACGTGTATGATATTTGCGTATATAACGAAAAAGGTATATTGCTTCTCATGTTTTGATTCTTATCCATCTGGATATATATCGTTGATTATAATTCTACACATTTATCTCACAATAACTCAAATTTATTCAAAAGACGTATATTTGCTCATTTTCCCACCAACATGCTATTGTAAGCATATATTCCACATAATGGAATCTGCTTCATTTTGATACACTGATGCAACTACGACTAATTTTGGGCAATTAGGCAAGAAGTCTTCACCAAAGGAGAGAGCGAGGGTGAAAGGATGCTTAGTTTATGGGTCCAGAGTTAGTTGGGATAGCAGTGCTCGTTCCATGCACCAATCCAATCGGTGTGTCCACACTTTGATCCATACGCTCTCCCAGTCGGCTGACGATGAAAATACTAAATAGGAACACGGAAAATGCAGTCTGCACTCGATATGACCAAGTTTAATAATTGGCATACCCCCCTCTTGTGGTAGGATCGACACACTTTCAACGTGAACGCACTTGCATTATTTATCATATTACATGGACAGCTGTGTCGTCGGATCACTGCGTACCGGTAGCGTCTTCGTTAGTGGGCTTGGCTTGGCTTTCCGCATGTCCGTGGCTTGGCTTGGCGTACCTGCTGGTGATTTCCTGTGGGTCAGTCCATCACGTCCGTAGCAGACTATAACCGGGATCATTACATTAGTACACCGGCAGCCTAGGCCGTATGTGTGGACATTTATCGTAGTCCCGTAGTAGAATTTACCTCACTAGCTGTTTGGATTACATGAGATAAAAAGTTTAGACCTCGGCAAGCGAGCATCTTCGTATCATGTTTGGACTTTGGGGTCGAGAAGGAGACGGGTTGGTTGGAACAGATTGGTGAAGTTTCTTTCATGATGTAGGCCGACATCTCTGTCACATTCCCACACGCATACGCCCTCGTATGTAAGGACATGATGCACTGTAAGGACTAGCTATCCAGCGGTTGACAGGCTGTGCAGCCGCCCTGACCCCCGGGGTCGTAACACAGCTGAGCCTAAAGACTCTACCAGACGAACAAGGAAATACCTGGTCGCCAGATGGAACGGCCTTCTCCTTTCATTTAGTGGAATAAACCATTTAAAGGGTGAGTCTAGCCTCTTTTCACATGATGCTACAATATCGCTGTATGTTTGTCTTTGCTTCCTTGAGCGTACTATCTGTGTAGGCCTAAATGAGCAATTGTTTTATTTGGTTGATATCTAGCCCACATGCATGTATGTTACTCTCAGATCTCACGAGCGTTTTGATCTTCAATATTTCATGAATGATTAATACAAAAGGTTGTAAAATTGTGTAGATCAATATATAGGCAAGTCATCAATTAACTTTCGGTCACAGCATGTCACTTGTTTAATATTTGGATAATCAACGATAGTCTATAAAGTCTATCAAGCATTTGATATATGATATTTGAGTTGTACAATTTAATTGAATATATAATGTTATTTGTACAAAACATAGATTGGAAATTCGAAATTCATATAATAATGCACTGATACTAGGGAATGTGCACTATAAGTAAATAATATTTGCCGGTTGAATTAAGAAATGAGTAAAATACATCCAAATCAACCTATGATCACTTCATGGTTCGTACAGTATCTTTAACATGTAAATACAGCTCATGACAAGATACTATAAAGCATGCATTAATTTCCTCATCCAGCGCTAATGAGTACTTGTACTGCACTATTCATAATCCTCCTCTTCTTCAATTTGACCACATGACTGAAACCACGGTCACCATTAAGCATCCGTTCGTAAGTAGAAGTAACGGATGGTCCGATTGTATTTTTGTATTCTCTGTATTGTTCCAGCACCACTCTCTCACTTTCATATCGGTTAACTACCGTCTCAAGTGCATTCGTGGTAAACAGTAGGCCCATTTGGAGATCGTGAAAACGAAAAGTGATGACTATCAAACCATCATCGTTTTTATCTCATCTTCTTGTCTACCTTTACATGCAATTTCCGAAAACTTTAAACGACGGGGCATGTCTAAGCTCCAACTGTAATTGCCATCCACGGCAGTATAGATGTATGCATGTATTACCTTCATTCTTGCAAACGTAACGTGATAGGATGGACTTATCTAATAAAAGTTTGCTTGACTCTCTTTCAACATTCATGACAATGAAGAGAATCAAAGAGACCACTATGGTTGCTCTATCTAGCTATTGCATTTACGAGCTTAATTCCCAAGCAGTGGGTGATCGAATTATTTAGGAGGTCGATGCAGGCCAAAAGCCTAACGCACTAAGGTTCAAACTCATCTGGATACCCGTACATTTCCCTTCCAAAATAACCGTACATACTAAACTACAATGTACCACTACCGAGGCCAGACGACTATCATTGTACACGTGTAGCATCATGACAATGGGATGGTGTATTGTTAAATACCCAGCCGCTCCACTGCAGTGTCATTAACATAGAGAAAGCGAAAGTGTGGTTGAAGATTACATTGTACAGACAATAATTAAGCGGGGCCATTTACCAAATGGGCGATGTGTGGAAGAAGGAAGGAAGGAAATCGTTGGGTCGGGTCGACTATTATTATCAGTAACTGTTCTATGGGTTATTTTAATGATGGAAGCAGAATATAACGTGTAACTATTGTGCGTGTATACACACTATACCGTGACATTTAGTAGGTCAATGAGGTACCATATAATTGGTTCCATTGTCAGTAACTATAGGTTTTGAATCATAATAGGAGCGGGGGCTCTTGTTATTGTATCTTGTTTGGGAAATGATATTTGTTATGTTTACCTTACGATATATAGAATACGTAAATATGTTTTTTTATGTCTGTCTTAAGTCTGTCAACATGTTAAACAGTGTCGCCAGGAAAAACAGTGTTTAAAGGTCCCCTGTCATCAAAATGTATGTCGACTTATGTTGATGCAACATAACATGTACATAACAAAATCACTAACTGTTCAATGGAAATATGTGTCCTATATTTTAAAATAATTTTTCTTTATTTTTTCTCAGCACTGATAAGCCCCGCCTCCAAAATATCCTCTAGCTCAAGATTCCCCCTGTGACATCATCAAAGGTAGAAATTAGCAGGATAATAAGAAGAATTTATGCACAAACTAAACATTGCAATGACTACCTCCACCTGTTCACAAGATCATCACATGTCTTCACACAATACCATCTAACAACCTTTCATGTGGGAATAATCGTTTCCTTATGTAAGAAATGTGCGAGCTATGTGATGCTATTATAAGGACCTGCAGGTAGTCATTGCAATGTTTAGTTTGTGCATAAATTATGTCTATTATCCTGCTAATTTCTACCTTTGATGATGTCACAGGGGGAATCTTGAGTTGGAGGATATTTTGGAGGCGGGGCTTATCAGTGCTGAGAAAAAATATAGAAAAATTATTTTAAAATATAGGACACATATTTCCATTGAACAGTTAGTGATTTTGTTATATACATATTAAGTTGCATCAACAGAATTCAACATACATTTTGATGACAGGGGCCCTTTAATACCATTGAGGGGGTTACTCTGTTACAGAAAGTATAATAGGTATTTTCTATTTGTTATGGTGTATACCGTTTGCTTTGTTTTGTTTGATTATAGAAAAATATGATATTCATACTGAATGTTTCGTTTACATTCTAACATCCAGGATCTACGAGGCAAACACTTGCAAATTCTACTGTTCACCCGAGCCCCTGCTACTGCGATACGTTCAAAGCCGTTGCCCAGGTAACAAAGTCAGCGTCTGAAGCCCCGCCCACGCTACGCAAAGCTCGAAGTTTGAATCAAGCCCCCTCCTACATCAATCCCCCTTCACCGGTTCGCACACACGTTACCCCCTTCACCTGCCCTTGCCTCGGCTTGGAGTCGTATCAAGTTCGAAGCTGGCATTCGTTCAAGCGACGCGGTCGAGAGACCATCGTAGTAAACAACCAACCAACTGTGGATTCTGTACCTGAACTCAAACCACCATCGTCAAGTGTCCTGAGTGGAAACCTCCCTTTTGTTGTCTCCCTGTTGGAGCTTTCTTTCTTGTCCTTTCTGGAATAATTGACGAAACGAAGCTTGAGGATTGATTCTTTGATTGCCTGTTAGTGAATATCGACACCCGCTTTCAAACGCGCGGATTGCGACGAGCGCACGAACAATTGGAGTTTTACGGATAAGGATTTGGTTATTCTTTGGAAATGTTCGGGAAAAGCGCCGTGGTGCAGAGAAGCGTGTCCAGTGAACAGGACCCCCAATAGAAAAAAAGCCACCAATCCAGCCAGAAAAGAGGATCAACCTCACATTCTTGTGGGCAGGACGGCATTGTGTTCATGTATCTTTTGTGAATATTAGAATCCATTCAGTCATTCACCACAAGCCCCCAACTTGGAAGTACGTCCGTCCGCCACATAGCTTATAACAGTTGTATGGTAGCACCACTCTACGTACTACACCGGTAGCTCTCAGCTGTGTGATCGCTCAGCTCGGAATATTTTCAGGATTTATACTCGAATCATTTCGATATGATATGCCTATTGTGATCGTCCACGCTGTGAGACAACGCGGGCTTTCGGGGGACAGTTGGTCCAGACGTTTTTCTTGACCCCCTTTCTCTTAAACCGGGGTTGTTCGTGAATTTGGGCGCGCTAATCGGAAATTATTGATCGGAGCTCTGCTTTGTTGCCCCATCGATCCCGGCTCGTGAACACTGTTGATGTTTTGCCAACACGTGCTGACTCGACTGAGGGGAACAAGGTTATATACATATTCCACCAGTCGCCGCATTGATTCCACAGCCTTCGTAGGATTCATACTACAAAGCAAGCTGCTTGTCCATGGCCGTAGCTGTGTATTATAAGTGGACTTTGTCTTTACGAAATACAAACTTTGACACATTGTTGTTATTGCTGATATCATGTTTGCGCAGTTCCTCAAGGTGCTGTTATAATTGTCTCGCCCAAAACATTGAGTCAGACCGAAACCGTGAAGAGGGAACAGCTTTGTCTTGCTTCTCACAGCAGAAGTGACGCCGGTCATCAGTTTTAGTGTTGTAATACACAAAAGGTGTCCCAACGACAGTGATAAGTTTGGTCAGAAGAGGTTTTCGGTAGGAGCTGTGTCCGAAATAAGTGAATATGAGCACTAGTCTCCGTGGATCTCTTCTGTAGTGGAAGAAACCGGCCGCATCGATGGTAGCCATGGACGGTTTGCAGACGCTGCACGACCAGCGTGCTCGATACGTCGACCCCTTCGACACCCGGTACAACTCGACCTGGGAGGGGGCATCCCTGAAACCCTTCAGAACCAAAGATGAATACCTTTACGCCATGCGTGAGGACCTGGCCGAGTGGCTCAGCAACCTCTACGACCAGGAGATCCTACCAGAGTCCTTCTTCGACCGATTGGAGAACGGCGCGCTACTGTGTCAGCACGCCAATAACGTCCGCCGGTTTGCCGTCGACTTCCACTATCGGAACTTTCCCGATGATGGCAGAGAGGTTGAGTTCGTGCACGGGATCTTCGTGAAGCACGACGATGTCCGTTGCAAGTCTGATGCGAAGCCCGGGACGTTCCTCGCCAGGGATAACGTCAGCAACTTCATCCACTGGTGCCGCCATTCCCTGAAAATCAACGAGGTCCTACTCTTCGAGTCGGACGACCTGGTCTTACGGAAGAACGACAAGAGCTTCATCCTATGCCTTCTTGAAGTCGCACGCCGGGGCGGGCCCATCGGCATGCCCGTCCCCATGCTCGTTCACTTCGAGCAGGAGATCGACCGCGAGCTTAACGGCGGGACGCTGTCCGAACCGGACTCGTTCACCTCCACCGAGCCGGCGTCGCCAAGTTCGGAGACGACCACGGATGTGGAAGCCGAGTCGGAGGCTGACTCGGAAGGGAAGCCTATGGAATGTGCCTCATCGCCCGAACCGTCGCCCCAGAGGAGGGGGTCGTCCATCCCGTGTAGGATTAAACCCAGGTCCAGGCACTCGTCCACCAAGCACAAGCAGGTGTCGCAGTACGACAACGGGGATGACGGCGAGCCGCCCAAGCAGATCACTCTCACTGAGGATGTCCTCAAGACTCTTGATGAACTGGTAAGTCATCCTCTTCTCATGAAGTTTTCATCATTAAGGTGCGACTTGTAAAGAGAGATTAAGTGCAAGAGGATGATGTTTTGTGACTGAGGTGTTGGCATGCTGGTGGTGTATGAGTGTAATCAACGTTGATAAATTTGCAAAAAGACGGGGTAAAATAAAATTTAAAACTAGCCACAGAGTATGAAAACTATATAAACATCTACGCAAATTTTGTCGAAACTTGCATGAACTTGAAATAGCTAGACGTGCCTTATACGGTTGGCATGGTGATCCTTGTAATATCATTGCCATGTTGTTTTGAAGGAATTTCGTTTCATATTGACACGTCATAGTCATGGAAAAATTGTTTACAATGGACGCTTTGGAACAAACAATTCCCATTCTCTCATGCCTGACCAAATATATGGTTAATAGCCCTTAGTGGGGGATGAAATGAATGCATGGATGACGGATTATGGAATAAAAACACGCATTTGTTATTCTTGGTGTTGGTTGGTGTTTTTATATGAAAACAGTGGATTTCTCCTCCAGCTATGTAAACGGATACAAACCAATGAAAAGTTGTGAAATTGTGCTCACTCGCCAAAGCATCAGTCAAGTATTATGAATACAGTTACATAAGAAACAAAACTAGGAGGGGAGAAAACAAGCGCAGGACACGTAGAACGAATAATCATAACGCAGAAAAGAATTTAAATCAAGAGAAAGGAAAGAATTTGACACAGTTGAAAACTCCAGTCTAAAATAAGAAGATTGACGAATCTTTCGCCTGCGTGATAATAAATGCTTGAACCGAAATTGCACTCGCGTCGTATTGACATTTACGGTGACCGTGGCTGCTCATGGGAGAGACGGAGAGACAGAACAAAACACCTGTCGAACAACATCCCTTCTCCTTGGCTAACATTACTCACCGAGGTCCTCTTCTCCATTCCTAGCTGTCACATTATTCAGAAGGCTCGCTCAAACAGCGTGACCCAAGCTGAACTTTCTACCCCACCCTGTCTCATTCTCTCGCGAAAATGAGCCGATATCCCTGAGGGGAATACAACGTGTACATGACTCTATTTGCCTAACAAGTCTGCCCGTATGTCAGTATGTGACGCGGCTCAAACCGACTGGTTCTCTCATCTTGTCGAGTATGTTTTTGGTGTAGTTTTAACCCAGTTCCGAACATGGTCTCATGTTGGTGGGAGGGAGGAGTTGTCACCTGATATGTTACGTTGTCATGACAATGGTGCACCTTTTCCAGTACATACTGTATGCTTTTGAATATTGCCAATTGCTAGGCTCTCTGACATTGTGTACAATCCTTAGATTCGGGATGAGAATCACAGAGTCAACGAATGCAATCAGTAGCCCTTATATTCACGCATAATTATTTTCAAACATACAGACATATATTTCTGTTATCGTAACTTATTTCAGAAAATATTACGGTGTTGTAGTGATACAGTATGCCTAAGCACACATACACACACCAGCACTTTTACGACCTATTCCTCTTTCTTCTTTGTTAACGTTCTAATTGTGAGATCAAGGAAAATAAAAACTTAACTGTAACGAAAGGAGACGATTCAATCTGACAGAAGCTCTTCAGCATCCATTGACGGTACCGCTTTAAGGGTAATCTTTCTCGAATAGTTAGTATGGAATGGAAGCCCCAGCTGTTGTGTAATGCGGAGCAAGAATAATTGATTGCCAGAAAAGAAACAGCGAGGAGAGCGTTCGGAACTTGTTTAATCCATTGAAGTACTTCGGTTTAATCCTCGACGTGATCCTGAACCAAATCGGTGAAAACCGTAAGTGGAGTATGTCGGATTATTAAACGAGATCGCATTCAATCTCTATCATCTGACTTACATTCCAACACTCCAATAGAACTTTCTCTTTTTAGTTTGCATTTTGCTCTCTCCCGTTATATTGCGTGTATTATTCCTCGAGTTTGAACTTGCAAAAGGTCCTTAACGAACTTGAAAGTGAAGAACAAATCATGGAGTGTTTACCTGGGTTTCGGGCTCATGTTGTTTTGAGCACATGCTGGCGAGATTAGGGACAAGAAATGAGAGGTAAATCTAATTAACGGGTTGTTTTGATCACTCCGCTGTCTTCTGTATGGCATGGGTCTTTGCGTGGGGGCACGCCTCACTCTAGGGGGACCTCCTCAGAACTTGGTTAACCTCGTTGATGAACTCCTAGTCTCCTATTACTTCATCATTAACTCCTCAGTCGGAATAATAACAGCTCCGTCGTAATTCGATATATGCAATTGCCTTGGAGTAATTTATGATGGTTTCATGTCTTTTGTTTTTATTTTTTAGAAGAAGAAGGTAGTTTTCACAACTTGATTTGAGGATTAATTATGCCCTTCATAATGATGACATCGATAGCGAAATATTGCACAGAATAGTGGTTAAAACTGTTGTAATACGTGAGGCGTTAGTACTTGTAGTTTGCTCCGTTGATCGAAACTACTGCAATTAAGTTTTCCTGTTGTTGTTATGGAGATTAAGTGGGGGAATATAAACAAGCGTGTTCTGTATACGTATTGTTTCACGAGTCATCATAATTGACCAGTGCTCATGCAATGACTTCGCACTGTGTAATCATATGAATACCAACAATACAAACGAAACTCACGCGGGGTTCATTATAAGATATTCATCCAAGCTGTAGTGGTTGCTTCGTTTTTCCAGAGTTAAGGACGGAAATGGATAATTGGATGTCGACATCTCGAAGTAGGCCTTAGCATCCGCATGTCAGCCTATAGGAGGAGTTCGACGGCCGTCAAATCTCGGTCGCCTTCATCATGTTCCTGGCAGCCAATGGGTGTATCTAAGAAATACCAGGGAGCTGTAAACACTTAAAATCTCCCTGGAAATACTTAGCAAAGGAACTGCAGTGAGCAAGACTCCGAGTTCGGAACTACGGGCCAAACATGTAGCGCAAGTGGCGACAGATTCTTGGAGGGGGAATTCCGCCATAAATGACTACGAGCCGACAGACCTTCCTAACTTCCTTCGGTCACGCTGTATTCCCGGCCAAGTTTGGCTTCGTTCTTGTTCAACTGATATTGGGAGACTCCCGTCGCCTGTGGCAAGGGGACATATAAATGAATATGACCATGGCACGTTGGCTAGAAACACGAGAATAGCAACAGGAATATCAGTTAGGTCTACCCGGGCGTATCCTTACATTTTTCCTTTAATTTGTTGTTTTTATTTTACTTAATTGGGATATTTTTTACACGATTTCATGCGTTACATGTAGGTCACGTGACTATAGGGATTTTCGGATGTAATCTAAATCCTTCATTGCAAAACTTACAATTGTTTGAGCTTGTAGAGCAACTCTATTTTTAATTCAATGTTACGACTTAAGGGGATCACATCATCGGCTTGTAGTACAAAGAAGAATAATTGTTAAAACATACATTCTACATTATCTATCATGAACATACGTGTGATAAGCATATCTGTGTTGCAATGTTGTTGTGTTTTTTTTTTTTTTTTGTGAAATAGGAGGCCATACTTCCGTACAAAATGTATCTTGCAAATCATCGTGCACACATGCTGTACACATGGATGTGAGCATCATAATGTAACAGACCAAACCGGAGGTGTCATGATCTCCCAGGAAACGCACTGTCCCGGCTACTGTGATTCCTGTCAGTCGCGAAGTCCGGCCCTTAGCACCTATCGTTCATTATCTGGTGCATTGTCTGCCCAACAGGATTATCCCCAGCCTCCCACTGGCCCTGTACCCCCTTCCTGGCAAGACAATGACATTCATGTCTCAGAAAAAAAAGAATGTGCTCAAGATGTGCCAGGGTTCGCGGTTTAGCAGGTGTCGTGATAACGCTCAAAATAAATGTGGTGATATCGGTACATGTACATGTGATCGCAATTTACTTAAAATGGATTATGATGAAACCTTTCCACATCTACTCCATCCGTTCCTTCTCCCTTCGACACCCTCTCCCATCTATCCTCCTCCCTCCACCCACCCATTCCCCAATCATCCCGCCCCGCACCACCCCCTCCCTACCCTCCCCACCCATGATAGAATCCCAGCCATCGCTATATCTAATTTGTAATCAGATCGCTTTGATGATAACAATGACTTCTCGTTCCACTTTCGCTCAGTATGTCGTAAACTAAATAAATACACCCTTATATGTCATTATGAATATAACTGCACGCTTTCTGAAATATCCATTACTCTCACACACACACACACACACACACACACACACACACATACACACACACACGCACACAATCATGAACTACGAATGCAGTGTTTCCAAACTGTGTATGGTTGTGTGTGAAGTTCTTTGCCAGAGAATCAGGACACGATATCTGCACCCAGACAGACAGATAAAGAACACGCGACAAATTGTGGCTAGCCCGAGGATATGCTATAGAGAGGGGAGTCGAGACTTGAGAGCTATCAGCTGCCAGATAATGCCTTCCGAGTCTTGTTCGCTTGGGTATGATGAAGGAGAACTTTAACTCATTCAATACCAGAGCAGTCCTTACAATAAATACACACATGTTTTTGTATGTTTATCCGTTTTGTCTGATACAAGAGGAGTTAAAATGGACAGGACATAATTTCTCTCCTCTGTCCTTTTTTAGGACGACTAAGGAAGGATTATTTTTGGAAGAAATCATGAAATTCAATCACCCAGCTGTCCTAATCTACTCATGCACGATGCGTGCAGTCAGTGCCCTTTATGTGGTTCATTATGCTTTTCAAACTTAATCATACCATTTGAAATATTTATTACCAAAGACGTTCGTTGCCTTTAACCAAGACGGTGACTCGTTTGAGGGTTTTTTGTTTTGTTTTGTTAGCGCGAGATGTATGCCCATCGTTGTTAGCTAACCCGATATTGAACTCTGTCGTGTTACCCTGTTAGAACACGAACTTTACTGGGATCACATTGTACGAGTGGAAACTTCCCCGCTGTCTTCATTTTATATTCTGAGTGTAAACCTCCCCTCATGATGATTTAAAAATCGCACCCGAGCTATGAACAATGAAGCATTTTGGCCGCAGCGTTTATCGCTTATTCATATCTAATTATTAAATTTGCACAAAATTATAACCCAAGGTGAAATTCACCGTTCGCGGTTTCATTCACAAGAGGTGGTCCGTTAAACCACGGACCATGATTTAACCACTTGCTCTGTCTATTTGACTCGAAAGTCGTTCAAATAGGAAGCCTGAACAATGCGAGAACAATCTCGATTAATGAATCTTCCCTTTTAGAGACGAATATATGATTATTTTCCATTAAATGACCTCAGCCTCAATCAGAGCTTAGCAGAATTGCTCCCATTCCGACGGTCCTTGTACTCCAGTCCGTCCTAAATGACCGTTAAAATCGTGATAACTGTGATGTTATTGGGTTATCACCATCATTGCGGCTGCAAACTTAGGTTCATCACCCGATCACAGTTTGAATCTGAAAGTGAAGTCTATGTGAAGCTGTTATACACGTATTGATATAGAGAAAGAACAATAATTTATGAACGTAATAGTCTTCATTCTTAGACGCATGTGTAGTGAGGACCGAGTGAGCACCGAGTAGATATCACATCGTAGTGTGCCTATAGGCGATGCAACACATGTACATTCATGAAATCACAGCCAAGCAACCACTATTCTTTTGAAGACTTTGATTTCTTCCTTTCCATACCTTCGTTGATTGTGTATGAATGATGAAAAACATTTTCATGTCCACTAACTGTATGACACCACCTGTCACACGTGTACACTTATGATATTATAGAGAGTTAGTTTAAAACACAAAGGACCATGTCGGTTTAAAGTACAATGTAGTTTGAAGTTCATTTGAGGCTTACGTGTATGGTATCACGCGCGATGATAGCGATGGTATGAGCAAATTGTGTTATTGATAACATACAAATAAAATAATCAGACAAATTATCACAATCATGTTAAACAAACCTCTTCCACATTGTATATCATAGTTATGCATTGTCCCTATTTGTTTGTGTTTGTACGTCTGTCTGTCTCTCTGTCTGTCTCTCTCTCTATCTCCCTCTCTCCCTCACACCACACACACACACACACACACACACACTTCTGGGCCCACAAGGCATGCATACACACAAACATACCCACACGTACACATATACGCACGCATATGCGTGAACATACATACACACACAGTTACACACAAACACACACGTACATATCAACACACATATTGTGTATAATATGAGAAGAATGGTCCCCGAACATGTTTCTGAGAGGGGTTCCACTTTCAATGCAAAATTTGTGCAGCGTTCATTCAGGAAGCCGAATTAAATGAAGCCCTTGGGAGATTATCCGAAAAGCTTCCCTGAAAGAAATGTAATGGAAAGTAAAGATTTAAAGAAAAAAAACCGTCATTGCAAGGACAAGGAGTGTGCATAAGACGTGAATCTAGAAAAGCCTACACGCAAAGAAGTAGGTCGTTTAACCCGATTTAAAAGACCAACGCGAACATTGAAATCCACATGACGTACATGCATGTAGCATACATGAAGGAATCGCTGCCTTTTCATGCTCTAGCCTATGTTTAATGCTAATACTCTCATTTTCTAAGAAAAGGATACAAGCAATCTGAATCAGTTAATCAAGGGGCGAAAGGATAGGCGATGTTGTTTATGTTGTTGCAATTCGGTTTCACAACATGTAGTGCCTCTTGTGAGTGTATAGTAGTGTGCCTAACCAAACAACACGTCCCAAAACAACAACATTTAATTATACATGTTTATCCCTTGTCGTGTCGTCAATTCCACTCTACAAACATGTTCGAAGGAAGTGTTTTTCCTCGTACCACTTAGGATGTTGCCCTCATATAGTCATGAAAGTCTGGTTATTTCGCAATGCTAAGCGCAGTGGGAGCTTTGTTTTGCGAGAATTGAGGATATGATTTGATCCGACCCTGGCTGGTCTCCAGATTTAGAAGCCCCCTTCCCCAAACTCGACACATGGTTACCAGACTGCACAGAAATAACCGTGTTATGTGTTTTTGCAAGTCTGTGTGCGTGCTCGATAAATTAAAGAGCAATATAGCATTCACATTGATGAATGTAATTACCTACGCTAAGCAGTGATGATCGTAATGACGTGTAATTAACTTCCAATCATATCTAAACATTAATTTTGATTGCATTTCCCTGAACTCTCTCGTAAAAGGTGCAAAACAATCAGTTATATTTCTGCGAGGGGCTGCCCACATTTATAGGAAACGTAATGTATGCGCGCGTGTAAGTTTGATGACTATACACCTTTGCGTCCAGTTAACAGACGATATGCCCGGTTTATACTTGCATGCAATCAAAACAGTTGATCTCGTCTGCCATATGATTCCAAGCCGTTCCTTACCAATGACTCAAGCTATAAATCTCCCATCTGCAGGCCTGAAGTCAAGTTCAGCACAAAGGGGTGGGCCTGTCCCATGTGACCCGACCGTGGCCCCTCTTAATCTCACCCCCTGAGGTGAACTTATTTTCCCCTTTTCTCTTCTCTCTTTTTCTCTCTTCTCTCCTTCTAAAAGCTACAGCTAGCCTGCGAGCGAGATGAATTTGATTTTCCACACTAACAATTTGCATTTGTTGCAAGTCGTGTGGTGTAATAATCTTGTAGCACCGATATGACATTTGCCCACTTTGGTTAGCTACATGGACGACTCATAGGTAGAAAATTCCACTCGTTATTATACTACGTCCATGGTACATGAAGTACCATATTAAATGTACCAGCCATATCGTGAATGGCCGGTTCCAGAAAAGCTGCATATTTTACACAACTCACACCTCGATTTAATGGGCTGTGTGTAACAGCAACAGCAGCGTTTAGCTGGATCTGTGCATAATATCATCGACATCCGATTAACTGTATACTTGAACTTGAACCACTTTCCATTCACGAACTGGTACACTGGTTTCTCTTAAACTGTTCATGAATTGGATTGAAGTGCTTTAACAAAGAACACATGTGACATTCACATATTTTCGTTCCTTTGTACCATGAGATTTCATTCACTGAATTAACGCGTGTGTACATTGCATCCTGCATACCGCGCTAAGCTCTTTTGTTAGATATCACCGTAACCCACATATCAATCGGAAGGAATGTCATATCTATTGTGTACAACAATACAATGACAGCATTGTGGTACTTATTCCAAGTTGCATGCTGTGCTCGTTAAAATGAGCATTGATTAATGTTGAGCGCGTGAACATAAATCGATGTTCTCATTTGATGTTACCTGCTGTCATCCACTTAATGTTTATTAACTGGTTATGTTTCTGCGTTGCATCATTGCAACATGGATGACGTAATGAAATATCGCGTCATGTTGCCTGACCTAACATGGATTACTAGTACTATCATTTTGCAGTGATTCGTTTCATTGCATCATGTACATAATACCCTGTATAATCCATATCATTACCGCTGCGTGGGCAATCTGCCCATAAATGCGGAATGTAAATTGGACATTGCGCGCTAATATTGGTAATATTGGTAATATTACAAGTACCTGGGCACATTGTATTCCTGAGTAAACAGACATAATATTTGCCTACTTGTCTGATTTATACTTCAGTTATTGTCTTGAAATGAGAGTCAAACTCTCATGTCACCATACCCCTTATGTAATGAAATCTCGATAAAAGAGAGGGTGTCCCATTTTCAAAAGTCACCAAACTCGGCAAGACTCAGCAGAATGTATACCTAACGAGTTGTTATCAAACTGTTTATACTTCAGCACGTTGCGTAGTAACGATCCTTTATGATTTTAAAGTTCCCTCCATTTCCTTTCGGAGTGTTATGCCTTTAAACACATACTTCCTATTTGTGTAACAAATACATATACTACGACTATTACTCGTGAATATTAAGGGGTTGGAAGTCCAAAACCATGAATAATGTGTATAATGTGCACAGGAGACGACATCTATGGTGAAAGAATTACAACAAGCGCGTGCCTAGGGGTCATCTTTTTATGATTATAGACGGTGATCGCCTGTCATATACAAGTACTTGGGATGATTTAGTGCCACCCCTCTTCACCTGGTTTATAGTGTAATGCCAAGAGAATGCTAGAAATGTCGGCGGCATTGAACTCAGCAACTCACCCATATCCGAAGTATTTTTTTAGGACTTTGCATTATTCCGCTGCAGTCACGGAAAGATGAATCTCTTTACATAGATGGTGGTATTGATTTATTTGTTATGAAGACACGGTGAATGCTTTAGCGCTGTTTGGCGCTTCGAAATGATAGGATAATGGTGAATTATGATACATGTTTACACGGTCCGACGCTGTTCCAATTCTGCTGAATATTTCGGTAGATTGAACACAGGGATGAGCGTAGTCGCAGTGAGTCCCTATGGAAGACGTGCAAACTGTTATGATCACACATGTTTTCTATATCTGAGGCAAAATAGGGTATATGATGATATTTACGGGAAATACACATGCCGAATTATCAATTTTTAAGTTATGACAAAGCGTATTTTTGGTTGAAGCCAACAGGATTTCATAATCATACTTAAGACATCTTTAACATTATACAAGCAATGTTATAGGAAAGGCCTGAAATCGTTCACAGATGCAAAGTGTATTCCCGGGATAGTTGTCTGTATTATGAAAATATCATCCATGCTCACTGTTTACCAAGAAATTAAAACTCCCCGTTCTCACAGGACATCTTGAATAGCACTAACAATAACCTGTACAAGAATCACGGACAACACGTAAGCTACAATCGAATTGCTGGATTACTTGAGTGTTGAACTGTATAAGCCACTAAGGTGCGGTCTGCATGTTATTATAAAGAAATCAATATTGCGTTTCGTGGAAATCTTTAGACCTCCGAAAGTGTGTTTCCGTATTGGTTTCATTATGAAGATGATTGTCTCCCCTCTCCCAAGAGAAATACCTGTACCCTTTTCACGTAGTACCAAGAAAACAGACTTAACATTACAATATTTATACGGAACAATTTCCCTTACTGATACAATCATGACAATGGTCATGAATGGTTTGTAATAATGGCATTGGCAAAGTGCACGCGCCAGGGGGAATTCAGTAATCAGTTTATACGCGTATACCCATCAATGCGTCCCAGCTATTTGAAATCGATTTTCTGAAGAGGAAATGCATTTAGTGCCGAAGCATTGTGCATAGTAAACCTGCGTGAAGCACGTGGTGACGTGTATCGATTCGATAGCGCGAGGGGGGCAATGTGGTAGGGTCATTTAGTTTAATGGGACATCGGGCCCTATTGTTGGGGGTAGCCTTTTAGTGGGGGCCAATGGTCATCATTCATTGATGGTCAATGGTCACTGGTCAGTCGGCTTGTGGCGTAATGAATTTAAAAGGGAGGTCTATTATCCAGGTAAATAGTGCAAGTCAACTTGGAATTGCTTTGGATTGGATAAGCAGGATAACGTTCTGCTCAAAGGGCTTTTGTACTTTGTGTTCGTTTTATACACTGCGATAAGGTAAATGAATGCAAAGAGCGCATATCATTGGTCGATATCTGACCACTGTTTCTTTTTAATACTCATACGCACTGCTAACCATTGAGTACAAACATTTTCGTGTGAAAACAAAAACAGCAGTTTGTTTGTTACCACTTATCAATAAATGAACGAACATGGACCCTAATTAAATAATTAGCCTCAACATTAGCCCACACAGAAATCGCCCTCATGCCTAAGTCATTAATCACTTTACACATGAGTGAAAGTCCTACAATGGCAATTGCCACTAGACCTTCTTGTGAATCCTTGTGGAATGAGTGTAGGGCGACACTTGACTCAAGTTGAGGATATTGGTCTCATGCAGAAATCGGAAACAGGAAGGCAGATCGAAGAACAAACCATACTTGGCTATAACTACAACTACCAATATCTATACTTCCTTGTCCGTGGTCAAAAGCGCGTTCACTTTCTATACATCATTAATACAGCGTCCGGACACACTACATCATTGAATTGAGTCATGTGGTAATGTAATATGGTTTAATGTTTCACTATGGTGTAACTGGTGTAACCATCCGTCGTGCAGGAATGGGTCGCACTAAGGCTACTAGTATGGAGCGTCCGCACAATGCGAAATGAAACGTACGAGATCAGATGCACAATGCCTTCACTGTGTGACTTAACGGGATGAACGCTGGACCCGTCTCAATATTTCGATTGGAAATATGATGATTAAACAGATAGGAGGATCTACATTTGGTGGCTGTTTTGGGAACTGTTTTGATATCCACCCCTTTGTCAGCATTTGACCCATTTTCTTCATTTTATTTCCCTCACCGAAATGAAGGGACAAACCCGTTATCGTTATAATGGTTCAAGAACTTTTTGTACCCAATCAACAATAATGAATCCTAAGACCTTGTACCTTTAGATCTTTATCACTGGCTTGATCACCGGAGAAGTTCTGTCTGAACTTTTATCCATTATTGGACACGATAAAAAACCTTACGGTCAAAGTCTGCCGTGACTCATTCAGAACAGATAACTACATTATAAACACATATTTAACCGTTTCAATACCAGATCTAGAATCAATGCTACCAATCGGTGCTGCGATGAGCCCAAATATATACCGAATATACAGAGGGAAAGTAGTCTATGCCCGCAATTGATTTTTTTTTTTAGGGATGGCAAGAGCTGGACAAGGCATTGCTACCTCGGTACTATATAGGGGTAAATATGATATGATTGGGTTAGGGTTATAGGGTTAGCTAAGGGCATAGCTAAACGTGACATAATCATACCGGAAAGCGATTGTGCCCATTTTCCCTTCCTATTTATGGTCCGGAAATCATATATGAATTCGCGGATGGCTGCTTTCTTTGTTCAATACTCCGGAAACCAAATCATATCCCATGATTCTCATCTCGACAAAATATGGCAAATGAGAGTCAAGTTTGCAAGGTTGTGGGATCGAAGCGACGCGACATGAGGATAACAAATTATTACGCCGTGAACGTGACAGGCTTGCCGCGCTAATGATACTTACTAGAGAGGGTGGTGAAAGCTTGCACACATATAATTATTTTCGTTGGGTTTATACAAAGACCTCGCTTGTGTCCTGGGTAGTATATATCCCACATGTCCCGAGTCAGGCTAGTCCCTGGACCATATGCCACTGGTCAGTCCTACCCGGGAGAAATGCTTTAAACAAAATGATAACAGTTTTGCTGTAGAAGATATTTATGGCCTTCAATTCTTCAGTTTAATCAAGACGTCCTCTATTGTAAACAACAAAAGAAGGAACAATTTAAACTATAATGTTAATGCCTTCAAAATGCACTGATTTTGATATTAACAACAAGGATAGGCTACTGATAACAATGATTATGACAATTATTACACACCTATAAACAAGTGTACTTCCAATCATAACAATAACGATGATATTAGTAACCACGTATGCTCAGAAGAATTAAACTTACACCACCGATATTAAACTTATATAAACTACAAAATGATGGAGCAAGTGGGAGAGCATATCCCCAACTTCAACTAATGTTCACGCGTAATAATGGAAATACACTTCAACATTCACATGATCAGGATGATTAATGTCTCAACAAAATCCAGATGATGGAGCGAACAACTCCTATAGCTCCAGGCTTCATGACATTCGCACATTGAAAATAAAGGCCTTTCAACCGTACCCGGTAGAGAGATGTACAGGGAAGAAAGGGAGATTGGGCGGGGGTGGGGGTGGGAAAAATGGATGCTTTAAACAGGCTTCTCTTTTAGCCTCAGATGGTAAGTTGATTTTGGGGGGAACTTGTCAGTCATTGCCGAGTGCACCCCGTGACCACGATGACCTACTGGTACAGACTGACATTGTTTCGCAACTATGATCGCTTTTCCCCCCTTTTGACATTTGCTTCACTCTCTGCAAATATGAAGAATGGTTCGTGTTGTAGGGAGCTCATTTCGGCCATGTTTATAATTTGCAAACAATATGTCTGCCTGATGCTTATCACCACATACAGTGACACACGCCCCCTGTTCTCTCCCTCTCTTTCTCTCTCCTTTCATGTTCTCCCTGTCTCTCCTTCTCCCTTCTCTCTTGCCCTCTCCACGCATGTGTGCCTCTCTTTCCGTATATTTCCGTTCCCAACACTCAGCAATCTCCAAGCCATTTAAAGGTGTTAATATACCATGGCTGTTCCATAATTATATGAATATATATTTGTTTATGTTACCTTCTCTCTCCCTTGTCCATCGCCCTTCTTAGGTGTAAATGACTTATTCAAAACGATATGCTGATGGATCAACATTCCTTTAACCAAAATTCTAAGATATAAACAAGGTGTTTAACATCAAGTAAGGGAATCAACCGTAATACACAGGCTCTTATACTACGGGCCGAACCGAGAAGCGCATCTCATAATAGCTCTGATAGACTGGAGCCCTACACTCATGATAACAACTTTCATTTAGACTCAATCAGTCAATAATGAGCTAGAGAATTCGGTCACAGATAAGTCCTATATCGATGACAGCTCGGGAGAGCGTTTAAATACCGATTCCTATCAAGTAGCCGGCAATGGACCGAATACTATTTGAGGCACCCATATCATATCTAGTTCTATTAATCTCCCTGACGCAGACTCGTGGATTAGACAGTCTCGGCAATGCAAGGACGCGAACTCTTAAAGCTGCAAATCATTCATTCTTTCTTTCAAACAACTTTTGTAAGCTATATACGCAGGCATGTGGTAAAAGTCAGACGAGTCATCTTGATAATGAACATGAAAGAAATCGTACTAATAGCCAGACCTAACGGGGAGTAGGATAGTTGTCTTCTATGTATTAACAACTGCGGGGAATTGAAACATTGCTATATGCAAAAATAAGATGACAAGTTTAGCCAATTCATTTAACACTATAGTATATGACATGGCAGACACGACAAATCATGAACAATAAATGTGTTTAAGTTAAGTACCGTATCCCTCCATGATAAAGAATAATTATACGAAATAGTAAGGTCTTACTGCACGTGCGTAGCTGTACACGTGTGCACTGTAAGCTACCCCTATAACCTGCAACCTGCGACACAATGTCGACCATTTCATCAATACCGCTACCTGTGCTTTTTGGATTTTGTAATGCCGGAGAAATAACAGAAAAATATGCTGGTACAACGCTAGCAACGTGCCAGAGCTGGCCAATCATATCACGTTGTGTTTGAAATCAAATGAATACAAACATGTAGTCATGGCAGTAAGTCTTTTCATTCATACCACATGTTTTTGTAATTAATTCCCAGGCAGTAATACCGATTTAGCTGAACTTCATTTAAGACTCACGACTGGCTTGCAGTCTTGTACTGTGTTCTAGACTTCAACACATGCGTCAAGTGCGAAATGAAATTACAGCTGATGTTTTTTTTTTCACATACTCGGCTGCACGTTCTCATTCGCGTTGTATGTACTGTTGTACTGCTACCACCAATACCGTGACTTCTATTACTACTATTACCACCACCACCACTACTACTACTACTACTACTACTACTACTACTACTACTACTACTACTGCTACTACTACCTTTAACTACTGCTATTGTTGTTAGTATATTACCATTACAATCATAGTAAAGTTAACGTGAAGGGAAACGCGGTATTAAAAAAACTACTGTGCTCTTAAATTGGTCTTTTGTGATCTGACATTTTGGGTACAGTAGTCTGGATACAATAATGTGCGTTGATGTGACGGAAGAATTCAAGAATAGCAGTGTTGTTAAGTTAGCACTTGGTACTGAATACATCTTTAAATGCTTAGCAGGCATACACCTGTCTTGATCATGTTGATTGAAGAGGGGGAGTGGTAGTTAAGTCATTGTGCGCGTGAAACGCTCCAAGCTTGACACTAGCTGTCAAGATGATGTATGTACTGCACACTTGAACCGAAAGTTGACTGCTTGGCACATTTATCAAGTTTCTAGCATGCTCACCCATGGACCACTTGTGTTTAACCCTTCAAGTTTCACGTATGTATACTTTGTGGACATGTTATGCACGCACATCCCATAATAGAATCGGTTTCTATGGCATACAAAGGATTAAAGAAACCTTCTACATTGGCACACCTAACGAGGTATGACCAGGCACGACACTTATCCTTAAGACAACACTTAACTCTCCGGTGTCTACATCATACGTCATAGCTCAACCCCAAACTGTCACAACATTGACAGAGGATTCACCCTTCAGGTGACAAGTGGATGTCGACCAACAATAGGTCTTTGTTGTCCTTTCTCACTCCCGTGATACCGCCAAGGGTGGCTGGTTAGCCTAGACCCTGGTCCAGACCAGGTTTCCTCCTCCCTGTAGGGCCCATCGTTGATTAAGTGGGCGTGGAACCTGGGACTCAAGTAGGCGTGGAGTAGGGCAACAATCTCCTAGATAAATTTGTCCTCGCTGTTGTATCAATAAAGGTTACTGCGTTTGCCCCGTTTTCGCTTAGACCTACTTGTCATTTACATTGGCCGTACAAAAACTGAATTGTCACGTATGACTACGTCATCTTACAGATGAAAATAAAGTCAAGACATTATGAGGAAACAAGTCATAGTCATGAATTATAAAGGAGTATTTCACCTTGTCGGAATGCCACCTCTGCTTAAATATACGAAAGGCTTTAATATTTTCTCTGCAAACGTGGCATTTTGACAACAACAAACACATTTCCCTTGAAAAGCGACAAGCAATTATTGATTTATCTTAAATGGTAAATGCTGGTCTTGATTTGTACATCCTTTTCTCGTCACGAACCGCTGCTTTGATACATTGTGACAAAGAAGAGTGATGCCCGCTGTGGTGTGTGGATAATGACCAAGAAGGCTGCGCACGCACTCGATGTCAGGTTGAGATAAGAAAGCCCCGGATGTCACCTCTGAGTGGCGACTTCCACCCGTTTGTGTGGAGAGATATTTTTATTATTCATTTTCCTTTTCTGGAGACTTCAACCCTAACCCAAAAAGTAATTCTCGACCGATAGCGCCATTGTTTTCTTTGTTTTAAACGCTTGGGCAGAAGTTAAGCAGGTCAACTGAAGGATGTATCCTTGGTCAAACCGAGATATGACCGTGAGGTGACCACGATTGTTGACCAGCCCCTTATCCTTATTTATATTTTGATCAAAATCATAGCGTTTCACACCACCCCATCCTATACTATTCACAAGTATATTTATTAATTTACAACCAATGTTGGTATAGCCGTGGTATAACCAAATACAAATATGTGCAATACTCAGCCACACATATCCTCGGTATAACACACCTACATACACACACGCACAAATATATACACACGTACACGAGCATACACACACATACACGCACACAGTCACAAAAATATGTAGATATCTTTTTGACCCTTATTGTATATCTAAGATGGACAATAAACAAATGATAAATATTCTTTTCTCCTGGGGTAATCAAGGACCAGAATGATAGAATTAACCTGGGGAAATGCAACCTAGATATGGATTTGAGTGTATTTTCCGTTTCTTAATTCTGGTATTGTCCAGAGCGGACGGGGTCTTACTGGGACTCAGGGCCAGATCAATAAGTCATTTTCTCAAAATCCTTCAGTTTGACCGACATCTTGGTAGACGCGCCAAAAGTCATCCTTTCCTCCTTTTAGGAAACTGACTTTAGACCTCGATCTTTGTATTGTGTGTGTGTGTGTTTGTGTGTGTCTGTCTCTGTGTGTGCGATAGCGGGATGGCGTAAGGGCGTCTCGATCCTTCTTTCGGTATAAGGCAAAAAAGGGCGTTAGTCGAAACGCAGGGTCCCCCGAAACACTTGTGCACCCCTCCCTCAATCGACCCTCAGGAATAAAAGTTCGTCGAGTTTCCCGAGCATGGCAATGGCCGGAGGGAGTTTTTCAGGGACTGTTTCTCCATTATGATGGTCGGATAGGCGACATAGGCCTAGTCCAGTTCGTTTCCGAATGACTTTGATCCATTGTCTATTCTCAGTGTTCATCAGTGATTTCCTCCAACCAAGACTCGGTGACCGATAAACTTCTTCCGAGCGGAAGTTCATGTTTTTATTCCCATAATGCACGGCATCGATTTAAAATAGAGCCTTGGTAATGTGCTATTCATAACGTAGAGATGGATAGCGCGCTTTAAATGTCATTTCCTTACACGATCTATCAATGTAGTTTTATAAGTTTCAGTTCCCACGGTCTTCAACGAGTGAATAAACCTCTGCTGTAATCGGTCACTGGAAGGTTAAAGGTCAGGCCAGGTCGCGGGGTCAAGTTGATGGTCCCACGAGGGGGGTGATTCGTACCTGGGACGGCGAGGATGAATCACCGGTGTCTGTTTAGGTTTTGAAATTACCGACCTCCGAGGGGGGACTCTTGCGAACTCCACGTGGAACCAATATGTAGGGCAATGTATTTTGGCAAGTGTAGGGTTATCGGATGCAGTTAACATCATGAGCGCAGAACGTGGGGTCTAAACTTGCACTAGAGGCGTGAGAGAGTGGCAAGTGCAGTCTCAGTTGTGAGCGCGATTGTTTTTTCTCTGTCAACATGATCAATAATAAAGCAGATGTGGGAATAACACTATTCATACATATAATCATTAATGTATTGTACAATGTTATTGAAAGGAGGAGAGCGATTTGAAATAGCACAATGCTCCATGAATGTAAGCAGATGTTTTTAAATTTCAGTGGAAACATAATGGAACGTCGATGTCCTTCATTAATTTCTTTGCGTGTGAAGGCAGTCGAGCCCGAAATACCAGAAGTATGTCAATATTTACCATTGGTCGCCATGTAAATTATAATAATTGTGTCTAAATTGATTCATTGTCTGTGACTCCGCCATCTCTTCAAATACAGGAATAAAAATGAAACATATTGTGGTCGAGAGGAAGCAGTGTATCATTTCACCTCAGTCACTCATACATGGCCACATGATCACATTAATGAAAGCCAGAATCAATTTCAAAACTACACGGGACATGAATTAACGGGCAAAATCGTTTAATGAGCGAGGACATGATAGCACCGTTAGTCTCTTTTCGGGCGTTTTAGCGCACCGTACTACGCATTCACAATGTTTAACACCGTGCAAAGTACATGTATATAATTCATGGAGTGAGAAAAGGCCTGTTTTGTAGACTAATATAGGATATAACGTGTTAATAGACATCGAAAGAGATACGGACAAAAGGTGAAGGCACAATGGTGATGCTAATTGATATTTCCGCAGCCACGTAGCACGGCTGAAGTGTTCGATGCTATTGGGAATAGGGAAATTCATTGTAATTGAATTAGTGAGAGTGAGAGTGATAGGGCGTAGGTAGGCGGATGAATGGAGTTCAAGTGTTTGTAACTAGATTTTACGAACAGGTTCGATTTAAACCACATTTCTACATTTGTATACTAGTGAAACCTAATGATGATAATAATATTAGTGTTTATCTTAATGGACATGAAATTGATGATCATTGCATTATAATCTTGAATTATAGAATTTATGGTGAGTTTATATTGAATGAGAGTAGTACTGATACTACTAATAATAAGAATAAGAATAAGAAAAATGATAAATATTATTATACAGACGTCAGTGAACCTTTCTTCAAAATATTCCAAATGTCATAATCCGTTGAACGTTTGTTCATTGCTTCACATCTCCTTCTGATAAGTCCCTAAATATTCTTATCATGACTGTCCGGTGTCAGTAGAAACAAATATAATATGTCTTCATAGATTGAGTCAATCTTGTTACTGCGTACATATTGCGTACACAATCATGACAATAGACACGGGTGGAGTACGTAATATGCTCAGCGGGTATGGAACGGTCAACAAACGGAACTATTGTACTTCTGTGATCGTATGGCCGTGGAATTGATTGGTTGACACTTATCCTGTACAATGCAGTAAAACGGGTGTCATGGATATTAGACTGTGGCGCCGTATGTGAAAGAGCATTCCAAAAGGTCAAAACATGAATATGTGATGTAGTGTACCTGTCGCGCGATGATGAAGCGTGAGCCACATTGAACGTGGCACATTGAATTAATGATCATGTTCATGTTAATCCTAGTACGCCACTAAGCGTTACCGTGGTGATATGAAATGGTATCAATCCAACACGTCTAAGCGGTTATTAGGCACATTGACAATATATAACCATGATTATTGTGAAATAGATAATGCAGGCTCACAAAAGGACACCGGATATAGAGGAAGGACATTTCCCACGAATTAATTGGCAGTCATAATGGGTAGCGGTTAATGCGTCGAATTGTGAATGGGAAATCGGAAATCAGGTGGTTGGTTGTTGTGTACAAGAGTTCAATATGGTAGGGTTTTATTAACCACGCACCGGTCGTCTGCACCGTATGCTCTTGCATACGTTTCTAGAGATTCTAAATGTGCGTACTCGTAGATGCGGGTCCCAGCCGTGGCCCCACGTATTCATATATTATGCAGGGTGTTGGCAGGATGTAGAGAGGCTGGAGTGGAGAGCTGAGCTGCGTAGTGGCAGTGTAGAGCGGGGGATGGGAGGCGGTGTCGAGATGGGGGGAGACACCATCGAACTGTCAGGGATGCTGTCCCTGAATAATTCATCCATTGATGTACAGGTAGAATAGAGAGCAACTCGTGACAGATTAACGCGTCAAGTGGGTGATTTTGAATTATGAAAAGAGAACCGTGGGGATAATTGAGACTAGTAGAACTATATCTGTCTCGGTTTGATATAACTTCTTCTGAACCTTCGATCAATTAAAAAGAGGAAATGTGTGTTAACTCTTTGTATTATGATTCTGTGGTTCTATACCCACCCTCCCTCTCAACTTTCTCCCATTTCTCCTGTCTACCCCTTCTCATTCAATTCCGATCCTCTGCTCTTCCGATTTGTACCCCCGCCCCCTCCTTAAGATCTCCCCGTATGCCCTGTGATAAAATCCTTTTCCCAATGCAGGTGATCACGATTATATAATATCAAATACGACAGAGTCATCCTTGATATTGACCCCTAGACTGTCTCCACCCCAATTCCACCCCTTCCCCGTCCCACCCCCTCCCAATTCCACCCCAACTGTCATCAACCCCCATCGGGCAATCACAGTCACCGCCGTCTGATCGGGGCGATCATTATCGGCACTCGCTCAGTGAGTATATATCTTATTATTGCATTATCATTGCAACCTGCAAGTCACCATCCTTCCAGTCTCCATTAAATGGTCTTTATTTCCTTCATCAGTTTAATCGACCTCTTCCAGATCACTGGTTTAATGTAGAAAGGGTGTCTAAATGCACACAACCAAGAAACACTCGCGATATGCTTACTTATGCTTGGTCCATTACAGTCGTGTATTAATGTTGTCTTATTGATACGTATACATGTAAGTCATACTATGGAAGTTTTTGCCTGAATGATTTCCTTTGGTTGTTCAACCAAGATGACCGGAGTCGCTTATTTTCCAAGAATTTCACCTATCAATGAAATCGTCATAACCATGTCCATATTAAGTAATTTTTTTGGAAGGAACCTGCTAGAAACCAGAAATCCTCTTGAATGATCGCTAATAAAGTCATATCCGCGGGTGCGGATTCCGGTGTGGTTTTGAAAAGCAACAGAAGAAATGTCATTACACTGTATATCGATACCAAATCATTGATGATCGAAAACCGCCCAGCTATCCTCATGAAATGGATTATGTTTCTGCCTGGGCATTAAATGATAAATGTACGTTGAAATAGAAGCGGCCTGTCGATGCTGCTTATAAGAATTCAAGTCATGTACTCAACCATTATTGCTGTTCACACTTTTGTTTACTTCGCCGGGGCGATGGTTGGTCGTGGCTTTACATGGTTCGCGCTTTACATGGAGTAACCTTCCAGATTTGCCGTTGCGGTAACGTGAGAAGGGGGAACCACAGGCGGGGAGCGGCAACGGCAGCCGCAGCGGCAAACCGGTTCAATGTGAACGGACCTTGCGACAAACAGGTCGAGGGACCTCAGGATGAAGACGATGTCTGTGACTGTGTATTCCGTGGGATCATTACCATCTGTGATGCGTGATTGACTGGGGAAGGAGCCAGCCAGGGGCTTGGCCTTTGACTGGTCCCCCGGGGGCTAGGGCGATGATGAGTTAGGGAGAACAGGGATGACAAACACTCAGCATGCTCAGAGGATATCCCCATGCCCTCGATCATCTTCGGCTTCCTCTTTCCCCCCATTTTCTTTCTCTGTCTCTGTCGAGCTCTTCCTCCAACTATGATGTTCTTTAGAGCCCCTCACCAATTTTGGATACCATTTTAGGATCCTCGTTGCTGGCTGGTCTCTTACCCCCTTGCTCTTTCATACCCCTTATGTTGTTACCTTGCCCCTCCTTACAGACTCCTGTCACGGGAATAACTCCAGAGCCTTCCCTCGACCCAACGCCCACCCCTCACCCCTCACCCCGTCCCTGCGCCGCTGTACTGCCCCTTCTCCGCTTTAGCTCCCCTTGTCACGGCAAATGACTCTAGACGACGTTTTCCATTGGAACACTACCCCCTCCCCCCCCCCCCCTTTTCTCCCTCCAGGTTCCCCTGTCACGGTAATGACTCCAGACCCATGTTCCCCATCATGTGTAGCGACCGGACCTTGGCCTAGTCAGTTCCGCGCTCCACCTAGATGAGCACACAGCGGAAAGAGCTACGCCCTGTCTTTGCCTGCCTTGCCCGAGTAGAACAAAACAAGGGACAGGCAGCTTCTTTGGCGACGATCGTGAAACTTGAGACGCACATGACTGTGTAGGGCCGATATCAACAATGAATCACCTTAAACAAGATCTTTAAAAGGTCATTTAAGGACAAAACAAATTGTAAATCACCTGCAACATGTTACTAAAATTCTCGCATCTATGTGCGAATGAGTATCTCATGGACACGACCGATAACTGGACAAAGTCATGATAAGTATTAAATCAGCGCATATTTTAAACGTTTTTCAAGCTCGATATTTTGTTTGCAGTTCCTATTTTTAGATTTCAAGTTTGCAATAGTGTTTTTGTCACATTCCAGACATTTCAGCCACGGTGGATAATTCTCCCATGGACCTTATGATTCTCAACTACTCCCTCCATCTCCATGCTAGAGTGCGGAATACTGGAACAAAAAGCCAATGTTTAGACTGCTGAAGGCACAAACATGTTATTTTACCTGCTGAATAGAAAGCCATTTAAGTGAGAAAAAGAATCAATAAATACGCCAACTCATGTTTGGTTGATGTGTAGGCTCGCATTCCGTAATTCATTTATTCCGGTTGCATTCTCGTATCGCAGGAAAGAACTGCTATTTGTTTTGGGCAAATAAAGCCGACCACAGAATCACGTGGTGACTGGGATGGGCAGGAATCAATAAGAGACGAGGGATTTATATTTTCATGTAATGACTTGTTATATGGACGGGTGAAGAAACAGTTTGCATACAAGTAGCATACATGACTTTGGCAGGGTAGTATTCACCCTTGATCACAAATTGTTTGATTTCTTCAAGTCATCCTAGTGTAAGATCTGATCTGCCCCTTTAACCAGCCTTTAATCAGTCCCCTTAAGTCCTTTTGTGTTGTTCCATGGGATTTGCATGTATTGCTGGTGAGGAAATGTGACATTGTCTTATAAAGAGTTAAACTCATTGGCCTTGTTTATTCTTACCGTCACTAATATACTCTTTATTTAAACCATATCGTTTTATTTCATGCCTCATAAAACTTAACGGCTTTATTGCAAGGACATCGTTTATTACTTTGTCTTCATACATTTTAATGTACTCTTGATCATTTTATGTTGAGTAAGATCATCATGCAGCCAGCTGCTCTTAAAAACTTGGCGCCTGACATTTGGTTATCATCAGAAAACATTACCTGGTGTGAATATACCAAAATATAGCATTGTGTGGGACCATAAGTGTTACATACGTCATCATTGTTATGAAAATGATCGCACTCCTCCGCCTTTTCTACACGCAGGAATGACAATAGAATCACGGATGAGAGGACACATAAAATGTGCATTGCAACCCAAAACATGTCCCGATGTCCATGAAATGGTGAGAAAAAATGTGGTGACGTGGGCACGTGTGGGACAGCTATGGAAAGAAAGGACATTGATTTGATACCGTGATGATTTGAATGGTAGCAATTATGGTGAAAAACGCCACGAGTTCGATCAAACACAGCCTTATACTAATATTGTTACACCAACCGGCCAATGTACATACACACATCGATAGAGGACGAGCCGAGCTGAGCGTTCGAGAATGTGTATGCCCTGTACCTTGCACCTCTCCCCCCCCCCCCCCTCCCCTTGAAATCGAATTGAATTCGCACGTTCTTTCTTTATATAACCCATTATTCCATTATTTAATTTCGATTGTTAAACGTGCATTGCCCCATGGTTTGATATGGGAAACCACATCAGCGATAACCTTGGACGACCAACTAATCACTCCTGTGTAATAAGTCTTTATCGTGGTGATGCATTCTGGGTAATCATTAACTGATGCATAGGGCATGTAGAGAGAGAGAGAGAGAGAGAGAGAGAGAGAGAGAGAGAGAGAAAGAGAGAGAGAGAGAGTTCTGTAATGGCTCAGATTTATGATGTAAATGGATATGATAGTATGAGTGAGAATAAGCCCTTGTAGTACGTGCATAAAATGTGTAATGTGTAATGTGCATGAAATGTGTAATAAACCAATGGGGTATTCCTGGCTTAGCACTGAGAGGGTTAACCCTCTGAGCTCCAAGTCACGGATGAAGCATTGCCTCCTTAAAGGGCATATACTGTACTGGGAAGGCAAAAAAGCCTTCAAAATGTAATTGTTAGCAATCTTGCTGCCAATGGTCTTAAATTCATGTATTGTCTATTTTAGAAGCTTGCTGAAAAATATTTGCCCTCAAATGATCCACATATGGAGTAATTAATGATTAATGATTAAATCCTCAATTTTGAGGATTTGTGATTTAATCACTCATTACTCCAAATGTAGATCATTTGAGGGCAAATAACTTTCAGCAAGCTTCTAAAATAGACAATACATGAATTTAAAGCCATTGGCAGGAAGATTACTAACAATTACATTTTGAAGGCTTTTTTGCCTTCCCAGTACAGTATATGCCCTTTAAATCATATGGATGTCCCCATGGTAATTAGAGAGTCGAAACAGGAACACCAGTCTTGCAAGCGAGACGATATTTTGTTTACACCATCCATCTTGCTAAGTAGTGTTTTTCATGGGAAGAAGCCCAAGACATAGTGATATATCATGCGTTCAGTCCCGTCCATACAGGGTTTCCATGCTGATTAAATGGGTAGCCTTCATCAAGACTTGAAGATGCTCTTTGCTGACCGACATCAATTAGGAATGGCCTTCTGAACAAACCCTTTAAACTCGATTGATACATTCTTGCTCAGGTAATACATGCACATCATTTAGAGCAGTAGTTATACATGCTCGCAAGGGTTAACTCTTATGTGCTACATGTGATTTATTCGCAAATAATCCACACAAATCTCATAGAGTTACGTTTTGTTTGGCATTGACAGGGTTAATACTCTCTGTTACATTAGCAAGGAACTGTGATGTAATTGACTTGGTACTGGAAAGATTAAGTAGAACATGAATGGAGACGAAACGGACGGAAACTTCGTCGACATTGAAGTAATATTCCTAGTTCCGTGGCGCATGTATTTTTGGCTGTTCATGGCTACTTGTTTATGTAACTGTTACATCCAAGGACAGTTACCTCCTTCTGCTTCTGCTATAGCGTTGCTCTATATAATCCGTGTGTATTACTGGTACAAAATGTCCGAGTGTTGCATAACGGCTTAATGGACCGTATTCCAAATTGTGTTACATACGAATGCAAGCAATGTACAATAACATTAGATTGGTAATAGTTTTGAAATGTAATTGAAAATTGCACCATCAGATTCTTGAGGCTGTTAAATTTTACGAAAACAGTCGATAGCCGTTCATAGCAAAACAACAGATTTCCGCATAGAATTGATTACTTCCTAGACCATGTGTGAACTTATGGAAATGACATAAAAAAAAACCAATGCCCTATCCTCAACACAGGCACGTCTCTCTTCTTGATATAGGTGTCGATAACCCGAGGGCTCGCACGCACATGATGATAACAATGATGTCATAATTATATTATTAACTTTCCACGTTGATTTATATCGACAGATTGAAACTTTGATCCCCTCAAAATGTTCTGAGTGCAATATGGCATACCAAGATGCTACTTCAACAGAGTTGATTGTCATTGTTTCCTGTAAACAGCAGGGAAGAACAGATAAGAACGGAACATCATGATCATATCACACGGTGATATACACCATGCAAAATGTAGGACAGTTCTTTTACCTTTCACGAAACAACAACGTGTGATGATTCACCCAGATATTTCACAAAGAAAGGAAAGAAAGCGAAATGTGTGTTCTAAAAAGTATATAAACTGACCTTATTGGCAAAAGTCCATGTGCTGTTCCTCTTAATGACCTGGTCATGCTTTATACCGAAATAAACACCATGCGATCGATTCATAAACAGTTAATAAAATTTTGGCGATTTTAAAGAGCATTGTATTAATATAAACATTCCTATCTCCCTGGCAACTCTTCTTATCTCGTACCGATATAGAATTGAACTTCAGTTTTTCAATCTTATTTTCATCCGAGTTAAGCATTTTTAATTCTCGATTCAAGAGCTCTTCAGATTATACGGTTCCTTTTGGAACCTCACCCGAAATGAGGTCTCCCGCTTTGGGTATTACGTAACAATAATCACTTCATCTCCAGACATTTGCCTTACTCAAAAGCGAAGAAAATGACCAAAAACGGCAGGACTGAAAATAGCAACGGGACAATCCATCTAGAATCCATTTGAATTACTGTCTGGTCGACCTAACGCGCCTGACGCGCTGTGAGCATTAGTCACCGAGTTTGCCTGTGCAAGAGTGCTACTGTAAAAGCTCATTAAAGCAACCAGAAGGACAAATCAGACACCATGACGTAACAGTCTATACATACCACCGCGAGCCGCGAGTCACTTTCTGTTGACATTCCTTTTCATTCTGTAATTTGTATTGATTTTGACTGCACAAATCAAATACGAGGAAGGTTGATTAATAATTTGCTCGAATCTGACTGATTTGATGGGCATGAGAGAATACAATGTGATTGAACTACCCCCCACCCCTTCAGTCAAACCACCACAACTACCCCCCCCCCCCCCCAATTCCTCCTTACCCCGTTTCCACTCCTGTCAGCCGCAAACGTTCGTGCATATACAGAGTATGTTGAAGCCATAGGTTGAAATATACACCCATTACCTATTATTACTATGTTTACCTTGGTCGCCTATATACAGCATACCGTTGTTATGGATCAGGGTTACTCGAAGAAAAGATGCAGGTGGACAGAATTAAACGGGAAAATGTTAATCCCTCGGTCTTTCAAGGATTCATTCATTCATCCATCAGACCAGTGTGTTTACGGGTCTATTTTGAAAGAACTTACTTTAAAAAATACTGTAAGGTTTTAAGCCGCGTTACAGTAAAACATGTACCGAGTAAAATTGGTGAATATCAAATATCATCAATAGTGCATAACTCACATTGTAGCGCGAGTGTGTTGAATGTTAATATGTCACGTGTTTTATTTCAAGCACATACAAAATGTTCTCCTAAATGTTGACGGATCAGTAAGATTCTAACCGGGAATGCGAACCGGGAATTCCAGTATCAAATGCCGACACTACAACGTAGCATATACCCCATGTATGTATTCCAGTGGATAGTCTATCGTCATAATTGTATCAATCGGGCTCCGGGATATCGATGTGCCACTGTATAACCTATTAAACAATCGCAATCGGTGCAAGCATGTGATGGGTATCGATCCGCGGCTGTCACGGCTGTTTAAATTTCTCTGGTGGGAAATATCGAACGGTGGGCCTGCAAAGAAAAGCGCTGTTTGCGAGACATTACCCAGAGATCGATTAAATCGTGTGAAGATTGCTACTCATTAGACAGTACTTCTCCTCTCTCGCGTTTCCTCTGTACAAGTATTGAACACTATCTTCCTTAACTCTGTATGCACCAATGATGCGTTTTTGCTTCTGTTATACACGCATATCCCATAGAG
This sequence comes from Arbacia lixula, assembly GCA_963669155.1. Classification (NCBI taxonomy): domain Eukaryota; kingdom Metazoa; phylum Echinodermata; class Echinoidea; order Arbacioida; family Arbaciidae; genus Arbacia; species Arbacia lixula. The sequence goes on along the minus strand of OZ022583.1, from coordinate 23,117,310 downwards.
AAGTAATTTATATGGCATTCAAGTGGTTAACTCGTTTCGCTCCTTCCGCGCCAGATGAAGTACTGTTGTATGGTATTTGTGTGTATTACTCGTGTAGAAATCGATATTGGTACACAACGAGTTCCGGTATCCCCAGCATATTGCATATTTGTTATTTCAGCGTGAGGTGTTGAAAATTATGTTGCAATCTAGGTTTATTTTCCCCCACCATATGTTCTTTAATGAAAACATGTTACACACAAATGAGCATAAACAAGTATAAGACATATCGACCTCCAATGTATGCGGATTAATTAAATGCAGAAGTAATGCCATGTAAATTGCCAAGGAGATGGTTATGGAAAGTGCTTATCTCACGCACATATTATAAAGATCTGTTATCATCATTTCATCAGGAAGAAGATAGTCAGATAGGAACATAGGCCTTAGAATAAAGGAAAAATGGTACATGTTAAATTTCTGATCTTTGCCAGCAAGAAATTGTTTATTTTTCTCATCTGTTCATGCAAGCTATACCGCCTCTCAACGTGGGAGCGTTAGGATCACTTTTGAGTATCTTACCGACATCCTCAGCAGATGCGAATCAGTTATCTTTGACATGTTCATCTAACCTTACATTGTATTATATTATCACTTCCGGCAATGTAGCCTGCATTAGGAAGTCTTGCACATATATTATGCTACCGTGTAAATTTAACCACATTACATGTAGCCTTAATTATGTATAAAGCGTATTCTGACTATGAATCGAGTTATGTAATCGAAACGTCACACTTCTCATTTGGTTCGTATCCTTACATGTATCTCATGTATTGTACTGTCAAAATACAGTTGTAGATATGTGCTGATCGAAACTGGACGAGCATTGTGAATCGATTGAGTAAGACGGATAGGAATGCATTAAACGTATACGTCAAGCATGTCAACGCAAGGAGCGTGTATAATTGGCTGCATTTAACGCACGCGGAATGCTAACCCCAGCTGACGGTGATCCGTTAGTACATGTGGAGAGATCGGACTCCCAACATAGAGCTATGACTCACCTGTCGTCTGCGATTTAAATGTCAACCATGTGACGGGGGGTGGCCAATCAGTGACAAGCTATCGGTCTGATCGTACCGGTTTACTGCGTACTCTAGCTGTGCGTGTATGACATACGCACTGGGGGAGTCGCCGCAGGTATGACGTCACAATAAGGCTCCGTCGGGGGTAGATGTGGAGTTCGTTCGATGGGGTCTGTTTGCACTACCGGGGGTGTTACCATTACCTGTGATACATTCATGTTACACACCACATTGAATAAGGGGGTAACATTTGAACACTATCGTACTATCTCCCGATTAAGCCTTTTTCATATAAGTGGTTTAGATTGCATATGTTAAAGACAAAATATTGCATAACAAACCCCAAACTGCAATAACCTGTGTGCGATCGTGGTGACTTCATTTCTACAAAATGTGTACTTAGGTGTTTTAAGTGTGTGTATGGTTGTTGCGATCGATTGGTTATTTCCTTGACCTTTTCCCACAATTCCTTTTCGTTCCTGTTTATTACATACATTCCCCTTCCTTGCATTTCTCTCCTCTCAATCTGTCTTTACACTACCACCTTCCACCTTCGCTCATCAATATTTCATGAGCGATCCATCTGTTTCACAGATTGTATCTACATGTACATGTACGTCGACTACATCTAGTCGTGTATACTGCAAGTGGTATGATGCGGAACTAAAGTGACCATTGATGCCCGTACATCATGTACAATAATACAGCATGCTTCGTGTGAGCGCAGGCTTGATTTGTTGTGGTTTCCATTCGTGCCACGCACCGCAGGGTACATGGCCTTATCACCTGGCAATCAGGCTAATTTGTTTGTGTTATTTTACAATAAGTATCCTGAATGAAATCTATGAGCCTGTTGGCAGAACTAAGCTCGATTTCATTACCGGTATATACATGTTGGATCGATGTGGGGGATTGTTCACTGATAAGATCACTCTGCGTTGTATGTGGGATTGTGAGGAATACCCGTGGCACGCCTAATAAAATAAGTAGATTTCGACGAGAGTGAAAAGTCTGGCGTTGAGGCTAGGCTTAATATTCTGACATGGACTGGACGTCAAAGCTCTCAGCAGGGATTCGTGAGGTCGCTAGTAATCGTGCTCATTAATTCGACACTTGGTGGGGGTTTGTAGAAAAAAAAATAAAAGGTACAGACAGAGAAATAAAACAAGTCATTACCATGGCTCTTTTCCACGCATAAAGTGTTATGAGCATGCATCACCTCTTTTTTAAAAGCAAAAGCAAAATGAAGAAGTGAAGATAGATACTGTGACATTGGTTTGTTTTCATAGGTCGACACTGTTGCAATGCGTAGATAAGATTCCCTGTTGCCCTGGCAACGATGTTTTTGCTCATTTGAAGTGGCTCTCAATGAATTCTCTAAACATGATTACAGGAAGCCAGCTATTCGTGATTTGTTTCATGTTTACTTGAAGAAGCCATACGTCTCTCTCTCTCTCTCTCTCTCTCTCTCTCTCTCTCTCTCTCTCTCTCCTCCCCCCCTCTCTCTCTCTCTCTCTATCCCTATCTCTACATGCAGCTAGCACCTACGTCAATAAATACCATCTTCTTATGATCCGTGCGTTTTGTTCAGATGTTCAGAACATATTCCTGTGATTAAAATGTGTAGATTGTAAATCAGTGTTCGCCCGCTCCACCAACTGTTCGAGAAACATTTGCTAGCAGTCAGCAGGAAATAAATGGAATGACAGCACTTCTCATCAGATGGCGACGGAAATAAGAGGCAAAACTTGTATGCATCCGTGCGTTCAAGATCTCTTACAATAACAACATTCGTGTGACAGTGCGAACATACACAAATCAATTGGGAATAATGCCATTACCCCAGATAATGCAGACTCCTCCAGCCGCGCAGATTTGGTAAATGGTGTGTTAGCATCCCTCAGAAAGTGAAACTATGTGAGAGAGAGAGAGAGAGAGAGAGAGAGAGAGAGAGAGAGAGAGGGGGGATATAGAGGAGAGGGGGACATAGAGATAAACGAGAAACGGATAAATACAGAGAGAGGGGGAGAAGGGGGGGGGGGCAAGGAGGAGAGGAAGAAAATGAGGATAGGAAGGAGATGGAAGAAGAGAATGGGAGAGAGGCTGGACGAGGGGAGACAGAGAGAGAGAGAGAGAGAGAGAGAGAGAGAGAGAGAGAGAGAGATGGCAATGCAGTAGTAACCACCCCTCTGCGTTGTATATTACTAATGTTATGTCTCGCGCTGCGGGCGATATAGCACGTATATCGTCACATAGTGGTAGGGTCCATGGTATACCAGTGCTGCAGGCAATGGGGATGACATTAGAGGAAATGGTTACCACCTTGTAAATTATCAAACCAATATCATACTTTATCAGTCCAAAACGTTTTGATTAATGATGGAATTGAGGGGGGGGGGGGGGGGCAAACCGATGGGGGAATCTTTAAAAAGCTTCATTGTGCTGTCATGCAAATTTCATGCAAACCATATACGCCATCGATTCTTCGTGCTTGGTCGCAATTTATAAAAGTGCTACATCGGAATATCATATCGACGAAAAGAAAGAGATGGAGAGATCAGATGGCGTGTGCATTTGTAGGTGTGTGTGTGTGTGTGGGGGGGGGGCTGTTTGTGGAAATGGTCACAAATACATGTACATGAACATCGCACTTTAATAACTGTAATATCTTTAAACGGGTTCTAATAAGATGTTATCCAGTGACGTCGGTGCTAGCTGCATGTATCTTGCCTGGGACATTATGCCTGGGAGCTCAGGCTGGGGTAGACATTAGCATTATTATGTCCCATGACACACACAGCCATGTTCCGTCATGGACAGTGAATGTGGAGGAATGCTTTCTTCCACGCGAGACATGGCTTATTGCTTGAACGCGAGCCGTCTGACATTTGCCCTTCCAGGTTTCACAAAAGCGCCCCCCCCCCCCCTTCTCCCCAATCTCGATCCCATTTCCATCCCCACCTCTCTCTCTCTCTCTCTCTTTTTCCTCTCCCGTTCCACCCTGTCTTCAGCCGTATATGGTAGTACGATTGCTGCGTGTGTTTGTCCCACGGCGCGCTTTGCCCATTACTTATTTTCCCATCTACATCCATTTTCATTTTCCTACCTCCACCCTCTGTTGTCTCTCTGGCTACCAGCCTGTTTCTTTCCTAGCCCCAGATAAAAGCAGAACAATTATTGTATCCCTCCATTAATGTTTAATTTTAGGAGACTTGCTTCATTTTTGCTTCATGTTCTTGAAATCAAATCGTCGCCTTCTCTCTTAATATTTTCTCTCTTTGTCTCTCTCTACCTCTGTTTCTCCTTTTCTACGTCTCCTAAAAATAAACGCATATTGACTACATCAAAGATATGTCTAACCTATAAACTGTAATATGCATATCCCGTCATTCCCATGGCTGTGTATCTGCCTGGCCCCTTGTGTTTGCTTTCTATTTCCTCTTATTTGAATTGATATAATGAATGGCGAATGAGTTCCCTTTTACGTACTCATCATTTTCAATGCACTGAAATCTACCAGACTTTCATTTTGATATACCAAAGCTACCGTGTTACCACTTGACACATTTCCCATACAGAAGCAGTTTATCCGGGTTACTAATCTCATGATATAACCACAATAGCAGTTCTTATATCATGTATATAGGCAGTGATAGGTATTAGGCAATGGGGTGGGGTACAAACCTTAACCTTGAAGAGAATGCAGTGATACTTTACCAGGTACACCCCATACATTCCACACTGCGCACCTCCATCATCTTCGTGTAAATCAGAAATCAGGGGGCAGGGGGGCACGGGGGGGGGGGGGGGATGGGGGGAGGTCACAGACCTGTCTCTTCCTGAAAAGGAAACAGCTACAGTTTACCAGGTATAACCCCATACATGCCATACTGCACACCTCCATCATCTTCGTGTAAATCAGATCACCGCACTTGTCCAATCGATCGACCCAGATCGACCCGGTCACAGCCGGTCGCGCTCCCGGTATCTCCCTCCCGGTATCTCCCTACCTGCACCCTCCATATCATGTCTATGTCTACTGTGTTTCATTAGGTCGTCTAAATTAGATTTGGACCCGATTAACATCAAATGGACCACGTGGGTGATATCCTTAAGTGTATGGGAGGTTCTTAGGTTCGTATGGAGGGTGTTGAGTGAGGTGTCATGAATTCATGGTGATGCTGCTATGAATGGTATTGTAAAGGTGGTGTAGACATTTTGCAGACAGAATCAAATGCTGCCATACATAGCATAAACAACAAGCACACCATAGTCCAGTCTGCGACACGTGAAACACATCATTGCGTAGAATTCAAATAGCTTACTCGTACGTATCATAAAAGCATACTACACAAGGCCGAGAAAGTGATAATGATATACATTATCATGATGATGTTATTGCTAAATTAGGGCCGAGATAATTGACGATCAAATTTCAAGTAGATATTGCATCTAGAACTCGGCCAGTGCATTATCAAAATAAAACACCGAGTCATTTGTACATTGAATGACGGGTTAAGGTATACCCGCATATTTCCACTCTACGCCGTAATGTTGGAACAACAAGGAGACATATACCATTTCTTACACAGCTGTGGGTTAGAGTTGAAACCTGATAGCTTCCTGAGATACTATACTTTGCTGGCAGGTGCGTGCATGTAATCATTATCAATCGGCAATGAGGGGATAGGTAAAGAGAGAATATACTGAATGTAATATGTGTGAGAATGCCGAATAAACTAAATCTATATATTCAAGAAACATGTTATCATTGTACCACCGAGATACATAGTGAAATGTCATTTTTACATCACATTATTAGCATGATTAGTAGTTATTAGAGGAGGTTATGAATATGAAAGCAACATTAAATACAATGCTTGATATTGTACTGAACCGTAAAACTGTTAAAATGGCAATATGGTACAGCGTCTTTATGGATTCAAAGAGCAATTCCATTTTGGGTTAAACGCGATTGTCTTGTTATTGAAAGTGATGGACAGGAAAAACATGAGCTCGAATGCCGTCGAGTTTGTTTCAATAAATTTCCAAGAACAATCGGTCTGTAAAATTACAGATACGAGGAGAAAGAAGTACGATCTTTCAATAAGTAACAGTGAAAGGTCACATGGATTGCATAGATTGCCAACGTCGTATTTTGTCGGCATCTTTTGGAGCCAAACAATCATGTAAACGCGCATGCCTGTTTAAAAATAGATTCCATGTTTTCGGTAAAGTCACGTGACCACATAAAGCCTCTCTACGAATACTTAATAGCAATGAAGCAGTGCATTTGACAAATGATTTAGAAGGAACGCATGCGAGATGTAGCACTTTGTCAATAACAAATTCCAAGAAAATATTCTACATGTTTCTGTAAATTGTGACAAATCTGTAGACAAATAAGTTGCGATCCTAACGACGGACATAGTACACTGTCCGAAACACCTAAATTCCAATGGGTCACACGACCTTCTTCTTTGGTAATATTTTCAGTATGTATATGGTGTATACAGACAACCCCACATCTTCTTTCGAATAATTCCACTTACACATGGACGATCTTATGATGGATATGGGGGCTTTGCAATAAAAGTGGTAGCTATAGTAACCAAAGAGAGGACAAAGGGAGGAGAACATCAGCTATGAAATATGAAAAAAAAAAATACCGGCTACGATTAACTGAGCCGAATGACATCATTTTCCATATAGATTTCCATATTTCACCCACTTACATCAGAGCCTGCCACGCAATTTGCCAAACGAGAAAGGGCCATACCCATCGGTGTCTCCCGTTCCGCAAATAGAATAATGCTCATCCCATATGTTGTCTCGAGCTGCCTACCACCAGGGATGACCATTTTAACAATTAAACTCCGATGACTCATCCTCTTGTCTTTACTATCTCTTTGGGGTACTCTATACTCTAATGGGGGTAACATGTCTTCATTTAGTTTGGAGTGTATCAGTTTTCTTTTGCGCGCGGGTCTCTCTGGTCGGCCGGGGAATATTAAAACACATGTTTCCGTTGTGTGTTTTACCTTGCTGGGCTAAACGAGATTGGGCTCATTAGTGCAGTCTGCCTATACCCCATCTTCGTTAGTGGAGAGCATTGTGGGGGGGGGGGGGGAGAGACTGGATAGGATGGAAAGAGAGAGGGAGAGATTGAGGGGAGAGAGAGAGGGAAGAAAGGGAACGATGATGATAGTAGGAGAGAGAGGGGGAAACGAAAAGAAAATACGAGATGTATAAAACAAAATAGAGGTGAACGTCAGAACAAACATGAGCAATAAAAAAGGACAGACGGGGATAAAAAGAGGGATAGAGTGCGTGAGAGAGCCATAGAGACGTGTAGAGAGACAGAACCAGAGAGAGAGAGAGAGAGAGAGAGAGAGAGATGGAGGGATGGGGGGGGGGGCAGAGTGAATGAGAGAGCAAAAGAAAGGAAATTGAAGAGAGAATGGCAAAGATATTAGAGATGGAAATTGGGAGGAGGGAGATATTTTGTTAGTGGGGAAGGGGTATAGAAAGAGATGAAGAGAAGAGAAAATGGATAAACAGAGGTGTGGGGACTGGGGAGGATTGGGGAGGGGGTAGTCGACTGAAATCATCCCTTGAAGAGCGCCCCTCGGGGTCATTCTGACGTGATGTACTTTCCTACATCCCTCTATACATACATGCTACAATGTATGGTCCCTCCTTCCCCCACTTAGTCCGATGGATTCATCACCTTGCTGCGCCTCATCAACGTGATGAAAGGCCTCTCAGTATAAAGGAAAGGGGGAACAAGGTTGAATGGAAACATTGACTGACTAGATGTAACGTATGTTTCAATTTGTTTCAGAGTGCTTTTTATTTATTCTAGGGCATACTTAAGTTGAAATTATATCGCAGAGGCATTGCAATAAAATAATCTAATGTAAATGGGAATACTGTATTCCATTAGTAAAACAGTAAGATACAGTTACAAATTGGAGTTAACTGTGGTGATAAATACAATGATGATGCTGTTGCTGATGATGATGATGACTATGCACATTACACCTTAGTAGTATGATATATATGTAATCAATATATCCCAGTTTAGCAGTATATATTATCATCATGCTCATGGTGAACTTGAAACTCACGTTTCTCCGCATGTGCGAATTACTTTGTTGTTACAGACACAACTTACTCATAGCGGTAGGTTGTCCCGAACAACAAATAGATTAAAATCATAATTGATATCAATCAAAGACAGGCTGCTGACACATTATATCCGCTCATCCTGCCGGAATATATTCATTACTGACTCACAATTTTGTCTTCCTAAATTCCATTCAAGCTTAGCCTTAGATCGGCACCATAATAATTCCCCAAACGGTACCAAAATATCAAGAGATTTGATGACAAAGAGAGAAACGGTGTGTGAGAGATCTCTTTCCATACGCACGAACCTACCAATGAGGTAAAAATAGACTGGTATCATGTCATTCGCTACGTTGTATTAAAAGGTCCCTGACATTTAAATCTCTGCCTGTTTGTCGCTGAGATTGTGTCACCAGTCAGCGTTTCCGAACCAGAAATTGTTTTAATCAGCAATAGATGATTAATGGGGCTGGAATCGACTTATAACATGTATAACCCGTCATTGTTTGATTACTGCCCATGGGGGAATCGCAAAGGAAGAAGTGCAATGAAAGTATAAACATAGTTTGTTGTATTTAAACATGGTGACATAACGAATTCCTTCCTCGAGTTACATCAAGGGCATGATAGGTAAGCTACCATTATGATTAAATGTCATGTTGGGTGGATAAAGCCCATAGTGCTTGACAGCTCTTGTCCCGGATCATGATTATGTGTCGTGATGTATGAGCGTGAATCACGGGCAGGAAAACATGAGATGGGAAACCTTTGACATTAAAGCTTAAGTGGAAGTTCTTCATGGAAACTCACTGGCTGAAATGGCAATTTATGTCAGAGTTGGTGATGTATCACGTATGTATTTTTGTGCTCGTTGGGGTAAAGATAGCGGGGACCATTTACCACATGTCCTTGATAAAACACTGAACACAACACGTAGCTATACCCCCTCACCCCCCCCCCCATCCCCACCCCCCCCCCCCCCCCCCCGTCCCTCATGTCCCTCTTCCTTCCCTCACTCCCCAACACCTCTCTCTAGCTGCTCCTTTTTCTCGATATATGTATAGCTTCCCCTCTCTTTCAATTACTCTGTTGTTATTCATTTCCTTCCTCCACTCTCTGTTCTTCTCCCCCCCCCATCCCCTCCCTCCCTCTCTCTCTCTCTCTCTCTCTCTCTCTCTCTCTCTCTCTCAAATGGCCACTGGGTAAGATTGCGTGTGCAGAGTTTGTGATCACGCTACGTGGATCATGAAACGAGATATATCGGTCCGCGCAAGAGGGATTTGACAAATATTACATAAATTTGAAAATTGGCTGCCCCCCTCGGCGGAGATTTTCCTCCAGATGATCCAGGACGGGAGAATATTAGTGACCGAACAAAAACATCGGACGATGGTAATAGAGAGTGATATCGTCGTTGATTGTTATTCGCTATAAATACCAGAATTAATCAATGATATCATAAGTAAAGAAAGGAAGCCTATACGACTACCTATTATTAAGGGCGTGGTGAAAAATGAACATAAGTTCAAGTTTAAAAAATATGTGTTTCAGCATTACGCTTTTTATATTTATTTGTTTTTATTTTTATCGATATTACTTAGCTAGCGATTTTGTCACTTGTGTAAAGATGACTCTGTAAGCAGAAATGTGTCATACAAACAGTATGTGATAGCATACCAGTCGGAAACTAAATCATATGCTCTTATTCAGACACGGATTCAATCGTTCAAGAGCTAACAGCTGTACATGGGCGGGAGTGTGTTTTCTCAGCGACCTTTCCTTCCCCAGGTATTGCTAGACACGCGGTCACCATATGCACTTCATTCGTCTCCGCTCCTGTTTTAGTCTCTCTCTCTCTCTCTCTCTCTCTCTCTCTCTCTTTCTCTCTCTCTACATCACTCCATCCCTCTCTTATCTCCTTATACATGTATTCCTCTCAGGTCCTTCTCTCTCTCTCTCTCTCTCTCTCTCACTCTCTCTCTTTCTCTCTCTCTACATCACTCCATCCCTCTCTTATCTCCTTATACATGTATTCCTCTCAGGTCCTTCTCTCTCTCTCTCCCCCTACCTCTCTCTCTCTCTCTCTCTCTCTCTGTCTCTCTACATATATATACGTATATGTATCTCCCTCCTTCCCCCTCCTGTACACCTGTCCCTGGGAACTAATTGGACGCCTGTGTGTACGTTTAATGAGATTTCGGAACCCCCTTTGTCTTATAACATATCAAACGAGGTCATTAATAAAACATCTAATTATGTCCCAGTTAAATGTTGCAGTATACAGGTACATGCTTGAGGGCCTGGAAGTGCTCAGTAGAGCTGTCTACCTTGGGAGTTAAAATGGAGGGTTTGAAGGGAATGCAGAACTTCTCATCTCGTTTTCTGTGTCTTGAATATCATAAATATGCCTTATTCGCGTGATATCTCTCCGTTAAAGTGCCTCCCGTCTTAAAGTTTCCGGTGAAATTGTTATTCTTTTCATAATACAACAACAACAACAACAACAACAGCAATCACCGCTACCACCAGCATGTTTGAAGGACACGTGATTACTTGGAAGGTGAAGAAATGAGAGGTAATACCAAGAACAACAAAAGGTCTTTGAACTTGCTTCAATCATGGACCGTACTATAGGTTCAATCGAAGGGAGTTGATCGCTTAAAGTGAAAATAGTCGTTTAATCAGGAGAGTGGAGATTCAAATATGCAAAAGAGATCCTGGAATACTCCCACCCCCCGCCGAACCACAATCACCCCCTTCGGGCAATAGAATAATCCCACGCCGTACCGGGCATATAGACCGGATGCATCGTGCAGGTTTTATGACTAGCATGCTGGCGGCGCGCAGTGCAGCTTTAACTGTATTAATTTACTCGTAGAAAGTACACGTAGACCCTCATTTAAATGCAAAGTTCTGTCTTCCCCTGGGTATAGTACAGATGTGCACACCGTATTTGTCGATGGAAGTCTGTGCTATCATGCTAATGTGCATTGGCATGATGAACTTTTTGTGATTTCATTTTCATCTCTGAAATATATTTGAGAAGTATGATGACCGGTTGACCGGTACTTATATTAGAGAATATGATACCCGAAGGCTGAAGCGTAGAGTAGACCATACCGGGAGAACCCCCCCCCCCCCCCCCCTTAATTTCTGTATCTTTCTCTTTCTTTCTCCCTCTCACTCTTTTGTTATATATTATAGAAATATGTGTAATATTACGACAATTGTATGTGTTTTTTTCTTCCCAGCTCTTCGAGTAGGCCTAATCGACTATTTGTATCTTGGAAATGGAAACGTCAAACAATTCAATCATCTTCCCATGTCGCTTATCGTTATCAGAGGAAATATCTCCTCCATTCATTAACAATCATGTTTATGTTTTTGTGGAGCACAATCCTGCATTAGGCCATTGGTTTTATCTTCAGTAGATATGGAAAAACACAGAAAACAAATCCGAACACTGAACTAATTACAAACACCCTAAACTTATCATGCTGACTTCAGCTTCGTAAAAATATCGTCATCGTCATTCATCTACTCCTCCATTTTTTCTCAGCTAATAAAAAAATCTCACTCTATCTGGAGGGCGCGTTTCTGTCCGTTCATAATTATGGCACCTTAATTGGATCTCGGGTCCCGAAATTCCCAGCGCTTGCGAGGACCAGTAACTCTCTAATCTCATCTAAATCTTAAATGGATGAATATGAATCAGACAAGATAGTGTACATCTTCACACCTCCCTTCCAGAGCACATTCTGGTATATTCCCTTCGCATCATTACGATCATTATCGTCACCTAACCGGTCGTAGCATCATTTACCATTGCGCGCTTCTAGATGACGGGCGCATTTTGACGGGCTGGGAGCGTCCCATTTTTGATGAGCCCCCCGATGTTTCTTTGTGTAGAACATTTGACACGTTCGGACAAAACGGCGCACGCGGCGGCCTTATAATGACCGAGTAGTTTAAAGAGCAGTATGGGAATATCAGACGCTGTGCTACGCTGCTTGTTAATTGGCTTTAGCTTAAATATTGACCAATCATAATGACCACAAGATGTAATGATGTTTATATTGTCTTATCACTAATGCAGACGTTTTGTGTTTCTTTTTTACTGCATGGTATTATATTGAACACATCTAGACAGCATTCTTTTTGGTAGGTAAATGGTATAAAGATGAAAGTAGAACTTTCCGAGGTCCGATAGGGCATTGGAAAGAGTGCCAGATGGGCAAATGGAATGTAAGCATTATATCTTAGTAAAGGGAAATATTTAGAAGATATTCCCCCGCGAGCGGGAGATATTAGCGTAGCGGCATCCCTCTGTCCTGCTTTAATTTGAACGCCGATGAGTAACACATTGTCAGTGTTAGGGAAGACCCCCTTCCCAATCAGCTCAACGATCCTCAGAGACTCCGAAAAAGGCGTCGAAGGATTTACAACCGATCTGTTCCATATTTCCCTTCCCATCGTGCCCATGGTCCTCCATATACGTCCCGAGCATGCAACGCTGTCTTCCATGTTGGTATCATTGGTATCTTCCTTCCACCGACCTGCGTCCGGCCGCAATGAATTTTAAGTAGATTTAATCGGATTTGATAGCCTCAGCTAACGGTTACTTAAGTAGATAAAGGTATGAACCTTCTGTCCTTGTGCGGGTGTAACAGATTCCGATTCAGAATTCAGAATCACTGCTAAAATCCCCTTCAGGCGATGCACGTCTGACTGAAGAACACGATGGAAGAAGTAAACCCTATGTGAATGATTGACATGATTAATGTAATAGTGCATTAATGTAATAATTTCAAGCTATCATATATAGGAAATTAGCTACACGCCCATATCCGCATAGCATTTGTGTGATTAGGGTGGTGGCTATTGTGGGCGGACTCGTGTATTCGTTTACATTTTCTGCGCATCCCCTCCTCTTCTTCCCTCTTCCTCTCCTCCTCTCCATTTCGGAAACTAATCATCTCTCAAGGCGGAAGACTTCTAAATCGGTCATTAAACAATGGCTTGTACGTACATGTATCGCTGATTGTGTACTTGAGTTAATTGTCCTCAGGCCCCTTCCTTATTAGTCTTTGTTCTTCAATCTTTGATGTTAATTCCACACTGTAGTTTTTTTTCTTTTCCATTAGTCTCCGTCTTTTTTCATTTTCTTTATTTGTTCTTCCATCTTATATGCTAGTACGTTTCTGTGTTTAAGCTTTGTAGTATGTTCTTTTCTATGAGACTTCATTTTTTTTTCCTTACTTGTCTTCTCCTATTTCTTTCTATTTCTTGAACAATTATTCTCTCGTCACTCTCTACTCATTTCTTACTCACCCTGGGTCTTTCCCCCGATTTTCTCAACAATATTTACTTATTCTTCTCCCCTCCTCCCCTCTTTCCATCATCGCCTGTTCATTTCTACCCCTCCCTCCCCATCTTGTGTACATTTAAGGCATCAACATCTTCATTTATAGTTCGGCGATCACATTCGTATTTGCTTTTAAAAGCACTCTCTCCGCTGATTCAGCCTTCTACATGAAGCACTGCGAGACGACGAAATGTTAACCACGCCATGTCTCAGCTAGATTAATGCCCACATTTCTCTGAAAAATATACGTCATTCGTACATATTACTTAAATCTAAAGCAACGCTTGTTTTGATGTGCGTGCTGTACTTTACATATGTACCGTTTCCACTTATGTTTCTTGGAATTGAAAACAACGATTTATTAATGGCTTCCGCTAATGATATACCAACCATTAGACCTACTACATGTATATTTCCTCATGCCATTTCCAGTGCTGTATTGTAAATGCTAAATAGCTTTGTGGTCTGTCATGTCTGTGACGCTTTTGTCCACAATTAATATAACGATGTGGTTTGGAAGCGCAGGCTAAGTGGTACCGTGACAGTGCACAACCATTATAACGAGTCTGGAGTAGCGAGACTACACCCTGATTTGTCTTATTACCGGTCATTTACCGGTCGTGCCCCTATACGAGTCTACACAATCAGCATCTCATGGCCACGGCCAAGTTTCCCTACATTCAGAGCGAGCGGCTTACTGAACCTGTCGTGGTACCTACAAACTAGTCGCCCCTAGCTCCATTCATGCCAATACCCACCCTCCTGCAATCCTCATCCATTCTGGTCTCTTGATCATGTTCATGGCAGTAATGGAACCGACCTGAAACATGATGATAGAGTAAACATGGCCGATGAGGGCGGAGATTGATAAGTAAAGAGAGAACTTCCGATCGCAGACTGAATGTGGTTTCTTCAGCGATGAGACGCCACTTGATGGAGAATCGAGTCTGTGGTTGAGGATGGTTGATAAACTCCCCCGGCGATCAGACAACACGACCGATACCGCTGTGCTGATATCGCTAAACCACAGAAAATGTGCCGAGGAAATGAGCCTATACTGTTACAAGTGAGAAGAAAAAAGGAAAAGATATTCAGCATTATCCGATATGCCATAATACACACACACACACACACACACACACACATACACATACACACACATACATACACATACACACACATACACACAAATACACACACACACGCACACACACACACACACACACGCACACGCACGCACACCCCTCTCTCTCTCTCTCTCTCTCTCTTTCTCGCTCTCTCTCTCTTCCCCTTCCCTTTATCAGATCACTCCAAATTGTTTGACACCCCTCTCCGATTCACACCCGTCCACCGAGCCAGCTCCACCCAATAACCGATTTGGCAACCAACCCATGCAGTCATCAAATAACAATTTTCCACCGCTATCACCCGATCCAGACTCCAAAAAATAAATGAATTTCATCAGAAATGTGTCAACGTGGGGTGACAGCCTTTGTCCCCAAACCACGTGACACATGCCTTCCTTGAATCGCTCTTATCAAACTGTTTTATAGGAATTTATCTCTTTTTTGCCTTGGATTTTCCAGTCGATTGTGTTTTAGTCACACGGTGCGGGATTAGAGTGTGCGCGCTCGTGCGCGATGAGCCGTGCGATATTAATGCGGAAGGTGCGCGCGCGTCGTTGTGCAATGCAGCGCAAGGCGTGATGCCGTACGTGTCAGAGTGACCAATATAATAGTGAAAGAATGAGGGGGGGGGGGGGGGAGGTGGAGAGAGATAGGGGGGGGGCGCAAGGGAGAGAGATACTAACGATGTTGTTGACCGCCAGATGTTGCGACAAAGCTGGTCCAGTCTTCTGGGAGGAGGGTGGGTCGTTCTCAGTTTTAAGTAAGACTCGATGACTCATGCCTTGCTGAAGACGGTCTCTCCTGCGTCACATCGCAGTCATGGACCCACTCGAAACATCTCATGGGTAAAGATAGCAAAAAGGTCTGTAACCCTCGGAAAGGTTGTTTGCTGTGGGTGGGCGCCCCATGCCAATATTTGACATTACCACATGATGATGAGAGTGCTATAGATTAAAGAAAGGACAGTCAACATCTTGCAAAGGGCAAGGCCAACAGATCGATGGTCTTCATGTAGATTTATACTGGTGTGATGTTTTACCAACACCCGTGTCTGATATGATGAGACTACGCAATGCCTTGTACATGATTGTGGCCATATGAATAGTCTACAAATCCAAACTCAGGACACACAAGGGTTTTCCTCGTTCAAACACACAACTTCTTCATGGGATAAAGATGGGACTAAGAACCCGTATGTGCGATTAGCCTCGAACTAAACGAGTGAATTATCCAATCAAGTTGATCATTACTACAGCACGAGGTTACAGTCAGTGACAGCATCTCACGGGTCTTACGGTCATCAACACGCTGCTCCTGCCTCAGCTTCCCCGCAGCCATGGCTGCTCAGATGGGTGCTGGAGAGGCCGAGAGGTTAACGAAGAAAATTTGTTTTAAAAGATGCATCATCAGGATCGTACGAGGCACGGAAAGCGATGGTACCGAAACCATGGCTACGGGTAATTATCAACAACAAACAAAGTGTGATACACTTTAAACTCAATGATAGAAAGCTGGACCAGACGCTAGAAAGTATTATTTTGGGTTTTGGCAGACGGTATTACTCATATTTACTTGAAGGATTAATATATGATGTGGTATCTCTCCACACTTGACATAGCATTATCATGATTAGTATCTTCCTTCGCGTCATTCTTTCCTCCCGTCTCTGTGCTCTTTGCCCTTTCATTTATTATCTCTCCTCTTTACTCTCCCTTTCTCTCTCTCTCTCTCTCTCTCTCTCTCTCTCTCTCTCTCTCTCTCTCTCCCCCCAACTCCCTCTCATCTTCTCTACCACCCTGAGTATTTTCCCTTCTGGTTTTGATGTCGGGCACTCTCTCACCATGATTTCATTCCCCATGTTTTATCATTCTATATACATGTATCTATTTCTATCTCCACGTCTCACTCGCGATACTTTCACACCTCTCCTCATGCTTAAACTTGTTATTGTGATTGATAAATAGACCGATATATTTACGTAGAACACTCTGATCTGATGATCGGGCAACTTTTCACCATGCGTGCGCATGCGCAGAGAGGCTGTTTTCCAGTTGCCTCACTTCCAGGGAACAAACAGGAAATTATTGGCTTTTGCGAGTTTATTTTTTCTATGGACACTTGTCCTAGTTTTCAGCCACCTTCTCTGAGCCAAATATAAATATTTCGACATGTTCATGCAACGGTGTGATTAGTAGGAGGGATTAAAAAACGTAGGGAGGTTGGCTTATTCTTGTCTAATCCGTTCGGATCGTGTTTCCCATAGGGGTTTCCCCCGTATGTTATATCTCGGATTACCATAATTAACAATTTCAAATACTTTTTCTCGTAATCTACTGCCATACAAGAAATGTAATCACGGGTTTATATTTTCCGACACATTTGTTTGTTAATGTGTCATCGCGGTTATTAACGACTGTGAAGTATAGGCTCATAATAATACATGGATAATTGGGTAAACCATGGCAGTTGGCCTCAACCCAACCCATTTTTTTAAATCAAATTACCGCAAAAACGATTATCGTACTTTAGGGCCGTTACTTTTCGCTATAGATTTATTTAAACAATGTAGATGGGAAATACTAGTAGTCTAAATTAATCACACACCCAGCTTATGATCGTAGAAAACTAACCCAGGAACAGAAATAAGGGATGATTATTGTATAGAAAACGTTATCATATCTGACCCACCCGATAGTAACATTGCAGTTATCGGGCCGTATTCGAAAGGGTGATTTCCATTGAGTTACATAATCGTGATAATGTACATGTCTAATCAATCAATGCGGTAATGGGATGGGGTAATGGAGGCCCATTACATACGGGCGTGACTGGCATGACATTCAGCGAGATCAGAGTATGGATACTAGTATACAGCACGATATCTACACCGCCAATCTTTCTTTATCTCATCGTCTACACCCCCCTCCAGCTCTCTCTGTCTCTCCCCCCTATACCCCCCCCCCCCCCACACACACACCTTTTCTTCTGTGTTCCACTTTCACTTTCTCCTTTTCTCCCTCCTTTTTTCCATCTTTTTCCTTCTCCTTCCCTTGTATTTCACTGATAATTCGAGAACTAATGTGTGCATGTGAGTGTATGACGTTGGAGTTGGGTGTGCGTGGGGGAGAGGTGTTCATGCAGACGCAGTTATTCAAACTGTATATATATTTATATATCCACGCACAATTACAAATCTACACAAACATAATAATTGACTCATAATCCAAGCATTTGCGGATTTAAGCCGATGTTCGCGGGTTTCCATGAAAAACAGATATTATTCGAAAGGATATGAAACACATTTTCAGCGGAATAACAAGGTCCTGTAAATACGCTCAGTATGAATCCTCTCTGTATCCGCATCAGACCATATGTGCTCACAATGTTAGAGGAAAACATCTCGTGATTTATGTAGGAAAAGATCATAATATCAGAGCTACCGCCGAAATCTGACAATTGCCTTTGTCGCCAGACAGCTTAAGATAACTGGAAAGCGATACTCAATTAGTCTCTGACATTTCTCTGATTTAATGGAAGATTGAATATCATTTACTGATCCGTTATGCAGCCAAACCTAATTAGTTTCAAAAACATCATCATTTATTACGCCTACACGAAGCAAGATCGAGCATGCGTCTCAATATATTTTTCTTGGTTGCGACAGATCATGTTATTTGGAGGTATTCGTCGAAGTGACGCTTTTTAAACGCTGAGCTGTATACACCGCGTCTCAAGAAATGTTGGCACCCAAACTATTGTTTTATGATCTTCAATCAACATGTTAAAAGTACACACATAAAAGTATAAGCTAATAATTATAAGCTTACGAATATAGATGCCTGAACGTCATTATTTCACAATCTGTATGTAGCAAAGCATTTATGTTCTCCATTTTTCAATTTGAGTAATCAAGTCGAGTCTTGAAAGAGTATAATAGAGATTGTATGTGATTGAGCTAATTCACGAAATTAATCAGATTTGACCAAGATGGTGTCCAGAAGGAGTACTTATTGTCATTTTTTTTTTTTTACATTTTTTTACATCTCTCACCATCATGATTATGGAAAAATTATAATTTGTGCTTTTTAAACGAGTCATTAAGGGTACATAATGTCATATTAAGTACAGTGTACACACACAGGTACAAACACACAAACAAACAACATTAAAATATTAGTCAAACCGTTGGCAAACATCGATAACGATCACATATTGTTGAAATATCGTGTACTTGTTTTGAAACACCGCAGTTCAGGCAAGTACTGTAATGAGATAGCAATACCACGGACACGACACGTCCATGCTATTTATATCTCTGTAAATCTGCGTACAGTGTAAACACACACATCACACACACACACACACACACACACACACACACACACACACACACACACACACACACACATACACACACACACAAACATACACACACACATACAGATACACGCACACACGCACACACACACACACACACACACACACACACACACACAATCATTTGACAATGCTCTTATTGTGCGTGTACTCACCAGCATTCTCTACACACACATTATCACATGGTGAATACAAATTGAAATTGCTAATTTCCGAAACTTGTGTTTGTATTTGCTTTCTTAGCTTGCTAATCGTGATTCTTGCCCACTTAGATTTGGGATTTAATGTTTGACTCGCGCCACACCAATTGAAATAATATTTATGAACAGGACTCTGCATGAATATAATTGCCGAATTTATCTGCGAGTGACCACTTCGCAAATAATATATTTTTGGGGGTGCCTTTGTGAAAAGCAGGATGATCATATGATTTCGGTACGATTGTGTCAATGTTTATTGACAAACAAGTTGTGTCATTATCGTAGGATGGATGAAGATGTACTCAAAGAAGTGATGTTTAATGGGCGGGGAGCCAACTTCCCTTGTCATATTGCCAACAGACATTTATGTAGGTCAAGAGGTTTATCTCTTGTTATGTCTTATTCGATAGGTGATGTGTTGTAATGAAAGGGGTCATCAGTGACTTTGATCAATACAGTATTTATAAGGGACATGAGTGTGGCGTGTACAGAGAAAGGGGGGGGGGGATGTGGGTAGAGAGAAAAGGGGAGAGGAGGGGTGATGCGAACGAAAGATAGAAGATGGGTAGTGAGAGCCTAGAAGGTCACGTGACATCCTCCTGGGCTGACCATACACCCCATCCGCCCTTTACATGTCTCGGGTCAGCGTGAAGTGACCATTGGTCATCACACGTCTCTTCGGTGACGTGTCAAGATATGATTTCACATGACAGTCGACAACAGACAGGGTGATTTAGTGGAACTAAATTGGTCGTTGGTTAACGCACAAATAATGACAAGTGCGATTTGACGGTAGGACTCGACGTCACTCAGCCCAAACCCGTACCAGAATTCTTATCATACCGCCGGTTATTTTTAGAAAAGACGCTTGCTTTTATTGACTGGCGACTTCCAACTCTTGATGGCGCTAGATCGATTATATCTTTTATGAGGAATTCGCGTGCGATTCCAGCCGTTGCTGTCCAACAGACGCACGAAGCAAGAGGGAGATCGAACAGATGAAGGAGAAGACATTTCAGTTTGAGAGAGAAGTGCGGATGCTGGGAAAGAGGGGAGGACAATGGGAAGAATGGAGGGAAAACAACGAAAAGAGCGGATGATCAAGAAGCACACAATGGACTGAAGACAAAGAATGCATCAAAAACTATGAAAGCCCAATTCCTATCACCATCATCATCAACCTCCCTTTGCAAACATTATGATATAATAACACTTATTTGGCTACGCAACATAAGGAGAACTTTTAGATATCGATGATCGTAAGAAGCGAGTATATTGACCATGTTGACAAAAACAGATCGTAGTTCTTTGCCTAAAGCGCTAAAATCGATTCAAAACAAAATAAACACGCGACCATCAACAAGATATAGGATATCATTCGGATGGCGTTTACTGTGGTCACGGGTCAAATCTCGCGCATTTCTTTCCCTTTTCTTTACTTCTTTCAAGATCAGTGAAGATGATACACAACTTACTCAAGTTTCTAGGTTTCTCGAGTTTCACCTCAAGCGGCGCTCACACGAGTATCACTCTCGTTCTCCCTAGGTGTGTTTGAAGGATGGTAATTTTTGTCTAAATAAATGCACGAGGACAATGACGGACGCATACACAGGCATGTCTTATATATACAGCACGAGTGGTATACACAGTATACGTAATATATCAAGGGATGTTATTTAGTAGTATGTTGTTTCACTTTATGATAGCTAGTAAAAAAAAAAAAGAAGGAGAAGCAAATTTAAAAGAGGGAGGTGAGGATAAGTGAGGGGAGAAGAAGAAGGCGGTTGAGGAGGGGAAGGGTAAGAAAAAGGAAGAGTAGGAGAAGCAGAAAATGCAGATAATTAAGAAGAAAGGCAGGATAAATGGAGAAGGAGGAGAAGAAGAAGAAGAAGAAGAAGAAGAAGAAGAAGAAGATGATGATGATGATGATGATGATGATGAAGAAGAAGAAGAAGAAGAAGAAGAAGAAGAAGAAGAAGAAGAAGAAGAAGAAGGAGAAGAAGAAGAAGAAGAAGAAGAAGAAGAAGAAGAAGAAGAAGAAGAAGGAGAAGAAGAAGAAGAAGGAGAAGAAGCAGAGAAGAAGAAGAAGAGGAAGAGGAAGAAGAGAGAAGGAAAGGAAGAAAATGGAGAAGCAGGGAAATTGAAAGAAGCAGAAGGGGTGGAGGAGTGTCGAGAGAGTGTGAATATGGCGAGGAGAAGGTCATGAAGATATCTGTGCTTCCTTCAAGATGAAAAATAGAAACATAAATTGTGTGAAAACGACCTGAGACTCCAAACATACCAAATATATACGCAGCTACCTATTGACAGACAGATGGAAATAAACCAGATCAGCATTTTAGACAGGTAAGGGTTGATGTGTCAGGTGTGGTATGTAGAATGTTCTGCGTGACTCACTCTCAGTCAGGGGTCCAGGGCTTATCACCTTCATAAAAACTAAAAATACATTCAAATGTTGGAATGATGCATTTTCATGAGGACTGAAGAGGTATATCGGAAGGGAAGGAAGTGGCTTAATTCCTGCATCCACTGCGGGCGGAGGATAAATGATTGGATTAAACAAACGAAATGTATTGTACAAATCAGTTTTATTGCGAGCGAACGAGACGAACAATATAAGCTACTTATTAGATGGAGGACTTAAACCAAACGAGTAGTTCATTAAGTTCTGATTTAATAGTCAGATGTTCCATTCCGATTGAGTAGAATTAAATTGATCTGATTAACATGCTAATTACTGCTGCTGAGACATGGGCTTTGAGGTATCGGAGAGGATGGAACGTGCACAAATTACGAAGAGGAATCACAAATGTACATGAGCTACCTTAGCTTAGAAGACGTGTCAGCTCCTAGTTGATTTATGCTATTAAGTTCTGAACGAACGAGCTTCGCGCGCACACCGCTTGGCGACACCCAATCACTCACTCACTCTCTCACTCGCGTCTGCAGAGCAGCACGCGCGCCTGACACGCCGAAAAAAGGCGGCATGGATTAATGTATACATATACAACCGACATCTGTTCCTATTTTCCGGAGGCAGCCGACCGGCTGAGAAAAGATGAGCGGGTAGGATATCTTTCAGGAGATGAGCAAGAGATATCATCCTACTGAAGGAAGACGAGCTTCTTTGTTTGGCCAGGCGGAGACATGAAGCGCAGTTGTCATCGCAAATGTCGATGCATGAACAGAATCTTCAGTCCCATCCGTGAAGATTTATGCTTAGACCAGACGAGCGAAGAGCTTGTTGAGAGCGACGACATTTATGAATCAAGGCTTCCATTTACACTCCTTCTCCTCTTCCCCTCCTCCCCAGTATCCATCGCTGGCGTTAAAATATTCATTGTGACTATACGACAGAGAAAACAAAAGCACCCTCCAGCCTCGACACGGCATGTTCTAGTGCATCCTTGTTCATCTTTCTGAATAAATCTGTACTGTGAAAAGGGAAAAAATTATCGCTTGAGAGATAAAACTAAAATGAAGATGAAATTGAATTAAAGGGTCAAGGTGCTGCAGCGCTGTAAAAAAAATGTGTACCTCAGTGATATGGATTTGAGCCCAAAATATCAAAGGGGGTGGGGCCGAGGGATGGGGGGGGGGGGGGTTGCGCTATCTATTCCCGCCCGCCCTTGGTTCCGCCAAACCTACGCTGTAGTTGTGCATGTAGCTATAATATGCAGGCTTTGGTAGACGCATTTTTGAAATCATCCTTCGAAATTATCAAAGGCACCTCCGGCATAAAAGCGAGAAGATTTCTTCAAAGAACACAGACTGTCCAAGATTAAATAAGAGAATGAATTATCTCTTACAAGCGCACGACTGACAGCTACAATCGCAATGATTTATGTCGACGAACTTTCAAATTAGAAACTTTCTTGCTTGACTGATGAAGTATTTGGCCGCTGTCTTCCAGAGAGCCAACACCGTAACGAGAAATAATCTCCACTCGTAATTGGAAAGACGTTTTGTGTTCGGTCGCCATGGCAGTCGCCGGAGCCACGCCCTTCGCACCAAATTAGGAACGATATAGACTCTACCATTCGGCCTCGTCATGGAGTCTTAGTTTCCATGGTAAGACACTGATGGATGAGGCGTGGACCGCCAATTAAGGTCTTAAGACAATAGGGGCGGTGGCGGTGAGCATAATCAGCCGCGATGGCCATTGGAGCGCAGTGGCTATGACAGATGAATATCGGTTTTCATTTTCAATCAGAGCGGTTGGGATGAGATTACAAACACGCCGCCGTTATCAGTACACAATAGCCTACACGTGGGGCTGCTTGTGCCAAGGCGGAAGCACAAAACGAAGGAAATTAACCATTATAGTAACAAAATAGAGAACATATTTGCTCACTTTGAAAGCTGTACAGACCACGGGTATGCTAGGAGTGTCGGTGACCTCCACAAAAAGGCGTTGTCATGACTGCCCATTGGGAATTATCATCGTGATGCTGCGAAATTTGAAGTTGGGTGTGATGATAGTCATTATTACAAAAGGGGTTTAACATCTAATCACGCCCCTTGGGTGGCATAATAATTACGATTTAAGGATTAAGAGCCTAAAATAAATAAGAAGGGACTAGTGAACCAGGGATGTACGCCTCTATATCCCTGGATGTATTTGAGCAATTATCTCCAAGTTGAGAGAGCGCAGCGCAGCCCGATTATGATAATACAATCGCACGTTCCTAAAAATAGTTCACGGCAATAACGGACAACGACGATTACAATGTAATTTGTGATTTTAAGTATTAGGATACCAAGGCATAATGAAACAGTTGAGCAAATGAAAGGATCAATCATTAATTTTTTATTACCGTATTATTTTTTTTTAAACAAACTTACCATTGTTCCATACGCATAATAATTCTATAAATAAAAATCACGTGAGATGACTAAAGGTGACTCCTTTAATACTGCAGATATTTGCCAGATTAACACTAGGTATATGTTTTATCCCCCCTTCTCATCCTCTCTGTTTATCATAGTGGTGACAGTGACACCATCCGTGCACCTGGTATGTCAAACATAACTCCCCGGGCTCCATATCCGGCGATCACCCCCCCCCCCCCCCCCCCACCCTGCCCCAATTTGCTATTTCAATCCCCGCCTCATGCGACGAAAGGAAATCATAATTTCCGCGAACCGGGTTCATGTTTTTAATATGACACAGTTTCAGAAACATATTCCCCTCCTAACATTCCATTTCCGAATATTACCCCAGTTCTTTGGTGACTTAAACGGGTTATGAATTAATTCGCTAGGAGCGTGTCACGCCATCTACGTGTTAACCCGTGACATAGAGTAATGGGGCTGGGGTGATCGAGTTTTGATGAGAACATTCTCAAACCTGTCTGATCGTTGCCATGGTTGCGTAAGTAAACATGGTCTAGAAAAATAATATGCACATGATAGCGTTTGGTAAGCATTTAACATGATAAGATAATCCACAGAAAGCAGGAGACGGGGTAGAGCTGGAAAATGGAATCTTGAAGTAATTCAGATGTCCAACTGGAGTCAAGATGTTGTTAAGAGTTGAGATAGAGAATGAGTCATCTAAAGGAGAAGTAAACATATAATTTCTCCGCGAGAGTGAAAGAAAAAAAAAATCGCCATCATCATGGTTCGGGGTTATCGCCGTGTGCCAGATGTTCCTCTGATAATTGGGCTACATATGTCTGTAGCTTGGCTTCCCGCCGGGAGCGAGGCAAGGTACACCAAAGTTATACAGACCCCTCCGATTCTTACCCCCGATTATGACGAATGTGCGGAATTGCTTGTAAGTGGATTAAAGAACCTTGGTCTGAAATCCGCTTTTGTTTGCGAACAGGGTGTTAGAATCGGAATTTAACATGTTAACCACTGTAAAATTATGGAGTGGGGGAATCCTTTTAAGAAATTGTGTCCAATCGCGAGAATAAATTTTGATTAAATTTAGATTGATGTAGGAGAGAGAAAACGTGCGAGGTCGCTGACTCATCGCGCGTCTCTGAGATTAATGTGTTGGCTCGTCGTAGTATCAGCATCAAATTACCGTATTTATCTTGTTTACAGTTATCTTCGGTCCATGCATGGTCACGATTGTGTCTTCTCAGCGTGATAATACGTCATGTTGGGATTTACATTAATTGGTCTCATGTTCTTTTCGTATGTTTTGATATATGTAGGTTTACTTAATCATATTTTCATTTAACTCAAGATTTGCTGATGTCCTTTTATGTTTAATGAATTATTTCACCACAACATATTTGTATGTATATTTTCTTAACAATCTTGAGAAAATGTAAACCTTTATGATTTCTGTATATGAATTCAGACGTGACAATTTTATCTATAAAAACAACTTAAGACGAAAGTTCAAATCAAAATTGTCACCACAAGATTTAAGCATAGACAACATCAATTATCGGCATAATCTGCTGTGAACTTTGTGCAAGATTGCTTTTCTTCGAAAAACAGAAACAGCACATCATCATAATTCATTCTTCATGCACATTCGAGCGAGTCATTTACTAATCCCCTCAGTTGTCCAAGGGCTCTTTGTCTTTATTTTTCCTCGAAATGTTATGTCAGGCGCATGCGCAGTATTCGACATGAACTTGAAAACAATGTACTTTCATGTCTGGAAACATGAACCTTATGGATTTAGCCCAAACAATCAGTTTAATCACTCGGAAGCCAGCGCTAGACGTATCATGACTGGTACTAATCTCTCTTGTGTAACAACATCCGAACTGTACCCTTATTCGATACTGGCTGAGATTGCAGTTCGAAAGCATCGACAATAAAAAAAAAAAACGCTTGTCATGGCTCCAAGTAATAAGTTGGAATTGCAATTTTGTCTGGGCCTTTTATGTACCGCATTAATATCGTAATGACGATGGTGCATACATTAAAACAGCTGGATCAATGGATGATTGGTAGATTTGTAATTGATCGCAAACTGTCCCCGAGCTCCGAACATTAATGATCCATTTTGCCCCTGAATGGTTTAAGATCTAACGAAGATGGCGACGGAAGAAATGCAAACGATAACATCAATATATGATTGCATGCCATCGTTATAAGCTGCAAGGCCGAAACAGTTGTAACGCATCAATTTAGAAGATGTATGTTTTCAGGTTCGTTGGGCAGTTACTGCACAAAATGGCTAACAGCTGCTCCACTAATGGCGTAATGGTACACGACATAACGTTCCTCCTTATCATCAACTTCTCAATGTGTGTGAAATGTGTAACGCATTATTTCTCAGATTGATTTCTTCTGAATAGTTCTATACACAAAGTACAATAATAAAGTATTTTTGTTAGCTTGTTGACTTGATAGTTCAGTGACATTTTCATGATTGTGTGCATAGCTCGATGAGTGTGATCACTTCTTAGCTTGTTCTACACCTCCCTCATCCACGTCGTCCTCCACAGACAGTCTCCATCCCCGTCTTATCATGTCGTCCATTCATCAATATAAATATCCACCCATCTTCCTCCCCTGTCGCATAACTGAGATTGTGCACCCCTCGAGATGGAATGTCTCTGATGAGTGTTGCGGCAGTGACGTCACAATTTTTTGAAAGCCCCCGAGTGTTTGTGCCGTCTGCTATTTTGGGTCTGCAGAGAGGAGACAAGAAAGTGAAAGAAGAGTGTCCCGGGGAAGATCGTCCGTCCACACGTCCTGGGTATTAGCCTGAATGGTGAGATGGTGACGGACGGAGATGATAGATGACTATTTGATATTGGGGAAGGGCAGGGACGGACCGGGACGGAGGCCATTGGTACCCCATCTAGATTGATGTATGGGGGAGTCACTTCTTTGATGTTCTGACATTAATACCCATATCTGGAAGAGGAGCACGTTGGGATGCCTGCCCGTCCATCCTCCTCGAAGTTTCGTGTCTTCGTTTGTTCCCCACAAACATACCCACCACATAGGTTTCACTACTATAGTTCAGTTCATCCGAAGCCACATTAATGATCTTTGTAATATTCCTCCCTGCTCACTCAGTCTTCCTTCCATGAGCTGGTAGGACTTGAGGCCTGTTATCACTGCTTCAACTCGGAGGAGCTTGTCACATCCAGAGTCTTACTCATCCCTCACGTACCCACTCCCAAGACACCCACGATCCCCTCAAGACGTTCTAGTCTACATACGAAGCCTCCAGTGCGATATCAATCACTTAATGGAAACCTCTCAGACCGCCGCATGTTCATTCATTACGTAAGAACCCACCTGGGACTCTGCGCTAAAACGTAGATGCTGAATTCAAATGCAAGAGTCCATACCTTCCGTCGAAGTTGTTTAACTCTTTGAGGCATTTTTGCACAACTGATACACATAAAACCCATAGAGCAGAATACAAAGGGTTACATTTGAGCCTTTGGTCACTGGATAGCTGACCGCTCTCATCATCACGGACTTGTTTAACTTCGTTTGATGCAATGGCTTAAAAATATTTCGTAATGTATCCTGCACGAAATATATAGATTTTTTGTAGGACAGCGACCATGGAAGTTAATGCTGACTATTTCTTGATCGAGACGACGTGACATACATGTATGAAAGCCATATATTGAATATGTCATCATAAGCTGTCATGAATGATAGACCAGGCCACTATCTGAAATGTCTTGGCAGAGTCTTGGAACGGAAAAAAAAGAAGCAAGCTGCTTCAAGTCGGAAGGAATGAAGTCACAAAAAGCGAGACGGAAAGACGATAAGGCCGCAATATAATGACATATGTATGTACATGTGTTTGTGTATAATATTATTTTGCTGGGACTTTGAAAAAGGACGTCTCCTTCGTTAAAATGGTTCAATGCAACTCATCTGGGATGAATACAAATTTTGTTCATTTGAATCAAACTTGGTCAAGAACTTGGCAGGAGATGATTCGTAAATGAGTAGGTTTGTTACTATCTCTGCCTTACATCTCAATGCCCCGTCCGACATGTTTTCCTTTCTACAAATCGAGGAAGAAACTGGATGATGATACTGAACATGCGGTGGGTTTTATTTTACGCTCTGTCATTATCTGATGGTATCACTTACTTGAATTGTGTCATCTATTTCCGTCTAAACAAACTTTTAACCTACTGACATTTATCTTGTTTATCGGTACGAATTGCTTCGAATTTGTGGTGAGAATAAATAAAAACAAGCTCTCCAGCGCTGATTGGTCAGTTGATGGTGATAGGCAGATAGGATGACATCGATGTTATTAAGACGTAGAAGGGTTTATATAGCCAGGGTTAATTTCCTTTCCCCGTCTGCTCTGGGATAACCGCCTTTGCAGGCTTGTAAGCATTGGTAAGAAGCTTGTGATGCAGCAGATTTTCCGTCCGATCAAAGAGGAATTAGATGAGCCTCGTAATGGGAACAGGGTGTCCCGACCACTTGCCCTCCACCTGTTTGATCTAATAGCTGGGGAGGATGTTGAATGGACGGGCGAAGAGGCAAGAAAGTTGGCAAGCATCTTCAGGACGGATTAGTTCTAATGCCGTGGTCATGGTGGTGGGGTATATTAGTTCGCTATTAGTAAGACATGGAAGGTAAAATGTCATCATGAATAATGACGGATAAATAATGTTTTACTAGGGTAACGGTAGTTTTATTGTGGTTCCAAATAAGGTGTAACGAGTAGGGCATTTCCTTTTTGTAATGAATAGAACACATTTTTATGCGAATACTCATCGATCGAAGTATGAAAAACCGAAAGAGGTTTGAGGCTGAGCTCCTAATTCGAGAAAAGTAGACCGTGGTAAGTCATGTGCTTTTATTGCCATTTGATTGTCATGGTCGAACAAGATAATAAATGCCGACTCATCTTCAGTGATGACACGTTCACTCACATGGAGTATCACCTTCTTGACCAATATGTCAACCCACTGAATCCTGCAAGGACCGGCTGTGTGTGCTGCTTACGTAGCGGTTGCGCGCGTGAAGAGTGCCGAGATGGTTAAAATTTACCCCCAACTTGCCTAAAGCAAACATGAATGCACGTTTGCATACTCCCTAGGAACATCGATGCACTGTGGCAAATAGCCATTCTCCCCCAAACATCATCCGTCTTCTCGCTGCATCCGTGTATACTTTTGGATATCGGTATTGGTGTCCCACATTCCCAGGAGAGACCCCGTAGTAGCTAGGTCTCTGAGGAATTGCCGTCCTTCAAATCAAATATTGAACATAAATGAGCAAATACTGTTCAACTCTCGAAGTTGACTATAAAAGTACGCAACCTCCCAACATTTAGATTTAAAGTACAATGCTAACAATCGTGATATACGTGTAGATTTAAGTTGATGAAAGCATACGGTCTTGTTTAACTGCGGACTTTGTGTAGGCATTGACAAGTGTGCTAATTGAATCACTCACGTTTGACACCGCTTATCTTCACTTTATCGTCATACACGTGTCATAAAAGTGATTTCTATAACAGTTAGAAATCAAACACATTCCAGACCAAGCTGGCTCGTGAAAGTCAAACATATGAATCATGGTGCCCATGCTTTAAGACGTCGATCGTTCGATGCTCTCCCGAACTTAGCTTACCTTCTCTGAACTGCTCATATACCAAACCAAATCAAGGTACGTAGAACTTGGGCATTACTTATGCACAGAAGACCACATGGCATGTCAAGGGTTAATTCATATGATGAACTGATGATGCAATATTTATGTAAAAGATGCGCAACGTCATCACGCAGGTCAGGGCCTCGTCTTATAAAGAATTGTGATCAGAAACAATCGTAACTCGTAACAATGCACAAAACAAGAGACCGATTCGAGGGCACGTTCAGAATCGTATTCGTAATGGTAACTAGAGGTATGAGATTGGACTTGCGATCGATTCAGATCAATCGCAAATATGTATACTACAGGGCCCAGATCATGTTTTATATCTTTCTGACGATGGATACGAACATAATTGAAAGCAGAAGACAACCGTCACCTGGTGCAATGCATGACGTACGTTAACGGTCGCCTCGAGTGCGAACAAATCTCCGTCTCTCGTGCTAATTGATTTTTTCAAAGTAATTTGAACAGTTCGACTGGAACAAATCAATCGCGATTTCACTCGTCGGAATCAAACCCAGTAATTGGCTTTGACAGAAGTCTCCGCATAGACAAAGGAATCAGGAAGCATTGCCCTCAAAATAATCTGGAATTGATTATGTAATATCTGAGAATAGATCGAACTTGTCACTTATGTCCCAAGTGATTGACACGGGATGTTATCCTTAACAGGTGTGGTCGGGAGGGTGTTGCGAGGGTACTTAATCGTAATTATAAAGGAAGTATTAGTGTAATGAGAATGGACCACTTGATGAATAAAATAGCGACGCTGCTGCTGATTGCGTGATGAATATTGGATGTGAGGAACATGCTAATTGTTAAAGTGGTATTGTTGTAATTAGTGGTGGAGATGAAAATCATTAAAAAATGATGGTGGTTGAAGTTATGATGTAGATGATTTGCATTAGCATGATCTGATCATATGAATGAAGGTAATGATTATGACGATAATGACGGTGATGATGGGGATAATGATAATGACTACGATTATATTTATTAATGATGGTTATGCCCATGTTAATGACGATGTAAAGTAGAACACGAGAAGAAGAAAAGAAGAAGAGGAAGAACGGTAACATTGCTTTGAATTAATCGTAGCTAAATAAATACAAACATGGACTTTGTTGTATGAGTCTTATACATGACCAATGACGTTCCGATACTTAACATCACAAAAATGTGCACAAAGAAATATGTTCTAAAAATAACTGGTGTGATGATAATGACATTATTCACTAATCTTTATATCTCTGTTTGCTTGTGCCACTAGGTTCGAGACGAGTTGAACCGGTGTTCCTGCCCCATGCAGTTCCCTATGGTCCGAGAGGCAGAAGGGAAATACCGCATCGGAGACTCCAATACGCTCATCTTCGTCAGGGTAAGTCCTTACAAACTAAGTTGTGGGACTGAAGATACTTTCACTTGAATGTATCTCAGCATAAAGAGGGTCAAATGAAAAAGATGCCCAATCCAAATTTTCATCAAAATTGAGACTTTATCACTGAACAAAACCCATCTCTCAAGGTCTGATCATGCCCACTGCTGCCGAAAATGATCATTATAATGATTGGTTGTGACGCAAGAGGGCGGGCAACCTTAGATCTACTTGACCCTCTCGTCATAGCATTATCATGCCTCCCAGAATTTTAATGGGCACCTCTCAAATCCTTCACCCAGGTCTCGAACCCCAGACCTTGTGACTCATGGAGAAGGTGAATGGAAATTGGTGAGGACTGCGAACACGTGGCTCACGTTCCCTTGAATTATCTTCCAGAGCGGAAGGCATTCGTTGTTCCCTAATCTAAATTTCCCGCCAGTATATATCAATAAACTTGAGCTGCCACTCACGGGGGAGGGATGGTGGTCGTCTGCTTAATAGCATTGCGTTCATCCGGGCACTATCGAGACTAGCTCGGCTGCAGACTCAATAATTGTAATGATGGCTCTAAATATGTGTGTCTCGTGAGTGCAGACTACAGCACGACGTGCGTATTGTCCTCCTATGGACCCTATGTAGAGTCCATGGCCTTCCCAGGAATGTATGAAGCGAGCTTCCTAGCCTTGTCCGGAGTCCTGTTCTCACCCTGTTCCATTTTCACGAGGGTTTGTCCGTGTAAACTAAGAGCGACTAGTACTGTGTCGGACAGTGGAACCCTTGCCTTACGGGTACTGGGTTGGAGATTTGGGAAAAGCTTTCCCTACCGGAAAGCCAACAATATATCTTACTTTATTCCAAATCGGGACCCAACTTCAACTCCCCAATCGCGACGTTCCAAAATAAGAGTGGAGGCGTATGAGATAGGAATGTACTACTACACGACTGTCTTTCGTTATTTAGTTAATAATTTCTAACTGTGTGTAGATCGATGACCTCATTGTATGGTTTCCTTTGTTTTCATTATCGAGACCAATTGACGGTTCTGTTTATTGTGAATA
The DNA here is from genome assembly GCA_963669155.1 of Arbacia lixula. Classification (NCBI taxonomy): domain Eukaryota; kingdom Metazoa; phylum Echinodermata; class Echinoidea; order Arbacioida; family Arbaciidae; genus Arbacia; species Arbacia lixula. Next base: position 23,085,038 of record OZ022583.1, on the reverse strand, counting down.
TGATGAGTTGTCTCCGTTGTTATGGTCATGGAAATGAATAGTGGAATAGCTTCTGACGTCATGAATGAGTAAACTATTGTACTTTAGATCCTGGAAGACGTCATTAAAACAAAATGCACTGTCATAGAAAGAACTTCCTTTATTCGTACTCAACGGGTACCTATATTGTAAGAAAGACATCTGTCGTGCTTGGACTTGATCGGACATCTTTCTCTCTCTCTCTCTCTCTCTCTCTCCCTCTCTCTCTCTCTTTCTCTCTCTCTCCCTCTCTCTCTCTCTTTCTCTCTCTCTCTCTTTCTCTCTCTCCCTTTCTCTCTCCCTCCCTCTTTCTCTGTCTATCTGTATCTATCTGTATCTCACTGTATCTCTCTCTCTCTCCCTCTCCCTATTTCTGCATGTCTCCCTCTATCATGTCTATTTATGTATATTTGTACCCCCTCCTCTTTTCTCCTCCAATTCTTCTTTTGCTTCTCACAACGCCTGCTGCATCACGTTCCTTCCACTTTCCTTGCTAAATGAAGTGAAGGATACCGAACATTCAACCCTGCTTAAACAAAGGGAGAGAAAAAAAAGACAAGAATAAGTAATGAAAAAATAGCCCGCTTGTGACCCCCGGCCATGAACCACTCGTTTAATATATGGCGCCTGTGCCGTGACGCAGTAATCCCCACATGGCCCGGATGTAATTATGATTGGTCACTCTAACGGCCCGGTTAAGAATTGCTCACAGGCCACGCTGCCCCGTTATTAATTATAACAGTGAAGATAGATATAATAATCATAATAACTGCTCTCTTGTGCATTTATTAATACACTCACCTCGCTTACACCTAAGCGTGACTAACTGAGGGTGGTTTAAGCCCATCGATCTGGTTATTATCATGGTCACGAACAGAACCGTTGGCGGTAAATTGCATCCCGAATTAGTAGACCAACTGACACCAAGTGCTATAGTAAGACTTAACGAGTCATTGTTCATATCCTTTACCAGTTACCTTATGATGAGTAGGAGATAACTCGCTGTCTGGGGCACATCTCTGCTGAATATCATCATGTCATTAATACTCTTACAGTTTCTAACGTGACCTCAAGTCATACATGTAGGGCATTTGTTGTGTATCTTGTTAATGTGCGTGATCTTGATGTAATTTTATACAACTTTATATAAATACTTGGCTTGATTGAATATCCTATCATGTTCATGTGATGTTTGGCGCAAGAAACGAAAATGGAACAAAGATCTCAGATGATGACAGTCTTGGGGCGAAAAACAGAGGCCAATAGCCACATGTGTTTTTATCTGATACCGAATGTTCAAAGCAGCATGCCAAGTTTAAAGTACATGGAACTCTCAATGTTATTGAATTTGTTCATGGGCTACATATAGATATACTCCACACCGTGTACTACAAAAATTGCTGCGTATAATTTAATATTTTAGATTTAGTATTATTTTAAGTAGCTTTACGAAAGATACTTTACTGTTTCCCCCTTCTTTAATTCCTAATGTGCTCCTGTCACAGTTTAAAGCCAGTAAATCATGTAAGTCCTTAAGACCAATGATTTATCCGATACACAAGGAGTTAAGAGGCTGAACTCCAGGTGCTTAATTCAATCCATATATCTGACCAACTCACCTCGAAGTTCACGGTTTCCTCGGCAGGTGAATGATATCAACTGCTTGTCTGAGAATGGGCACATTTTTACGTATAAAATAGCAATGGCCCCGGGGTACTAGTAGTTAAGCAGAGATGGGCCAATTTATTCGATACTAAATTGCGGGTAAAGGGGGGCTTTGGGCAGATATATCTTTTTAATAATCGAGCTTGGCAATCGTCATAGTGATTGGTTGTTAATGGAAAAACAGATATGGACATAATATATGCGGCAAATTTGTTTTTTCTTGAAAGCGAAATGACCCGTTCACTCGGTTTGAAATATATTTAACTTTGAGACTCATGAAAAAATTTGCTACTGCACAAAAAGTAAAGAAGAAATCCTGGGAAACTTTGGTCCAATCCGCGCTATAAACGTCGATGCCCTGAGCTTCGTGAACAAGCTTCTGGCACTTTAGTCACTTCGTCATCTTTTGAAGTCAAATGAGGAGAGAATCTGTCTGGGAATCGACGATGAAATGATTAGCACTGCTTACTCACGCACCTATTACCATGATAACCAGCTAATTCAATTTGCGCTAATTGGATCGAGTTTTCCCCGGACGTATCATTCCTGACGATTCCTGCCCAGACTCACGTCTTCACCTCAAAGCTTCAGAAATATTAGATTCTTGTGTTTTGAGGTCTTATGTTTATTGTTTATCTTACTAATTCGGCTTCACCCGCTTTCTTTAAGACACGTGGTTAAACTGAAATGAGAGTTATCCATCTGTCCTTTGAAGAGTTTATTATGTTAATGTTCATTTCTCAATGAAAAGGAACTACTATGATACTCTTATGAACATAGTCTTGATTCCAGACCTACAAAATAATAATTATCTAGATAGTTCCGGGTTTCTCATGTCACAAACTGAACCAGCAAGTGCAGAAGCAACTTGTATGACTTGATTGTGACCAGAGTGTGTTACATTGAACGCCTGTGAACCAGACTATCGCATACACCGCCCCTCGCAAAACAACGTCGCTTTTTCAGTGGTGGCGCTATTGATATTAGAATTTGGAAGACAGCCTTGGCTAACGTACCTACACTGTTTGCTTAAAGTTTTATTTTAACCACGGGCTTAATAAACGATTGATTAGCCAGTAAGCATAATTATTGTAGCCATGCTACCTTTACCAATTCGTTGGATTCATCTAGAAATCTATGAACAAATGCTGTGATTATGGAAATAACGTATTTTACTATTGTTACATCAATTGAACTTCGATAAGGGTTGATGCCTCATCCATAACGCGGTTATAATGTGGTTAAGTCAGGTAAGGGCATAGTCACATTAGTATGGCCACGCTGACTGTCACGTGTTATTTCATGTTGTCCCCATGATACCACTCGTGTTACGTAACACAACGCCGTATTTGGCTTGATTAATCTCCGGTGTTCCTTACCCCGAACATTAATTGCACGTAATGTTCACAAGACGAAGTGTCTTCCCTGTTCACCGCCGCAAGGTCGACTTGAGTATCCCCATATCTCCTGTCTCTCGTCCTCCCCACTCTCATCCAATTACAGGGGATTTACCCCGACGGATCGGGATGGACCTATGACAGGGAGAGGGGGGGGGGGGGTGAGGGATGTCCCTGGTTTTTTAATTTTAACCTCCTTGACTCATTTCATCCTCGGCTGTCCGTCACTCAGGTCTGCTTATGTCGTTGCCAACCTCGCATCATCACGAGTCCTTTACAATCAAACGATGTTCGCATTTCGCCTTTGTTGTAGGATTACAGTGATTATATGTGACCTTCTGAGTTTTGGGGATCATTTTTGTAATACATGCATAATAAAAATAAATCATACATCCAGCAAGCAGACTCATGTGGCACGTCGTGGTAAAATATGTTGCCGTTTGTTACCCATTTTGCAACTCTTCCCACCACGTTGGGCGTTGCCTCGTACCCCCGTGATATGCATGGTTGCTACAGCGCTTTTATTTGTTTCAGTTTTGATCACCAGATGTTTCTCAAATATTCTGCATTCCATTACCAAGCTCTCAAGGGGAAGGTCCGCATTTAGTTTAAGGTCCATCACGGACCTTCACGAATGCAGTACCAGAATGTTTATGAGCAATTACGAAATTAACGCAATTACTGGAATAACTCTCGACTTCCCCCGAACTTCCACCTAGTGGGTGTTGCTTGCCATTCACGGAGTTTGATACATGACGGTTTCACGTTTGGGTGTTTGGGAATTGTTGGTATTTTGGGGGACCCCGAGGTGTATGAGTAGTTGATACTCATCAGGGATTAATCATCAAACATGTTCGTCAACGAGACTTTATGTGAGTGATATGGTTCGATTCTTTTAATTTTAATGACGCTGTGACGATTGTTCTGATATGTATAAGGTGGATCGGAAAGAGGGGAGTAGGGTCAAGGGGGGAAACAACACGAAAAAGGTAGAGAATAAGAGGAGAAGGGATTGGAAGAAGGTGAAGAGGAAAGGCAGAAAGCACGGACGGAAGCTCATATTAAGAAACTGTTGTCATTTCACCTGGTCGGTGCCAGACAAATATGATGTTCAGCGGCCATCACATGTCATCTAAAACGTTTCCTTAAACCAACTCTCCTCTCAGCAGCTCAGTAACTGTCTAGCGGATCCGTCTGACGTCACCCGTTACATTTCGGGTAGCTTTGAAAGCTATCTTCTAGATCATGTTGATCGCGTCAACATTTTGGCGCGAGCTAGAATCCTTGGGAATTAAGTCGTACCTTGAATGTGACATGTTATCCTTGCTCTGCAGTGGCTCCAGGGCAGCTTTGTCTCCTGAGCCTCGTTGGGTATCACTACCCCTTTCCTCAAAGCACATTTCGAGGGTCTTTCTCGTGATGACATGCCCGTCCCCCTCCCCTGCTACGCAGAGAGAGAGAGAGAGAGAGAGGGAGAGAGAGAGGGAGAGAGAGAGAGAGAGAGACAGACAGACAGACAGACAGACAGAGAAATGGGGTTGATGAACATTTTGTAGAAGGGAGTGTGGTGGGAAAGGGTATGCTTGTAAGGATGGGGGTGCTCTTGTATCGCGAGGGACGTGAACTGGATTTAGTTGCGACCCTGTTTGAATAAATCCCATATCTAACTAACTCGCCTTTCAAAAAAAAATGTTCACGCAAACGGAACTCTTCATAAAATGTATATTTTCCTTCATTTCTGTTTAGATACTCCGCAAGCACGTGATGGTCCGTGTAGGAGGCGGTTGGGATACACTGACACACTACCTGGACAAGCACGATCCGTGCAGATGCAATGGTAAGCACTTCCTATCCATTCTGAGATGGTGTTCTAAAAAACGAACTTAAGTTTTGACTTATGTCCTCTACGATCCTAAACTCTAAAATGGCCGAGTGGCGTATTTTTTTTTTTTTTTTTTTTACTTCAGTCAGTTTTCAGAATATATTGACTGGCTTAGGACAATGCTGGATTTTTTTTTTTTTTTATATATATATGATACCACCAGTTTTTTTTTTAGAATACCACCCCTGGCTCCGAGGAATTGGGGCATATCTAGTACGAATACTACCACGATGATACTTTCGGGCCTGTTACTGAGAAGACTAATTGTTCTCCTCTCCAGAAAGGAGACCTGTTATTAGTCTATTTTGGATTGGACATTTCAATCAGCTTGAAAACCCAGCCACAAACCTATGTACTCTTTAAAACGATGATACCCCCTTGGATGATTCTCCTTGGACCTACCAACATGGAATGCAGAGTTCAACAGAAGGTCCCTGAGTCCCAAGGCGTGAACTGTGCTATTTTGATGTACGGTAATTGATTGTGTGATTCTGCAGATCAAAATAATGAACCTAATGGGTGTGTCCAAAGCCAGTTATTATGATTGGTGAACCCGATAGAAAGTGAAATGATTAGTTGTCATAATGAATGTGCGTGACTAATGTCTGAAACGGGCTGTCGATATAACCACGCTTGTGTGAACGGGCTCTTCAAGAATGTAAGAGATTGTTCATATGTACAATGAAAACATCAATAAATCCCAACGTGAGATTGCGACTCTACGTATTTTGATCAATGCAATGCTTTTATGTCAGTGACTTAATCATCTTTGAATATTACAATTAATATTTATATGACTATTTAGAAATGCCTTTCTCAGTAGTTTATGCTCTCCTATTTCATTTTTCTTTTTTTAGTTCACAAGAAGAACCAGAGGAGGAGCACAGCTGGGGCAGACTTTGGTCCAAGGAGCCCCAAGCGAAAGTAAGTTTCCTAAACATCACTTGTATTCCCTCTCGTTTATAAGGGTCCTTCTTTACTCCGACCCAATTTTCTTTCTCTCCTTATTTTTTCTTCAGACTGATCAGCTGTTAATCTAAATGTCAAAGTATGATTTTTTTTTGTTGCTTCATTATTCTTAAAATGAGCTTTTAAGAATCTTAGTGAAAATGATAGCGGGATTAAGGCGTAAAAAGTACTTTTTCTTTCTTAAATATACTTATTTCGATCAAACTTTCATCTCCGTTCGTTTAATTTCTGTCTCTTCATCAGGAGCTCGGTTAAGCCCTCAGATGTATACAGAGCCCTCAACGGTCAAAGTTCTGATGGTACGACCTCGCCGACAGAAAATGGCACGACGCGATCCGACTCTCCAAGCACGTCCCCCCGACACTCGCTGACACCCGATGTCCGACCGCGAAGCGCCGTGATGTCTCCGACTCGCCGCCAGAGCAACGGGGATACTTACCGTCCAAACAGCCTCAACCTGACCCACAGGAACAGCCCTCGTCCGCTGCGCAGAGGCAACAGCTTCGACTCCTCCTCGGCTCGCTTCTCGGTCACTTCACCAGACTCCAGCGATACCTACAGCAATCCTGACGTTGGTGGCGGCGATGTCACGCCGACCAAGGATTCCACGCTGAAGCGGAACCACAGTCGATCTGGTGCGACGTCGAGGAAGACGACTCCGGACTCCGATAGTACTGCTTATAGTGAGTCCATGCCCATGAGCGTAGGCAGTCCAGTACGCAGGAGACATTCCACCAAGCCGACAGCTTCCCCCAGCAGCAGGACCTCGCAGACGGCGACGGAAGAGTTCATGAGACGGAAGAGGCAGCAAGCCAGGGCCCAGTCTGCACAGGGTCCAGACTTGCGACTCGACCGCGGAGGCGTGTCTCAGAGCGCACCGACCAGCCCTACGAGAAGGAGAAATGCGCCGCTGAATACGTCTCGCGAGCTGGCCAGGCGAGCTGCGTCAGGAGCAGCAGAGGAGCGAAAATCCGACGCAGAATCAGCGCGAAGATCTCGAAGAATGTCTCAGGCTGAGTCTCGACTTCCAGTTCGAGATTATAGCCTCAGTCCCAGTCTCAGTCGAAGGAATTCAACACCAAATGGCCCAGCAAGGAGTCTAACACCATCCGCCCTCTCGAGGAAAGCTCGCCCTCAATCGGCTAAGACGAGCAAGGAAACTACCCGACGGCCGAGTCGGTCCGAGGAGCCAGTCCTCATGATCCAGCGCGACGATGATGGCCGACACCGTGTGGACAGTACCAGCAGCTGTGAATCCAATGACAGCAGCATCAAGTCCGGCTCCAGAAGTCTGAGCGGCACAAAGACAAAGGGACACACCGATGCTACCACCTCGAGCAGACTCAGGCAGAGGAGTATCTCAGTCGAGAGATCGAAGGGTGTCGGGGACAGGTTTGCCTCCGCTAGTGAGCGTCGGAGGAGCTTGTTTGACAGGACACAAAACGACCGTAAGAAGCCGGTGGAGCGCCCGACCAGTGCCAGGAGGAAGCCTTCGGTGGAGAGACCAACTCAACAGAATCTCGCGGAGCGGGAGAGGCAACGCTTAGAGCGAGGGCAGGCGAGATCGCGATCACTATCACGTGACTGGCAGACCAGCAGCTTGCGAGTGTCCAGAGATAGTAGTTCCCGACGCACAGTCTCAGGAGGCAGCGTATCTGCGAGGGGAAGTCCAGTGCGCAGGAGGCGTTCAGACATTCCAACCGTATCCAGCCTTCTTCGCCCGGACTCCTGGGGGCAAGGCGAGGACCGCGACGGGTCAATCAGCAGCGGGGCTAGCTCTCCGGTCGGTGGGGCCTCATCGGGTGTCCCTCCATCCTCCAGCCGGTCCCGCCTCAAGCCGCCTACAGCCATTCCACCACACATGAAGCCGGACCACTCAAACGTCACCTCCGTCAGGGTGGACAACCGCCGAGACCGCCGCCCATCCAAGATCCCGCTCCCGGTGGGCCACAAGCGGCTGATGGAGGCACAGAGCAGGACGCGGTCCAACTCCCTGCCTAGCATCCTGGCAGACCTCCTACAGGCCTGGCAGACTGTGCAGAACAGCACGCAGGAGATGCAGAACATGGACGTCTATGACCTGTCGCCTAGCCGCAGCAGCGAGGGGGAATCGGTCTCGCCAACCTCATCAGTACGCACCGCTCCGGACCTCAACCACGACTCGGGCTACGAGGACAACTCCATTCTGAAATACTCTGTTGTCAACAGTCTCCCTACTATATCATCTCCTGACGCGTAAGAGCAGAAAGCTTCAGAAACATGCGCCATGTCGCATAAAGCTCTACAAGAAATAATCGTAACTACCATGGCAACAGCTTTGAGGCTCATATCTCATTGGATAATTAGATATTACCAATGTCGTAACAGGACCCATTGGCGACCTGGGTTCGTCACTGAAATGGTCATCTGTTTATGTAGACGTGAAATATATCGAATGATAATAAATACTGTAATGATTGCCAGTTACAATAGGTGTAGAGCTGTATGAAACATGGTCCTAGTTTGTCTCAGGCCGTAGTGTACTTGTTTCTTGTCATGTTGATTATGTGAGTGTGGAAACGGAGTGATCATAAGGAAGTAATCCTTAAAGTATACTTAAGTAGAGTTATATCCCATTTGCTCAATCTTAGCCATAATTACAATCTTACTTAGTGAATACCTACATGGACTTTGAAGCAGTATTGTCGTCACAGTCTCTTCGTAATCGATCGTTCTTACGTCGTCATTCTGTCCAATATGTATGAATTTGTCTATGGTAAATGCTAAGCTAGTGTGATATCGATGTATAGATGTATGAGAGACTGTTGTCTGCTATTTATTGTATTTAGGCGTGTGATAATAGCTATCCTCAGAGATGTAACAGGAGGTAAACACGTAGTCAGAAACTGTGGATTTGATATCATGATTGAATATTATAAGATACCAAATTGGACGGGTGAATAATGATTTAATGGAAGGAAAATTTAACCAAATTTAACAAATTTAACCAAAGAAAGGTTCGTTGATGTAAGAAGAAGGTAAAGGATGTACAAGACCCTCGTGTGAACCTTGATTTGTATCTTGAGGCTCCGCGTAAGTAGCAGTAGAAATCCTTAGGCAAGTGGCGTGTTGTCATGGTAACCGTGTGAAGTTGATGTAAGGCGCGCAGGTGTGAAACGCTAACAGTGGGTAAAGCGATGTTCTACGTAGCGAGTAAATATAGGCTATAGAAATCGATCGGTGTTGCATGACTGTGAAGTGGACATGTTAAACAGTAGAGACAGAGAGTGGTGTGAATTAGTAGTGCGTGAGATGACGGTGGGAGAGAATGCAAGAGGGAATGAGAGAAGAGATGGATTGGCGGAAGAGAGACAGATGGTGAGAGATAGAAAAGGAAAGGAGGCAACAAGGGAACTAACTTGAAATAAGAAAGAGAGAAGAGTGTAATTCTTTGTGACCATGTAGCTGAATGTGTATGTGGTGTTTATGTCGTGTGGCTATTATGATATTCAAAATAAATAATCATTGAAAAAAATATCAACAGCGAAGACTGTAACCCTTTTGATATCGTCCTCAGAAATGTTTGTCGAATACCAAATATGATGAAATCTCGTGGCCCTGATCACATGAGTGATAGCTAGAAACGTTGAGAAGTGTGATTTAGAAACGCATGATTATAATCGGCATGTTTGTTAAGAGAGTACATATCGTTGTCGAGCGTAAAATCATGATAAAGATTCATTTTGGAGTGCGCGGTTTAGGCATGTTTAGTATAAACACGTGACCGAACGAAAGTGGAATGAAAAAAAAAAGTAATTTAATTGTATTACATTCCATGTTATATTCGTTGTATTGTACGTATTATTAGCAGAAGTCAATAAGAATATAGATTCTCAATCAAAGTGATATTATGATTGAAATTCTATGCAAATACGACGAGAACGATGTACAAAGTGCCTGCCAATTTCTGTTTTTTATTTCCAGATTTTGATTTTGCTGAAAGCGAAAGCGATATGCGTACGTCTTGTGTTTATATATTTAGGTTAAAAAGTGCACTGTAAATCTATATACTGGCACTAAACCGTTGTGTTAGGGTTGGCTCGATTTTGTTCTCGTTTTAGTCGTTGCTGCTTTATTGTTGTTTTCATATTGTGTTTTTTTAATGTAATGAACGACTTGACGTTCATTTTAAGTGATCATTATCGTACGTTATTTGTTATGAGGCAATAGGGAGAATTTTAATTTGAAATGGCGATGTTACATAATATTATGTTTTTCAAATGATTTGTATATATGTATAATACGATTTTGAGAGAAGAAATATATAGAGATGTATAAGAGACCAACCGGAAGCTGAGTAAAGCGTAAGAAGTGGAAAGACGAGAGTGTGAAGGGGTCAGATGAAAAAGGAATCCGTGAAATAATTCGTGAAATTATCATTGATGTTTCTCTTGATGTACCTGTCACGTTGTAGATACATGTATATTGTGGTTTAAATTATGTTGTAGATTATTATTATTTCTATTGTGAAAGCGTTTATTTCGTTTCCTGTTCTTGATGTCACTATTACGTTGCGGTGGTTATTTAACTTTGAGCCTGATTTATGACAGAGCGTGTCGGAAAGGGGAAAGGAAGTTAAGGAAAACTTCAAGTAGTAAACGGTAAACGTCTTCCTTTAGTTGAAAGATTAAATGTATATGTATAACCACCGCGTGTACGTTTAGTAGATATCTCTCATGTTCTCGATACACGTGTATTTCTTAGTCCCGAAAACATCAATTCATCTTCGTTGTTTCATTACAGAAGTTCGTCGCGGAAGTAAATTTATGAAGCAAGTACTTTTTAAGAGGCCAAAAATATCCTCAAATAGTGAAATGAAAATGACCCTATCCGTTTCTTCGAGAGTGTCGTTTATGTGTTGCCTTTTATGTATTAAACTCATATAAATATGAAATCATCCGACAGTAAAAGTAGTCATTATGTATCCTTCTAAGTGTTAGGTAATTTAAAATCCATCATGTCGCTTTCTTATTATTGCAGAATTAATGTAATGTTATTGTTAAAGATAGTGTTTGTTTGTAACGTCCGTATCTACAAAGCAAAGAGAAGTCGAACTTCGATTATTTTTACATGTTTCTGTGTTAACCTGTGACGCAACAAGAGTATGGTTCCCAAGCATCGTCTGAAATAAATATGCTGGCTTAACAAAGGAATACATTCGACTTCGGCGTCTTCCTTTTTGCATTGTCTCAGCCGCTCTTTTTTCAGCTTTTTAGCTGGCAGACAGACACATTAAACACACATACACACGTACACACAGCAAACGCACACACCGTCCATGTAGAAACATAATACATTGCCCAAATACCCACACAAGCACAGACACACTCAATAACACACAGATTTACACCGTGCACTTAAAGACATCGTTGTGTTATACACAAATACACTCAATATTCATCGATTATGGACGTGACACTGTTGATGGCAGAACTGCTTATGATTATGACAGAGATGGTAATGGTAAAGTGATGGTAGAGTGATGGTAAAGTGATTGTAAAGTGTGTTACAGATGTTGACGGTGGAGATACAAGAAAATAAGAGAATGATGATGATGATGATGATGATGATGATGATGATGATGATAATGATAATGATGATGGTGATGGCGGTAGTAATGAATGTGATTATTGATGACGATTATTCTATTCTATTAAAAGTACAATTTATTTGAGGCACCTCTTAAACCAAAACGACGTGACAAAAGGACATTACATGACATACATATAAATCGGTATTAAATTCATTTTTATTTCTGTTTCAAAACTAAGAGAGAAAATTGTTCAAACGGTCATTTCATTTACATTCATCTTTCTCCATTGTCACATCATGGTCATCTAAGATGGTAAATAATTCCATGCTGTATATACAGTCCGCTAAATAAATATATTCTATATGGTACACTGTCTGCTAAAAATCTAAACTTTCGTTCTCGTCTAGGAATTTCTTCAACTGAGTCATTCTTCTTTCATTTCAATTTACACTTCCTCCTTTCTGCCTCTTTCTTATTTCCTTTACTATTCCCCTTCCCCTTACTTCTTCTTCTTCTCTTCCTCCTTCGCCCTCTTCTATTCATTCTTTCGTTTTTCCTTATTCTCCTCCTCTTCCTCCTATTATTTTCTTCTTCCTTTTCTTTCCATCCTTCATCTCCATTTATTTCTTCCATTTCTTCTTCTTATCCTCCTCATCTCCTCTTCTTCTTCTCCTACTCTCAGTTTTATTCTCCCTTTTCTTCTCCTCCTCCGTCCTTTGTTTTCCCTTCATCTTCTTCTACGACACCGTTGTCTTCTCAAGAAGGAAATTCCAGACAACAAACATGGGGAGGCAATATATTTTCCGGCAGTAACTATATTCCTCCCTGAACTCCCCCTTTTTAAAATTTCCATACGGAAACATACACATAACTAATGTCAGAATTAACTATTGGTACCTTGCATAAAAACCCATAAATTATCAAAAATTGGGCTTGCCAATATTTCCAATACCCCACAGTCAAACCAATGATTACTCATGAGCTTTACGAAAAGCCAGCATGTTCATGACATTGGTCATTCACTTTTAAATGTAAAAGAAATTACAATATAATACTAAAATTTTCGAATGTTGCTTAGCTTATCGCCTGTATGAGGATTTACTGAAGAAGTTTCCAGAAAAAAATTGCATGATAGTACTTACCAACGAGTGTACAAAATACAGTAATAACGGACCAGTCTGTTTTGGATTTAAATCTGAAAAAAAAAAAAAAACTTGCACCTATATGAAGCTGCAATCTTAATCATTCCTATAACAACATAATGATGTGTTGTTCAACACTGCTGTACATTATTTCAGATACCGATTAAAAATGAAATTGTTAGAATTAAAAGGAGCTGTAGTTCGTATTTTGTGCATCACATGTCAGTCATTAAGTTTAATCCGTTCCAAAGGTTCAATTAAAATCAATTTTGAACTGCAAGTTGACATGCTCACAACTCTTCCAAACTTATTGATAATATACAATGTTTTCGAGAAATCAAACAGATTAATACGATGTTTGTTCGATACATAACAATCAACACATTATTGCATGTATTAGTTAGTTTAACTCATTCAAATGAATAAAGCTGAAACGCAATATTGTGACAAAACAATCTTAAACCTGATACATTATATAATTCAATATAGTGGCAGTGCCTTCTTCCTGTTCAACTGCAAATAATTTCGTCAATAGGAAATTGTTACATCACATAATATCTCCATTCAACAACAAATTTTCGTTTTTCAGCCAAACTCACAAAACTAGAATTAATACTATCTATCTATTCTTTACAAACACTCTAAATATATATAAACTGTCATTTTATACATGTGTATTTGTTACTTGCTCACCTAAAGTCTATATGAAGTCATCAAATGAGTATCAATGCTGAGAGAATGAGGCAAATCATAGTCTCAATTAAATTGTGTATTTCGAACAATATACATGTACATGTTTTGCTTACTTGAATTTCATAATGTATAGAAGATAGAAAATGGAGGAAATCAATTAACGCCATTTGAGGCCATTTTATTTTGGTGTCTGAGTGACGGGTAGCATTTATCAAAATGCATTACGGAAACAGTTAAAATTTTTATAGAAGTTTAATGTATGTCTTTATCGTAACGAGGGGCCCCTGAGCTAAATATGTCGTAATAGTCTTTATAGTCATCCATGTTTTCTTAGAAAAGAGACAAATTAAATCAATCAAACTAGTCCAACATCTTTGTCGCACCCAAGTTTATGTTTCGTCGCTATGATGAGTCTCCATTCAAGTGATAACATAAAGGCCATCACAAGAAGCTGGAATGAGCAGAGTCCCTATCCTAGAGGCAAGTTCCCTGCTAATCAAGCTCCTAGTTTCCATGGTAACAAAACCAATTTCGAGTTGCAAACTACTTGACCAGACCTGTCTTCCATACAACTTGTGTACAACAAATCAATCAAATACGTGATACGCGATGACATCTTTGAAAAGAACATGGCCTCGTAGAGAATAAATGTCCGATTTCTGCTCTCTATTTGTGCAGCTCCACAGTCATGGCTCCCGCGTGCATAGGATATTACTACTTCTTTCTGCTGAACAAACCTGTGAAACCAGCGTGAAAGTAAGGTAAAAACGTAAACAAAAAAGAAGATATTTAACTTCTTTAAAGACACCCACACTGAACTTTGATGTTAACGTTTATAGCCTCGTTCATGGTTCTAAAACAAAATCGTTGACATGTTTCAAAGTATCTATACCGTACTTTGAAGTCAGCGTCCATGGGTTATATAGACACTCGTTCCTAATATTCCACTACTAATATAAAAGCGTTCATGTTGTGGACTGCCCGTCTGTCCGTCATACTTCGACGGTACTGGACCGCCTATCGTCATACTGCAGGCTCGCACTGCCCCGGGAGTTCCGCTGTTGTACCGCCATCTCGCGTTGCATTCGCTCCAACATCTCCTGCATCTGTCTCAACTCGACCTCCTTCGCCTCAAGCATTCGGTCCTTCTCGGCAACCTCATCGAACACTCCCGAGTCTCGCTTGAGTTTGCTGGAAAAGACCATAAACAAAGACAAAGGTGAGTCCCGAGTTTACGGGAAGAGTAGAGGAAGTCTTATAATAAGCTATTGATTGTTATTTGGTTACTGTTTTATTCAAAGAAATCTCTAACACTGTTATTCATTCTTCCTTATTTTCCTAAAGTCAAACAGCAATTTCAATGGCTAACGCCATTACATTTGGGAAATATTTTGTGTAAAACGTGTAGATACTAGCAATAACTTTTTAAGATAGTTCTTAACAACCTATAGTAATATTAAAGCTTTATCATCAAATACATTGCGATTTCTTGTAAAGTAGGGCCATTGGGAAGAACTGAATCAACTGCTGACGAGGCTAGACATCTCAATCAATAAATTAAGAAGATAAAATAAAATCTCCATTATTAATTTGTAATATTTATGAAGATAATCAAGCCACAATATTCAAGCATTGGACATTTTTGGCATGGTTATTAAAAGTAACTAAATATTTTAACCATTTTTTTTTTAGCAAGACACGTACGGTTATATTCCGTATCCATGATCTAAAAAATATATCAAAGAAAAGGCAAACTTTACTATAGCGCCCTACATGCCATATAGGTGATATTGATATGAACTAAATTGTTTATGCAATGTATGATATTTCTAATTAGGTCGATTGAATGGAGGATGTTACATTGCGTTACAATAGATAATAAATATGATAAATCATTAAAAGAGAGGCTTTCTACGAAAAAGAGAGAGCAGTGAATAAAAAATATGGTGAATAGATGAGAAGAGAAGAAAAGAGAACTGGAGGAAGAAAATAAATAGAAAAGCATGAGAGAGGAAGGGAAAGAGAGTGGAGGAAAGATAAACAGACAGAGACAGAAAGACAGAGAGGATGTGGGAAGAAAAAGCAAGGGGAGATGTAGAAAGAAATGGAGAGATAGGAAGAGGGAGAGAGAAGGCGGGGGGGGGGGTAAGAGATTGAGACACTACAACTAGTACTACTACTACTACTACTACTACTACTACTACTACTACTACTACTACTACTACTGCTACTACTACTACAACTACTACTACTACTACTACTACTACTACTACTACTACTACTACTACTACTACTACTACTACCACTACTACTATTACTACTACTACTACTACTACTACTACTACTACTACTACTACTACTACTACTACTACTACTACTACTACTACTACTAATACTACTACTAATACTACTACTACTACTACTACTATTAATACTATTACATGTTCAACTACTATAATTTCTGTTATTTCTGGCAGTGATCATTTCTACTATTTCTACTATTTGCCACACACTCTTTATCAATGAACTGACTACCCAAACAATCCACCTAACCAGAGAGATGCTATAGCTTGCCTAATACCTCGATTACCTATCTAATCAACACACTGCACGTCTCAGAAGGCTATCTATATAAAAGACACATTAATCTTCCATGTGCGACAACTGATATGATGTAACAAACAAATGCAAGTAAAACAATTTACTCAACTAAAAGTTACAAGAACTCTCCTACCCAAATTTCACCACCATGCATGTACAGAATTATGTTGAGGACAAAACTGCTCTTTAATTGTAAATAAACCTATTTCTGACTATTAAATGGAATGAGCACTCATAGGATTATATAGAAAATGTACGATCTATTATCCTAATCAATAGTTTACAGTAAACGCTGACTCTTTCGACTAGACTATTAGGATAAAAATGACGGAGTAAACATGTTTGTGAAGATTATGGTGAAGATTATTTGTGAATAGCAAGATTTCTTGTCAACATATGGAGATGAGAGGTACGCATTGTCGTGAAATGAATAAATTATAATCACATTCAGGATATTAGATGTATTATTAGACGAATAAAGGGGAAATACACAATGCAACTAGCACAGACAGGAGTTATTACGTAATGATAAGGAATAATTTGTCAGTTAGAGGGAATTAGGTGAGTCGTGCTGATGCACTATAAGTATTGATACCTTTCAGGTTCTCTGTAATAAGGAGGAAACGGTGAAATGTAATTAATCTATGATGACGCCATGAAATAACATCATGCTTATGTAAACTTATACGTCACGAGCAAAATACATCACACCTATCCGTCCTGAAAACCACAGACATGTTGATGCATGCATACACGAGAAGGCATAGTTGCATAACCATATTATCTCGTTATGAGCAATTGGTGCATTTTATACGAGTAATCAATATCATTCCAATAGAACAGTAGTTTGGCTGGCACACAAATGGTTAATTTTCCTACAAGTATGTTTGCCTATGTGTAACTATTTTAAACCAATCACGGAATTAATTATGTTGATGGACCACGTTGCCAAGTAATGTTAACTTGTTATGCAAAAGCGACTTACGTTTTCAGCTTTGAGAAAGCATTGAACAGTAAGTTCGAGTTTTACTTTCTGTTACATGTACTTATCTCCGCCTACCATTCAACATTAGCGATATCACTGCTTTGAATTATAAATTACCTAAGTATTTCAATTCTAAAGTAAGTAACTAAATTCTAATTTACCTAAATATTTAATACATTTACCAGCACATTTTGATCATCAAATCGTGCACTATTCATGGAAATCGTGCATTTCCAATTTAGCTGTAGCAGCAAAGCATTTAATTTCAATAAGCCATTATTGAATTCAAATGTCATTATCTTTTTTAAAGGAATTGAATCAATATCACAGACCAAAGGCAAAAAGCGTGACATGAGAGGCACTCACACACAAGAACCAGTGAGATCCTGGCCACAGTCGAAATCTCACCAATTTGGGGGATTTGTGCGTCAACACACGAAAAAAGTACGAGATTCCGACTGTGGTCGCAAAATCGATGTTTAAATCTCATTGATTTCGCTGTGTGTGTGGATGTCCCTATAACGATACGGTGCGGTATGGTACGGCGGGGAGGGGGGGGGGGGTGGTTGTGGTGGTGTTGGTGGAGGGGTGAGGGAAGGGGAGTGAGGGGGGGGGGAATGTACCTCCTTTCTCTGGTGAGCTGGCTGTGCGTGGTTACTCGACCCTTGATCCTGTGTAGCCGGTAGTTCTCGTAGTGCACGTCACGAGTGACGTCTTTCAAGTCCTGCATGTGCGTTCTTCAAAAAAAAGAAGGATAAAAAATGCCGAATGGTAAAATTAATGTTTGTTAACATTTTTTGATATTCATAATCATAGTATAATTGATAACAATAGAAAAATACATGAATCAACGTACTTAAGCGAAGATGTACGTTAACTGCAGGTAAAAGAGTGCAAGATGCATGGCGATCATGTACGTTTATTAAAAACTAGTTGCGAACCTTTTTTTCTCTCAAATTTATATTGTCCTTGACATTTTATCAGTGAAGAATGACTTCCTGATCTGAACATACATTATGCTCAAGTAACGTAATTTTCGATGAGTCATACTTCGCTTGCCATGTAATTTTCCCCCTTTCAGTGTCAAAAGCTATCTACTCAGTCTGCTAATGAGGCAATATCAATGTTGCCTGCAAATTTATACAAGATACAAGATACAAGATATTTTATTCAGTCCAAAATCATGGAAATTTGCTTTCCACCAGCACAATAACACAACAATATATAGCAATACTATAGACACATATAAACAATAAACAATGAGTTAGAAAAACATATCTAAACATGGTTGTAATTCGTCTGTGTAAATGTAACTTATGCACTATATGTAACATAATAATTAAAGACTGAAAAAGCATTAATTGGGTTCATATGTTTGAATAAAGCATGTTAGAATATGACAATTTATTTAATCCGCGATCGAAATCATGAGTTCAACCATTTTTTTCCATGGTTTAAGCAATATCAAAGCCGTTTGTCTTTGTTCGCAACATTTCCACTGATGGAATTTCAAAGGGGAAATGCAATGAAAATTTTAACCGACATACCTTGATTATATGGAGCCTTCTCTAAAGCAATACAATGATGACATAATAGTACTAGTAATTCTAAATTACTTTCAAAATGCATATACCCCTTTGAAAACAGTTTCTACACTTCATTATTTAACGGTACTTAAAACAAGGCTTGGACTTGGTGCACAAGTGTGATCAATAAATAAGTATAGTAGTTGGGTAAAACAAAATGGAAACATAAGTGAACCACTGGTAGTCTATTCATTTGATTGATATTAGTCCCTGTTTTTCGTTTACCTGATGAGCATGTTCCTTAACTTGACAAAGTCACAATGTTTCGGGTTCTCAACTGTGAGAGGAGGAGGAAGAAGAGAGGAAAATAAATTGCATTATTAAAAAAAAATAGTAAAAAAACAAGCATATCACCGAAACATAAAAAGACTAATAGAGGTAAACATATTTTTGTATGATTTGAGAGATCTTTTTGTTTCTTCCTTCATTCGGTACCATTACTTCGATTAAAAGAAGTAGATATTGATGGTAATATATTAATGGTGGTGATTTATCAATTACACCCCAATTATCTCTATATGGATCTATCTCTATGTTTATCTACATATCTATGTATCTATTATTCATTTATCTATGTATGTATTCATCTATACTCTCTCTCTCCCCCTCTCTCTCCCTCTCTTTCTCTTTCCTCTATCTGTATCTCTCCCCTCTCTCTCTCCCTCCCTCTCTCTCTCTTTCTTTCTCTCTCTCTCTCTCTCTCTCTCCCTCTCTCTGTCTCTCACTCTCTTTCTCTCTTCTCTCTGTATCTCTCTCTATGTCTGTATCTCTCTCTCTCTCTTTCTCTCGTCTCTCTGTATCTCTCTCTATGTCTGTATCTCTCCCCCCCTCTCTCTCCCTCTCTCTCTCTCTCTCTCTCTCTCTCACTCCTCCTCTCTCTTCCCTTCTATCTATCCATCCTTTCACCTGTCTTACCTTCTGTGATGCCCCATGGATACAACCTTCCCCTCACTCTCCTTCCGTTCACCTCCACGACAGTGTTGCTACCTATCACTGCGAATGGTATGCTCGCCTGCAAATGAATGAGTAATTATACGGTGCTACGTCAGGCAAGTCAGGATGGCCGAGCGGTCTAAGGCGCTACGTTCAGGTCGTAGTCTACTCTGTAGGCGTGGGTTCGAATCCCACTCCTGACATATCCTTTTGACGAAAAGGATTTTGTTCTACCTCCTTTCTCAATCATTTCAATGGGCTACTCGACTTTACTTAGCATATTGCCACGTGTGTCTGAAATACAAATCAGTATTTGTAAGCGTTTTATTTAAAACAAAAATAAGTATAAAGACATAATTTGATAAATTGTGTATGGCATGATTTTTTTTTTTTATCATTTTTAATTGTCGCAATATACTTTAAATGTGACGTATATTTCCATAGAGCTCAAATGTTTTTTCAAAACTACCCTTATCCGGTTCAGTTGTCATTAACGACAGATAAGTCAGGATGGCCGAGCGGTCTAAGGCGCTACGTTCAGGTCGTAGTCTACTCTGTAGGCGTGGGTTCGAATCCCACTCCTGACATATCATTTTGACAAAGATAGTGTTGTCATACTTTCTATATTAGATATTTAAATTCACTTTGCATTTTGCATCAGAAATTACTTAAAACTTTGACGGTTTTCTGTTTCTTCCTCAATCAGTTATTTAAGGGATCTTACTTTTGAAGTCAGAAATGTAGAATATATGTTTGATAATTATAACCAAGAAGACATGACGTCCCACCTTGAGCTCGACGTCTTGCTTCTTAAAGTCTTCGTCTTCGTCTGATTCACAGTCTGGGAAGGCATAGATGCTGATTTCATTCTGAGATATTTCCCTCATCACCTGGAGACGGAGAAAGTATGATATATAAACATAGATCGATAGATCGAAATAAAGATAGATGGGTAAATAAATATATGAGAGGGAGAGAAAGAGAGAGAGAGAGGGAGAGAGAGAGAGAGAGAGAGAGAGAGAGAGAGAGAGAGAAAGAGAGAGGATTTTTGAATATTTTTTAAATCAGGTATGTTATTGCTATATCACATCTGTCAAAAGAGAGAAACCAAAGTGGGGTAGGAAAGAGATAGAGAGAGAGAGAGAGAGAGAGAGAGAGAGAGAGAGAGAGAGAGAGAGGGAGAGAGAGAGAGGGAGAGAGAGAGAGAGAGAGAGAGCGAGAGAGAGAGAGAGAGTGAGTGAGGCTATAAAACATGGAGTTTACGAATACACATTACATAAGATCATGAAATCTCATTTGTTTTACTTGACCCTCTTTTGTGACATAAAAACCTGCTTCGATTTGATGTGATTGCT
>OZ022583.1:23044240-23061740 GCA_963669155.1 Arbacia lixula | reverse complement strand
TCTCTCTCTCTGCCTCTCCATGTATGATATTTTGGATGCCACTTGCATGGCTAGGGCAATCACTTGAAAAAAAAACGGTCAGGACGAACATTTTGATGAACCTCAACTCTTCAGCACATTGGCAGTGTAATACCTATGATTGATTTAAAGGGATAGTCAACCCTAAAACTAAGCTGGTTTCAATCAAAGCAGAAACATGAAAGAAACATACATGTATAAGAGAAGGTTTGATGTAAAAAATTCGTCAAAGGATAAGAAAGTTATAATATTTTATTCTTTTTATTTTGTGACGTCACATGCGAGGTGCTCTCCCATCATGGTGTGTGTATATTTGCTTTAATGTCAATTTTCTCAAAAGGATATGTAACATTTTTCCTGTGCATTTGATACATCACAAAAAACCCTTTCTTACACACAAAATCTATGAAAAAAAATCTTCACCAAAAATAGAACAAGAGCAATATATGGAATTATACAGCACACGGCATATGGGAGAGCACCTCGCACGTGACGTCATAAAATTGAAATGTCTGAATATTATATAACTTTTCCATTTATCCTTTGACTGATTTTCGTCATACCTTCACTCATATGTTTCGTTCATATTTCTGCTTTTATTGAAACCAACTTTAGGGTGAACTATCCCTTTAACAATTTACTGTATAGCTCATACGTCTACTTCTCATTCCCCGTCCTTTTCACTGCGTTGACTCCTGTCGATTTTCGCCATGTGTCAACTAACTTCAAACTAACTTCAAACTTGCTTCAAAGTTACTTTAATATTATTTAGTTCCAGAGGTGTTCGTGTGTATGTACCGAGGAATATGTGCCAATCGCCAATCTATAAACAGCAAGTGATTTTGCCTGATAAATATGATAACTCAATTCAAAACATTAAAAAGAAAACGTTTAAAAATCGAACTAATTTGAACATGCAATGAGAATGGAACTTAATAACATGGGCTAAGGCCTATGTAGCCCTTCGAGACAAAATAGATCGTAACACTGAATAAATGACATAATAGACTAGTTGAAATACCGGAGTGGTGTCGTCATTATATGAGCACGCATGTTGGTTCTAAACAAAATCACTCCAGTGAGAGGTTTATCGGTCCGATATTGTCTAGAGGGCTAGTGTCGGGCACTCCCTTGATCTACCCGCATAGTTTAGAACCAGTTGTCTTGACAAAATGCTTTTAATGACGTCATACTTCGGTACACTTTAATGCGTTGTATTGCCCAGACGAAATACCCGCCTGCTCATCCGAGCGTTACCCATTATCTTTCGATCTACAGCGATCAACGCGATCAATACGAAGAAACACGCGCATTGATCGCAGACGAACTGTATTTCAAAGTCGCGCCCTCTCTCCCATCAAGTCAGGATGGCCGAGCGGTCTAAGGCGCTACGTTCAGGTCGTAGTCTACTCTGTAGGCGTGGGTTCGAATCCCACTCCTGACAAAGAATCTTTTGCATATCGTGTAGTGTAATTCTTCCAACATAATTTTAATGAACCTTCACATGAATTTCATCTCCGAGGAAGCAACCATAATTTTGTTTTCTTTGCCAACCCAAGTGTTTTTCTATTCCGAGTGGATGTTTTAATCATTCGTTTAGTGGCATGCAATGCGAGTCACAAACGCATACATGTATATCTATCTGCTCAGGACACTTATTGCACAATTACGATGATTTTGTACTACCGTTTCAACCGTTCAACGATACTGATATGTTAACGATTTTTTACACGATCATGTAGTACACAGATTATTACAAAATAAAGTATACTGATAACAAATAATGCAAATGATTCAAAGTTGAAATAAAGACAATTCTATATGATGGTCAAAATGACAAGAATCTGTATTACCTTCAGCATTTAAAGTGACCCTGTCCTTGTAGAGGTCTGTGAGGAACAGGCTGTTCACCAGAGTCGATTTACCAAGACCAGTCTCGCCTGCAAAGGAACAGGAGAAAGGAGGGAAATAGTAAATCACTGGTAGGAATCTAAATAAGTCTTCTTCTTTCATTTTTTTTCTTCTTCTTCTTACTCCTCTTTTTTCTTCTTCTTCTTCTTCTTCTTCTTCTTCTTCTTCTTCTATCACTTCTTCTTTTTTTACTTCTTCGTTCTTTCATCTTCTTCTTCTTTTAATTTCTTACTTTTTACTCTTCTCGTTCTCATTCTTCGTTTTTTTCTTCTTCTTCTATAACTTCTTTTTTTTTACTTTTTCGTTTTTTCATCTTCTTCTTCTTTTAATTTCTTACTTTTCACTCTTCTCGTTCTCGTTCTTCGTTTCTTCTTCTTCTTCTTCTTCTTCTTCTTCTTCTTCTTCTCCTTCTTCTTCTTCTTCTTCTTCTTCTTCTTTTTCTTCCCCTCTTCCTCCTCCTTCTTCTTCTTCTTCTTCTTCTTCTTCTTCTCCTTCTTCTTCTTCTTCTTCTTCTTCTTCTTCTTCTTCTCCTTCTTCTTCTTATTCTTCTCCACTCACTGCCTCACTCTCCCATTTCTGGTATTATCATAACCACTTTTCTCGTTCTTCCTCGTTCTTCTCCTTTTCTTCATGCTGTTCTTATTCTTGTTATTATTATCCTTTCCATGTCTCACTCTCTCTTCTCTGTTAATATCACAAATCATAACCCCATGTTTATTTGCAGCATACTATTGTTATTATTGTTTTATTGTTTATTGTTTTACCATCATCGTTATCAGCAGTCGTATCACTCTATTTCAAATTTGGTAAGAAAGGTTCCATAAATTGAAATTACATGTATATTGAAATGAAAAATAACAAATAGCGAAATATTTCCATGCAGGGAGAACGGGATAATTGCTACGGTATTTGCGTGACAAAAATACCACTAAACGTGCTGTACTTTCATACAAAACTATGAATAACAACACTTCACCATACAGGCAATAATCATATTCTGTAAACTACAACCCCGTTGTACAAAAACACGAGGTCAAGTCTATACGGTAGCAGTTTGACTCGATCACAGCTGATTTAAGAACCACTACATCCGTCCTGACAGCTGAGTGAATACAATTTGACCAAACATTCCTGGTCCTCGGCTCAGGATTAATACTCACTCATAGAAGGCATAACCAACCTCCTGATGGAAACCATTTCATGGCCCATTGCGAGTTTCAGTGGCTCTTTTGTCCCGTTTCTAGCATAATTTTTGCATTTGGAGGATATTTATAGAAACTGATGCGATTGTTTGTTCCCAGGGCGAGGTGTGTTTTTTAGGGTGATGTATACCGCGTTCCATGATAGACGTTGATTCGGTTTCGATTGCAGGACCACACTCGATTTAGATCGGTTTAGAGTTTGACCTGGTCATGATTGCCAGTGACTGAGGTTCATGTTCATTGCTTTCCGACAAGTGTATTGCATTCCCGTTTTAAATCGTTTCCTTGTCTTTATCTTCCGATGTTATTTTTACTCTCCCTGTGCTTACATTCCTTCCTTCCTCCTTTTCCCTGTTATTTTTCCTCTCATTCTTATTCATTGTCTTCCTTATTCAATGTCTTCCGCCTTCTCCTTCTTCACATTAAAATATAATAATGGCTTGTGTTCAACAAGACTGACTACATTAACGTTGCATTATTTCCTTTTACTCGTGTCATTACACATGACTTGTAATAGGTTTATTGAATATGCTTCCATTTGATTTCTTTGTTATGGCTTTTTATCGAAGACAGACTTTCTTCAAAGGCAAATGTACTTATAAGTAAGCCTGAAAGAAACCACTCTGCTAAAAGAAGTGCTGAAAATTAATACAAACAATAAGCTATTGTACCATGTTTACATACAATAAAATAAAAGACGCACCATGGAACAAAACGCTTAATACTTTATATACTTTTTTTCAATGTTTGCACAAAATAAGAATGTACACAAATCTTATTTAGCACGATTCTGTATGACAGGTAAAGGGTTATTAACGTTTAGGGTGTGGTTATAGGAAATTAATCTTTAGCAAAACCGGACCCCCTTTTAACTTGGCGGCCTGGGCTCTAAGTGGTATATATTACCTCTTTCCTTTGGTATATTACCCCTTTTTCTTCTCGCATTCCACCCCTCTTCTGTCTGTTTGGATACAAAGTCTAATGACGGGTTAAAGTCCCCTTAATATTAGAGTAGAGAGTCAATAGCGACTATGCCGTGCCTCGGAGTGTACATGGAATAACGGACTGATATCATTGAAAGGGGAAAGATGAGGTTTTGTCAATGATTTATCATATCGTGAATGACGCACAAAAGAAGACATTCCTCAAACTAATCTTGTTTTGCTCTCAATGATAAGGTATAATTGTGTATACAGTTCGAGCAAAAAGGAACAGACTGACGTTTAAATACACGCAGTAGTTTGATGCCAGGTCTTTGGCAAAATATTGGCTGTTCCTGCCTTGTTACACAAATTTGAAATTATGAATAATTTGAGTATTGAAAAAACAGCTGCGGAGACTATACATCAGAACGTAAAATATTGAATACCATTTTTTTATTATAACATATGAAGCATCTCGAAATTGAGATCGACAAATCAGGAAAGAGTAATGGTGAAGACATAATATCACAATGAGGAAGATATCTATATTCATCTGCAGAGGTTTATTCTTCACAATTTTTTTCTTCAATTCTAGGGTCCTATTTCAAATAACTGGATAGGAAACGATACGAAAGACGAATGAGTGGATCGAAAGGAATCTAACAATCCATCAAACATTCAATGACATATTACATTAATAGAAAACTACATATATATCAATAAAAAAAGATAAAGAGTAAAATTTGAAAGGAGACACTTAATTATGAAATAAATGGCATGCGAAATTTTATTTGCACTTTTCAGAAATATGTTGTTTATAAACATTTTTGTCGGACTTACCCACAACCATGAGAGTGAACTCGAAGCCTCTTTTGACTGATTTCCTCTGCATCTGTTCCGGCAGGGTCGCGAACCCCACATACTCCCGACCAGACTATGGGGGTAAACGATAAAGAATAATATCATTATAGTCCGGCAGCCAAGAGGTATAACAATGGAATCTCTGATATATTTTTTCTCTGTTGATTATGATCTCTGGGGTGTATGTACGGATATCTAGGGTGGTGTGGAGCGCTCACCCATTGAGTAATTTTAATTACTTAAGATGGCGTCCAAGAACCCCACATACTCCCGACCAGACTGTGAGGCAATGATAAACAAGACATCTCTAATGCGTATATCAGGATTATGTTGCATTAAAATTGCATCGACATATTGATTACATAATGTCTGATTGACGGTTCAAGACCATACTAGTACTGCCAGACTGCACTCAACATGCTGAAAATGAGTTAAGATATAATTGAGTATTTGCAAGATAGTGGGTTGGAGGCTTGTATGTATCGAATAGATGCAAAAAAATATAATAATCCAAGCATCAGTACGTCTGGGCATAATCCAGTCAAGCCCGCCCCTACTCCTGCATAAACCTACACTTACACACACATACACACACACAAACACATACATACACACATAAAGATACACTCAAACGAGTGAACAGAGAGGGGGTAATCGAAATCTTGGAAGCTATAACATGCTTAAAATGCCAAAGTGAATATCGGGTACTAATGCTACATCAGGTGGGCTTACATCACTCTGTACGCAACATCAAGGCATCTGAGTGAAATAATGTATATCCAGGATGATAGTTGGATATTGATGATATTATCACGTGTGTGTGTGTGTGTGTGTGTGTGTGTGTGTGTGTGTGTGTGTGTGTGTGTGTGTGTGTGTGTGTGTGTGTGTGTGTGTGTTGGGGTGGTTCTATCATTACACACAGGGTGGGGAATCTGGTTAAGCTATACCTTTAATACCGCGATGGTTGTACGGTCCTTGCATCACGATGCGCTGTTATCTTCAAGTCACCTCAGAACAAGGGTAGCAAAACACTCGACTTGGGGAAAGACAATATTTGGACTGGGTGATAAATGAATCGATGAGGACACCTATTGAGGTCATAGGAGAGGCGGGGTTTCGACGCGAACAAGATGGAGAGGAATTCACTACGGAATGGGTGGCTCCTAGACCTTCGAGTGATCATTTAAAAGGATTCAAAACAATTAAATGTTGATGTGTCATTGGTACACTTTAGGACAAACAATACACACAGCCGATACACATGTAGTCGATACACACACACAGCCAATACGTACAGTTTTTACACACACAGTCAATACGCACGCAGTCCATAGACATGTCGTTTGTCTGGCGAACAAATTTAACCCTTACATTACCAGCCCTTGATCACTATTCTACATGCCGATGGTAATATAATATAGAAAACAATAATAGACTACCGAAGTGAGACGTCATTTGAGCAGCTTGTCAATACAACTGGTTCTGAACTATGAGGGTAGAGCAAGCAGCGGTGATCACAGCGGTGACTCTCATTGGCGGTGCCTAACACTAGCCCGTTAGACAGTGCGGACCAGTGAAACTGTCACTTGAGGGATGTTGTTTGGAGCCAGTTGTCATGACAACATGCTCAAATGACGACGCCATTTCGGAAGAGGCTTGGATGGGGTGGAAGTTGTAGCAGAAAAACAAATGTAACTTCATCTCTTTATGATAACCATACTAACGTGTGCTGAACAAGACTTATTCTATCGTATTCATGTTTTCTTGTTATGACCATCACGAAAAATGCTACAATGACGATAATAGAGGGGTGTTTTTTGAGCCAACATAAAGTAATGTTCTCGTATGCTATTGTACGTCACTCATTGCTGTTTATGATAATAGTGTTGCTGAGCTACTCACCGTATACTCTTTTCAGTTGGCAAAAATTCATAATTTTGTTATTTCAATTTCCCTTCCATTGTTCTATGTTTGGCTCATGTGGGGGAGGAAGTGTAGTGTGTATAATTTACAGTGCATTGCGTATTTGCTTTCGTTTTGATTTAACAATTTTTATGGAATGATAACTCTGACAACCTGTAACAAATATTTAAGAAAGGATTACCGCAAGGTCTCTCTTTACAAGCGGAATAGCATTGTATGAGCCATCCTTCTGAAAATATGCCAACGACGTCAACTGTTTGCTTGTACAGACATGCTTGTATCACATTCAAAATCCCGATTTAGTTCCTCTACTACTAGCAGAATGTGAACATGGAACATAAACATAAAACACTGAACTTCATGAACCGTCAAATCAAACATTCAATGTTGAATTATTGGCCTACGTTTCACAATGATGTTCCGGTTACACCTGGACTAAAAAGGCTATCACATCATTACTAAAATTTTGTTGCAAAACAGACTCGTTGCAGTTGGATATGAATTACCCGTTTTTAGAACACGTTTTCCTTTTGTCGACTGTGTTTTTCCTTGCAGGATTGATTTATCATGGCATGGGAGTTCACGCACGACCTGGAGAAAATATCCCAAATTGTTACCGCAAGGTCTTTTGCGGCTAGGGAGAAAATAACAAAACCCTTTGGTCCTTGAAATGAAATATTCAAAATATGTTACATGTTTACATTATAACGAGTTTCAAGCGTGTGTTATAGGAAAATCAATAAGGGGTTAGCTAGCGATTTGCACTTATGAATTATCAAAGCAATGTTTGCTGTAGACGGGTGTGATTTGCTTTGCTATCGACGTGAATAAACAGTGAGCGTGATATAAGAGTTCAAACATTTATATCGAAAATATCAAATCTGGTGACAAATTGAGAACGTATCTATGGACGTAACTTGTATAAGTACGTCGAACTACATGAATGAGAGTTCGATGCGATTAGAGTTTGCATGTATCGGAAATGTCAATTTTGTTAGCATATTTAGGAATATACATGTATCTATAGACGTACATTATGTGTATACACACAATTTCGATTGACGTTGGTGTGCCCCCCACCCCTTCCGTTCCACTGTGGGCTTCCCTATAAAATGATATAGTCCTCGTAGGAGTGGGCCCATATCTGGCCCACCGGCCGCTGCAAAAAGGGAGTTTTACATAAATGAATGACTCATGTATACAGAAAGAATACAACAGCAAGGTGTTGCGGAAAATGTTGCTATTTTCTTAATAATATTCATTAGTCATGTTGTTTTGTTGTAAACTCGTGGGCAGAGCAGAAAATGCCAATAGAGGTGACATTAAAACCTTCATGCACGAAGAGGAACGACTGCAATTCAGGTCGTGGCCATTGTTTCTGGTGATATCTGTAAGTTACAACAACTCCCACATCCCTGGTTACAAGAACCTTGATACGGTACAAATGCATGCAAGAATGCATTAGCAACGATTGCATTGACGACAATAATGATATGAAGGGAGTGAATGGATTCACACGCACGTACATAATCATACAAATACAGAGACAAACAGACACATAGGCCTACTCACTAATTTTCTTCCACCTCCCTTTCTGTCACTTTATGTGTCTCTACGCCCTCTCTCTTTTTCTCTTTCCGTTTGTTAGACCTGAGTGGTTACCCTTTGAACATATTAAAGGTGTCGACCACTTTGTTTTCGCGGAGTACACTATAGTTGTGCTGTGGTGAGGTAAACACAGATGTGTCATTGAAGTAGCGGGTTTTTTTTATTCCTGGATTGTACAATAGTACATAATGACAGCGTATGAAGATATGAAACTTGAATAGGCAAAGTTATATGCCCTCAAATGAAAATTAACTGAAATTAGCTTTATTAAAATGAGATTGAATTAATCAAAAAGAGTTTATATTAATTAAGAAGTATGTGTAAATAACAATCATGACAAAAGGAGCACCACCCCCACAACGATCACTATCATCATCATCATCACCATTCCAGCAAGCTTCCTGTGTATCGCGTTAGCACCTAGAATCCTCTATCGTGTCCATTAACTCCCTCTATGCCACAATTATGACTTCTATAGCATGTAATACATTCAAGACACATAGAGAAACGGTTTATCTTGCATTCAAAGGATTAAAAGGAAGTCTAGTAAAAAGGTGTTGATCACGCCTCACTATCAATGTGGTCTAACATGTCCCCTTCCTTACGGGTATGCGTGGTTTGTGGTCCGACATCCACAATGCATAATCATTAATTAGCCCGAGGAAGGACGGTGCAATCATGTGACATGAAAAGAGGGTATATTAACCGGATATCCGGATCATAATTTACATGTTCCCCTTCTCATGGGCGAAACCCTTCCACCGTGTGGTTATTTCTTGAGTCAGCCAGCGCCTCCATGGATCGATTATTTCTCGATTCAGTGGTTGCAGTAGCCTAGCTTCCAGGCTGATGGGTAAAATTCTGATCCAAACTGATAAATAAAGTCTGATATGTTAAGACTAGTCAATGTATCATTCTCCTCTGTTTCTCAGAGGGGAAGCTGGGGAAGAAATCGAGAGTGATTAGTCTACTGGAGGCAGACCCCTTAATTGAAATAGTTTGGAATATAAATCTCCAACAGCCTGGAAACTAGGTT
Source organism: Arbacia lixula (assembly GCA_963669155.1). Classification (NCBI taxonomy): domain Eukaryota; kingdom Metazoa; phylum Echinodermata; class Echinoidea; order Arbacioida; family Arbaciidae; genus Arbacia; species Arbacia lixula. The sequence continues at coordinate 23,052,258 of OZ022583.1, read as the reverse complement.
ATAATTGCAGCAGAGAGAATTGGACTGGACATCCCGTATACATTGGGAAAAGTATAGCCTACACCTCCCTCTCCCCGTATGCATGACTTACATGTAAGAGATTCAACGAAAATTGTGTGCAATCAGGGAGCATTGCAAGAGGAGACGTGAAGGATGTTAATAAGGAAGGTACAGGAGGAAAATATTGAGAGAGAGCGAAATGATAAGATGAATATGAAGAGAAATAGGAAAAGGAAGAAGAACAAGAAAATTGTTTTATATATCAGTTGTACTTTGATCCTTTGCATAAGGGCAACGGTAAATAAGCATATTGACAGAGTGATAATAATGCCCTGGGCCACATAACACATGGCACATACTATAAACAAGAGGATTATCATACAATTGTGAATACATAATGTGAATACATGTACATGATCGTGAATACACGAAGACGTAGATGATAATGTCAGGTATGTGACGTATATAAATATCCATGCTATTTAAATCCTACTTAAAAGCGTTGATAACCCAGATCATAATGATCTACTATAGGAATAAGACGATGCACATGGGTCATTATTCTTTATAAAAAAAACACTCTAAAACCGTGTCACTGGCCAGACAAACCTACACAGTGACAATTTATTTGTACAGGCAGTTAGACGTAATGGTAAAAATAGCCATGTAATTATAGAAAGGCCATGATACTCACTCATGGGCACTTCAAAGTGATTCGGTGTCAAAATGTTTTGAATTGATCGTGTACTGTGGCACAATGCCTTTTTTTCGGGGGAACAAAAAGTATACAGTCCGAACTTCTATGGCTCTTCGTGGCTACGTCACATACCTGTCCATTGTATATTTGACAATTCTTATGTCTCTTTCCTCCGGTGGGGCTTTGTGCGAAATGAATGGGTGTATTTGTACCAAGGGGTGATACTAAGCTAACAATGATTTGAATGGATGGGTATAGCGGCTTAACGTGACCATCTGAATGGGTATTTAAGTACACTTATCTCTTCTCAACTCCGGTGACCCATTAACAAACCGCATTATAGGCACTGATTTTCAGCTTGAGTTAGCTCCTCATTAGAGAGTTATAAGTTGTTTCAACTGTGACTATGACTATGACTATGACTGTGACTGTGACTGTGGTTGTGACTGGCAGCTACTCTTTACTATACGATGTACATATTGCGTCACGTTCAGATGGATGTTACAATAGGGCAGACTCCACATCACAGTTATAGTCACAGTCGTGACAATCTAAAACTATCTGAAGGTAGTTGAGAATTTGTATACAGGTTATGGGTCGGTTATTTAAGAAATATGAATATCTGTAATTCAGCAGTTCAGTTTGTAAGGTTTTATTTTCTGTTAAATTTGTGATAATGTCCTTTCTTGATATGTGTAGCTCATTATATGCACGCTTGATATGCCTGAACCGCAACACAGTCCAAAATATCAGGATAATAATTGCTGTTCATGTTGATTACAATCCCTTTAATGAGGAATCACCGAGGGAATAAGTCATCAATTTCTACATGACATTTCGAATCTACATTTACAAATTTAGCAACATGCGGAGCGTTCCAACTGCCTGTTTCTTGTGACATGTTGTGTTTCAGTTGAATAGTGCGCACTGCCATGGTCGGGCTGGGTTTGCATATCAGACAGTCTTTCGAAGAGCTGTGCACGATACCTTAAGACATTCAGTGGTTCCAAACTTGGGAGGCAGTGGTGACGTTGTCTCTTCAGATGTTTATGTCGAGCAGGAAATGTTCAATTGCAGTTACTTCACATGCGTGACAGCCACGTTGATGGTCGTAGTCTTGCAACACAGACACACTATCACAATCGCCAACACACTCTTCATAGTAGTTACAGAGAAATGCCACGGTTTCCATCCAGCAAAAGGCAATGTAATGTAGAATTACGCCAACAGCGACATCTTTGCTCATAAACAATCCGTTTAAAATAGATCAACTTGACAACACTTGGCAAGATTCCATTCATACTTCCCGCAATGTAACCCCATGTGATGTCTCCACAACATATCGATTCCGAAGAATTTGATGTCTCATACTTTCTATGGGACAACTGGCGAAATTTGATGACATGTTGGAAACTATCGTCTATTACCTTGCCTTCTATTGTTTCGTAAGAATGATACAGAATAAGCGAAACATACACTGGTAGGAATCCGGCGTTTAATAAACAGTGCTAATATTAAGCATTTAATCGTCATAATACGAAAGGTTCGGACAATAATTTCAGCGCAGCAATTTTGCCATGTTGAACTTATATTTGAACCTTTGAAAAGGGATGAACAGTTTTGGGAGATACTTCTGAAAATAGCATTGATATCATATTGGGATATCAAAAATAAAAATCAGAACAAGACAGGTTCGCTATCTCTTAAACTCTTCCTAATATCACAAACGATTATCCTGCAACCATTAGTGAAAGAAGATGTTTGTATTCACAGTGTACTTTTAATCATTACTATCACAATAATTATGATAATTAAGTATGATTTAAGCTACTTGCCTTTCAATTGCACGATTTTGATATATATTTTAATGAGTTTAAAAATTCTTTTTCTTACATTTCCTACTCTTATAAACGATGTCCTCATCTCCTGCGTGTCCCAGACAGTCACTCAACAGGAACTCATGAAATCGACGCCATGTTTCAGTACTGAGCTGAAGACTAGGCAAATTAGTTGTTTAATCCCAGCTTGCGCGAGATGGGATTACTTCAGACGATAAGCTCCCCCTCCCCCTTCTCTTCTCAGTAAAACGTGATGGTGTTATCACTCTGTTTTTTTATGTCATGTCTCTGGACGAGATTAAAGGATTTTTTGAAGCTCAATATTGACTATACAGAGCGTTGCCCTTGCCTGGTAGTTATGTTTAAACATGCATGGAAGTATGATGGTAATTCATTATGATTATTGTTAATGTAATGATGACACGTGGTGATAGACCGATCATTTTTATTCGATGTGTATTATTCTCTTCCATCCTCCATCATTTTTCCTTTTTTTAATTTTTGTATTGTTTCTGTTGTAGGTGTTGTTCCTGTTGTTCCTATCCTTCTTTTTCTTCAATCATTCTTCATATTCTACTACCACTATTAGTTGTAGTAGTTGTAGTAGAAGTAGTATTCATATCAATATAATATTTATGTTGACATTGGTACAAGTACAGTAATAATGATGTGCATGATAATGATAATAACGATACTTATCAAAATTAGGATAAACCTACTGATGAAAGTCAACACAATTCAAACGATATCGTTAGCATGCCAGATTAGTGTTGGTCATATTCATTCCCGCTGATAGATGTATGCATAGCCTTGACACCTTGAATAGACGTCTGTTGCACCACAAATTGTCGTCCCTGCACAAATTGACGTCGACGACAATTTGTGCAGAACCCTGACACCACAAATTGTCGTCCCTGCACAAATTGACGTCGACGACAATTTGTGCAGGGGGCTGACACCACAAATTGTCGTCCCCCTCGAAACACATTCAATATGACGTTGACGCCTTCAAGGCCATTAGGGGCTTACATTTTTGTTAATATAATAATTCCTGACAAACATAATACATGAAAACCAACACATAACTCAAGTGTATGAATGCACACAAACCAAAATAAAAGGTCACGTTAAAGTTTGTGTGTGTGTGTGTGTGTGTGTGTACGTGTGTGCGTGAGTGTGTGTGTTTGCGTGCGTGCATGTGTGAGTGTGTGCGTGAGTGGGTGTGTGTGTGAGTGTGTGCGTGCGGGTATGTGTGTATGTGCGTGTGTGTGAGTGTGAGTGTGTGTGTGCGTGCATGTGTGTGCGATTGTGTGTGTGCGTGTGTGTGAGTGTGAGTGTGTGTGTGCATGTGTGTGTGATTGTGTGTGCGTGTGTGTGTGTGCGTGTGTGTGCGTGTGTGAGTATGTGCGTGTGTGTGTGAATGTGTGTGTGTGCGTGTGTGTGTGAGTGTGTGTGTGCGTGCATGTGTGTGTGATTGTGTGTGTGTGCGTGTGTGTGTGAGTGTGTTTGTGTCTGTGTGTGTGTGTGTAGGGGGGGGGTGTACGTGCAGTTAACGCAAATACTGCTCTAAGAGAATAAAGACAGTTAACACAGTCAAGTTTTGAGTTCTAACACATAAAAGTGGGGCAATACCAGAACAAGCAATTCATAAACTGTTTTCGTATTATTCCTAGAAGGAGGTAATGAAATTTAACCTTAACTGACTCGCTGTCTTTACTCTAGAGCATTGTCAATTATTTTCAATTTGCCTTATTGGCACAATCATAAGGGTGATCATATTTTGATATTTGTTTATAATTCCATTCACCATCATGACATTTCTTTTTTGTAATCACACCAATATAGTAACCCCGATGACCATCGTCACTGTGTAATTTTTATTATATTGATAGAACAATGAAAAAGAGGGCAATGCAAAACCCATTGGCTAATTCCTCAACACATATACACGACTTCACATCTACACAATGTACACATACACGCGCGCTCGCCCCCCCCCCCACACACACACAATCACACAACCACCACCATCACCATGCACCCACACGTAATATTCCGTACTTACACAGTTACGCATACATATATTGCACACACCCACCTCAACATCCCCATCACGTACACATACATACCAGCTCAACACTCATCGCTAACACACGCACACGCAAACAACCTAGCCCATACGCGCGCTACACACACACACACACACACATACACACACACACACACATACACACACACATGCACCCACCCACACACACACCCACACACATACACACACACATACACACATACACACACCCACCCACCCACACATACACACACACTCGCACACACACGCACACACACCCACCCACCCACCCACCCACACATACACACACACACTCACACACACACGCACACACACAATTACACACACACACACATACACACACACACACACACGCACACACACACAATTACACACACACACCTTACATACACATCACAGGCACAACCACACATGGCAATATTTTGAAGACAGGGACTGGTGACAATTTGTGCAAGGGGTGACAATTTGTGCAAGGGGTGACAATTTGTGCAACGAGCTATCAGTTTGCCTGCACAAATTGTCGTCCGTCAGGGTGAAAAATGGGAACATCACCTGCAGCACAAATTGACGCCGACGACAATTTGTGCATGGGACGACAATTTGTGGTGTCAGGTTTTGTCAAAATTTGCACAAATTGTCGTCGACGACAATTTGTGCAGGGACGACAATTTGTGGTGCAACAGACGTCACTTTTTTCCTGGTCGTCTCCCTTGTGGTTGTTGCCACTGGCATTATTTTCTCTTTAGTCACAGCATAACAATACAATACTCTCTCTCTCTCTCTCTCTCTCTCTCTCTCTCTCTGTCTCTCTCTCTCTCTCTCTCTGTCTCTCTCCCCCTCTCTCTCTCTCTCTCTCTCTTCTCTATCTACCTCTCTGATCACCTGTGTCCCCCCCCCCCACCCTCTCTCTCTCTGTCCCTCTTTCCAAAACTGTATTGTCTTCCCCGCTCTTGTATAGTTCCTCTCTTCCTTCACAGTCTCCCAACGCTAAGAATAAATCAAAATAACAGCATTTTGTCCCATTCGCTCTTGCTACACAGGTCTACACAATGCAAGGTAAACATTGTCCTCTCGGCAAATACCTGCCCGTGATTGTCCTCGCCTCCCTCTACACGATGTCTACCATTATGCGCGGTGTGCAGCCAGTCAAAAACTCAAGTCGTGCGTGTACTGAGCCGACAGAAAAAGGGAAACCTCAGGATAGAAAGGGAGAGCCGAAGGTAGAAAGGGGGTAAGGAAAAGACGAGAAACCGTGGGAAGTCATGGAGAGGGACGGGTCGAAGTTTGAACCCTGTACCCCGCGGTTTAAGCGCTCGTTGCGGCGAACCACATGTGTGCGCCCCGTGATCTCGTTAATACACTCCAATTTACAATTTCCATAGAAATAAAGCACAGCGGGGGTGAATATTGAAAAGGAAACGTAATGTATTTTTTTAATGTATTGACTATTCAGACCCATGCCTTTAACCCTGTATTAACCCTGTATTAACCCTGTAGGTACGGAATGCATAAACATGTTAAATGTCATTGTTTGTGCAAATATTCTTGTTTGTATTCACTCTTTCTTCCGATCTCGAAGTGTATGTGTATGTGTATTGAAAGAATGTTCAGACCCCTCCCTTCCACCTCCCCCCCCCCCTCATCATCTCACCGCAACACTTCCCACCGCCACCCTGCACAATTATTTCTCAACGGGACCGTGAAATAGCTTGTGCCTTTTTTTCGTCACCCCATTTTCTTTTCTTTTTTGTGTGTGTGTGTGTATAAAATATCTTTTTATTAACATGACTAATGTGAGGTTTCAATATGGAATAACATTTCTAGCGCAACTGTTACTGTAGTTCCCATGCAATGTAACAAACTAAGCTTACCCTACATATCCCTATAATCCACATTAATAAGTATCAGTACTGTACTTTTCTCTGTTTGCTACCATTGTGGTTGTTTGCATATCCATACTGATAACAGAAGTGCATTTTTCATCCACTCATCAACATAACTTCGATCGCTAATAGGTGCTATCGATTGCATCTACCCGCCCTGGATGGAATTCTAACTCCATTTGCTTCGTTATGTGACGTCACGGCTAATTAATCACAGCGTGTGACGGTGTAATGGGGAGAAGAAATGTGGGGGTGCAACGAAGTCACGTCACACACACACACACACAACACAATACACAACAAAATCATGTACATTGTATATTGAGTCTACCGTTGAATACACACTGCTGTGCTTCTCACATGCTCAGTGTCAAGTGTAACAGCCATACAATAATACGACTGTGTCGACAGATCTCATATCAAACTATTTGAATGGGTGGAGTTGCATGCATAATAGAATCGAAAGAACTGACAGAGGTCAAACTTCGGTTGAAACATCGTAGATTGTATGTGAAATGAGCGATTGAATGGGCGGATAAACGGACGGGTGGATAAACCAATGAAAATACGAATGGTTGGAAGAATATATACATGGTTGTATGATATATGAATGAATGACTGATGAAATGATTGAATGAATGAATGAATGAACGAATAACACATTTTGACGTAACAAACATACATTAACACATGTCACAGTCCCAGTGCCATAGATGCATGACATGTGTAATAAGTTAATAGGCTTTTCTTGACTCGGTACTAATGCTAGTCTAATCATGATGTGTTTGCCAAAACGTCCTTCTGTGTATGAACTATCCCGATGATGCGAATAATAAATTTTCGTTCGTACAAAATGAAGAAGGCGTTATATTAAAGTCAGCTTTTCTGCCTGACAAAAACCATGAAGAGACATAATTATGAGCTAGGATGCACTATACGAACCTCCATCAGTCTTTACAGCGATGGCGTCGACAGCAAGAAAGGTAATATCCTCTAAGTTATGTTCCAAAGTGGCGCCCAATATCCCCAAATTGCTGTTGTGCGTTGAAACGCAATAAGGCCTAGATGAAGCTCATAAACAGACACGACGATGCGAGTCACTCTCAATACAAGACAAGTCGCCCAGTCTTTCCCTCGGAAATTCAATTTAGACGCGATCCTGACGATCCATCCGGGATATTTTTCATACTTCGGTTGAAGCTATACTCTCTTGATAGAATGAAGCCTTACCAAGTGAGACGATGTTTATAAACAGAGCTTTTGACGTAAACTTGGCACGGATGTTCATGTAGTGTGGGCATGCAACTGTCAGTATGGAGTTTACCCAAGATGAATATTTAGGAGAGTTATTGCGGAGCGGAGCGAGAGCGAAGAAGACGCGGTAAAAGTTCCTCCGTCGTCTGCAACGAGTTGTTTTGTATCATACCCAAAGCCCCGCACACAAACTGGTTATACACTCCCTTAGCTGCACAATACGCATAAGGTCGCACTGTAGTCCCGCTAACTGAATT